>PVIW01001925.1:22500-85573 GCA_004026585.1 Noctilio leporinus
ATTTATTTTTTTATTGGTTCTCTTAAATTAGCATGCTAAATAAACCATTGATGCCTACAATTTTACTTCTCAACTCTGAAAGTTTGAGAACAGAATCTTTCCACCAGGGACTTTGTACTCTCTGCTTTCCCCACACCAGAGTCAAAGCTCCATAAGTGACAGCAACTAAGTACTTCAGTGTCTCTTGTGAATATGGAGATTGAAAGCTGCACCAGTCACACCAAACAAAATATTTGCCTCATAAAATTCCGATCTGGTTCAACATACCTACATATGCAATGGAACAGGGGTTATGACATTTCGAAAATAGAAAGGTAGTTATTCAGAGAGTGAAAAATTGAGTATACTGAAACGTTCCACCAAATGCCATTGCAGTTCAGAATTCCAGCTGTGCAGTCAGAGTTTGATGGGTCCCAGCTCCACCACTCAGCAAGTGGTATTTGGGCAGGTTAATGTCTTGCTTAGAAGAATTAAAAGAGATAATTGTATAAACTGTTTAGCCAGAACTTCCATAATAAAAGAATACAATAAGTATTAGCCTTTAATAACAATATTATCCTGCTAAATGCCAAAGTCAGTAAACCCATTTTAAGATCAAATATGTTTATAAAGTTCAGGCTGAAAATGGAAGACTGCAGATTTCATTCTCCACTTCTCTTCCACTGCAAACTTTTAAGCCTTTTACTCTGATGCTTTAATGCTTGTAATAGGCTTATTCTTGATAGACTTCTGCTTCATGATCATAAGTTCTAATGGTGATATCATTAATATAATATTTATCAAAATACATTTGCTTAATAAATGGTTGATTTTTTTTTATTATTAGCAATAATATGTTAAGCTCTAGGCCCTCCCCTTTAAGAGCTGTGTAGATACGGTGGAACAAAATTAGGGGTAAAGAACAACGGAGCGAGAGAGCACAGCCAGCACAGACCGTGAGCCAGTGAGGGAACAAGGTCCTCCCAAGAGAAAACACAGGAGTCACTGGGCTTTAAACATTTGAAATGCTTGCCTGGAAAAGGTACCTGTTTGATATGAGCCCACAGAGAGGGCTGAGGTCCTATGGATGGAAGACATAAGAAGACAGATTCTAGATTAAAATAAGGAAAAACTGTGAATGGTCGATCTAATCAGGATGAAATGAGGTGTGCTCAGGACTGGTTAATTTTCAGTCACTCATAGTGTTTTGACCCAGTAAAGACACCCCTTGGCCATGTTCTGGAACACAGTGTGCAAGCACAAAACTTGTGCTTGCAATAGTTGACTTTTAACAGAAGCGAAGAGTGTGCCTCCAATTAGGCTTTTCCCCCTACACCTGAAGATAACTACAGAACTCCCTGAGTACTAACTTAAGTATTCCTGCACATTCTATTAATTCTGAAACACTAACGATCTTTTCACCTTAAGGTAAAACAACAAATAATCTAAGAGGGTAATTTGGAAAGTATTTCAATATCTAGTACAGTTATACTACAATTACACTCCAGTGAACAAGACACAGGGCCTGTAATTAGATGGGCTCCCCTTTTATTCCTCTGGACTCTTACCACCCTGATGTTTGAAGATTCCCACATCTGTCCCTAAATTGCAAGATATGTCTCAGGAGTGTTTAGGAGCCCCAAGCCTGGGAACCAAATAGACGTAAATGGGAAGACAAACTCTGCCACCTATTAGTTATGTGACTTTGAAAAAGGAACATTGCCCCAACCCCCAAAAAAATAGAAGAAAAGAAAAAGGAACGTTGCCTCTGTGAGCCTCACTTCCGTCGCCTGTAATGAAGTTAAATTTTATTTTATGGGGATTTGAGATGATGATATAAAGCATTTATCATAATTCCTGGGGAAAAAATCATGGGAAGTAACTATCATAACTATTATTCCTCCCTTTCAACAAGCATTTACTGACAGGTATCTGGCAGTCACTGCAAGTGTATCAAGAGATGCTGCAGTAACATGATTCCCATGAAGCCCACAGACACCGCTGCTAACTGGGACCACGGATAGTAACTGCAGGGGATCTGAGAGATTGTAACCACAGAAAAGTGACCTCTAAACCAGCTTTGGTTTACATTTTATAAATCAGTGCCTTGAAAGGAGCTGAGATCCCTCCATCAAAAGCCTCCCTCACACATATATATGTGCACAACATCTTCCTTCATACTGAGTGCTATGTACCATCGGCATAAGAGCAAGGGTGTTACTAACCATCACTTGGACTTCCCTTTAATGTGTTAGAACACCCCACTGTCCAAACTCTTGGGTGCTGAGGGTTCTCAGTTCCTTTCAGAGATGAATGTGTCAGCAGAGTGGGCTATTTACCACTATGATCTCTCTTTACCCATTCATTAGGGTTCTAGGAAATAGTTATGAACCAAAATGGCTGAGACAATACTATACCTGGAATTAGACAAAGAAACAAAAGACATTAAAATGCAAATTCTACGTGGTCTGCAGCACTGTCTTGTTAATAGTGGTGAAAGGGTAGGTAGAGATCAGTAGGCAATGGGGGTCCAGAGGGTCCTCCCAAGGTCAAGGCAGCTCAGGAGCCTGGAACAACAATTGTGGGAACAATGGTTGGGGAAAAACTTATGCCTGAAGGCCTGGCCTGACTTCAGGGATCTGAAGAGAAGAGAAGAGCAATTTGCAATGATGCATGCCTGCCATTTGTCCTTAAGGGCTATGCCATGTGTGTCCCTGCAGTGCTGAGCCCACTAGGAATCTCTAACAACGAAAGAATTACATATGTATTAGGTTAGGATGATCAGTTTTCTTTGAGCAAAAATCACTCACATTTACAAATAACCCTTGAACAACATGGGAATTAGAAGCACTGATCCCTCGCACAGCTAAAAATCCACATAGAACTTTTGACTCCCCCAAAACTTATTTGACCCTTGGTATCCACAGGGGACCAGTTCCAGGACACCCTCCCCCCACCAAATATCAATATATGCAGATGCTCAAGTCTCCTATATGAAATGATCACCCCTAAATTATCTATTCAGATTTTATAAACCCTTTTACCTTTCATTAAAGAAGAGTATCTTATACTGAGAACTCCAGCTGGACAGCTTCCAGAGCTAGAAGAAACAGCAGAATCTTTCCTTTTAGTGAGGAAACTGAGGCCCAGAAAGGTCAAGGGGCACTACTTCCCTGGGTAGTGATGGAGCTGGATAAAGACTCAGACACTGAATGGTTTCCACGGCCAATAGTTTTTACGTTTGATGACACTGCCAAAAGCCTTTAATGACAACAAAACACTTTTCTGAGCTTAAACTTCAGCATGCAGGCAGGGAGTTTTCCTGATCAGCCTTAATCAGACCTGGCAACACTCCTCAGGATCTGTTTCAAAATGGTTGGAAACTTATGTTCCTTTCTACCGATGTTGTATTTTTGTGCTTTTCATTTTATTCGGAGAACTGTCACATGCCCAAGACTAATTAGAATTACAGGGGTGGTGGGTGGCTAATGTAGATTTACAGTTGTTCATATGGAAAATAATACAATGACTAATAAATAATAATAGAATAAACTCTGTGCTTTGCATACTTGTAACTGTAAACCTACTTTTGTTATACCCTGTAGATAAAATGGTTAAGCAATTTCTAAGCATACATTAAATCAAGTGGTTTCCATTTGATTTCTTTACAGCTCTTGTCCTGGGTAAGAAAGAAAGCAGGATGCACAATGGGGATTTGAGTTTGGGGCATAGTGGTTGTAACATTTTGATTATTTTACTGATTACCAAACAATTTATCATTGACAATTTACCTTGAATATTCAAGAAATATTTTAGGCAATAAAATTGCTGACTTACTGGAATTATTAAAGTATCAATAGAAAGATGGCATGTTATGAGTCACTTAAGGATTGTTTTAACTAATAACTACCGCTTATTGGGCTAGTTTTAACCTATGTTTAATTTCAACTTTAACCTATATAGTAATGACTTCCTCAACTTACATCTTAACCTCAAACCTAAAGCCTGTATATTCATCTCTCTATCGGACATTTCTACTTGGAGCTTCCACTTGGTCTTTCTAAAACAGAACCCATCACCTTCCCTCCCTAAGTGGCTCTTAGATTCCCTGCTGGAGTTACCTCAGGGCTCAGCCCCACACCTTCTGGCAGGTACCACAGCAAGAACTGGCCCTTTGTTCTTCCTTTCCCTCACCCTCTATTGGCAAGCAGTCAACAAGCCCTTTTGCAACTGTCTCCGACATATCTGTGCATTCCATTCACTGTGTCCTCTTTTCAGTTTAGGTAGGTTACCTCATCTGGATCATTTTATCTCTTCCTCCAAATTCTCCTGGCGTAGACTCACCTTCCTTCTCTCCATCTGTCACACTGTCAGAAATGGGTTCTCTAAATGCAAATCTCATTAGCGAGCTCACAGTCCTAGGGGTCTCTCCAGCATCCCAGTTTGGCAGATAAAACTTATCCGGACCTGGTCCCTGCCTATCGCTGTAGTTTCACCCATAACCGTTTTCCCGCAGCAATCCTTTGCTTATCATTATCCAGCACCACATGCGGCCTCCACACTCTGCATGTGCTTTCATGTCTTCTCATATGCTGTTTTCTCTATTCCTATGGCCCTGCCTCTCCCTGGATGACTTTTGTGTATCTTTCAGGACTTAACCTAGTTCTTGACTTTAACTTGACCAGCTTCAGAAAACATAATACATCTTTCATGTGCTACAAAATTTCTTCTAGTAAAGCTTTTTTTTGTTAAGTTGTGAACTCTAGTTAAGAACATGTTTTACATGTTAGAATTCAAATTTTAAAACTGTTGTCAAGCCAAAAAGCCGGTGAGCATGTGCAGGTTCCATGTTGGTGTCTTCATAGTCCAGGTCCTCCATATCTACCCTTCAGGATAGACTCAGAATAGTGTTAAGCCCAACCATGTCTATAGGCTGTGACTATCCACCCTCAGCTCAGGCCAGTTGCCCTCACCCATGAAATGGGAGCAGAGGAGTGAACACCACTTTCCAGTCTGGGCCTTAAGATATGTGGACTCATGCTTCTCCAAACCTTTCCTTCCCTCACGCTGGACTGAAGTAACTATGGTCCAACTTTGACCACACAGACAAGAATCATGCTGATGGTAGAGCAACAGAAGAGAAGGTCCCTGGACTCTGAATGATCCTGTGGAAGAGAACTGTCCCCTCCACCAGACCACTCACCTCTGGCTAGTAAATGAAAGATAAATAAACTTCAAAGGTCTTTCAGCTACTCTATTTTATAGTAACTTTGTTACAACCTCTTAGCTTTTATTTAACTGGTCATAACACCTATCCATTTTTTTTCATTCCTCATCCTTCAAAAACTAGCTCTTGTGTAGAGTCTTTCTGAGGTACCTATCACATATCTACCCTTCTGAGTCACCGCAGCCCTCTGTCCTTGTGTCTATTACCGTTCTCATCACAGTTCATTTCAAAGGTTTGGTTACCCTTCTCCCTCCCCCAAAGGACTCTTGGAATTCTGAGTCCAGAATTCATCCTATGCTCTGTTTTGCTCAGTGCTTGGCACAAGTCTGTGGCTTAATGAACCCTATATAAATAAATCAAATTGGAAAACACACAGACTTTCCTAGATTGATTGAAAGTATAGTTATCGATATACACATTTGTTGGCTCACACTCAACAATAACAATGCCCCTGAGCATTAGAAGAAATGTTTAAGTCTCCCAAGGCACATGTCCTTTCTCTCTAATAGAAATAAGAGTAAAAGATAATGGTTGTCTTATCTAGAAACCATGGCTTAAATATATATGAGTAATGAAATTTTTTAAATAACTATCATTAAATGGCAAAAAATAACCTTTGATTAAGTTAATCTATATTAGCAATAGTTATTTAATATTGATCACTTTTATTTAAATTAATATCATTATGGTGAAGAGTTATAGTGGCTTTGACCTCCTTCCCAATCAACTACCTTTGTAGCTTTTGAAATAAGTGGCAAAAAGTAGTAAGATGAACTTAACCTCTGTTTGGCTTCTGCCAAGAATGCCAATGATACCAATATTGGTTTGACCCCAGTGCCACATTGGATTTCACTATGAAAATAATACTACAAAAAATTAAATATAAAAACAATTCATGTTTGTAGACATGAATAGAGAGGAAATGGAAGAGGAAGCAATGTGACTAAATACTATGTAGTAGAGTTATTAGAAGAAATTTCTTTGTATATGCAAATATTTTTATCAGAATTTTTTGCCTTATACATAGAGGAGATTTTTTAGCTTTTTCAACTTTCATAAATCTACCTTATTGCAATATAATAATAGATTTTTAAATATGAATGGTTCTGAAATTAACTGGAACTGGATCTTTAAAATGAGCTTGTTTAATTATTATGTGCTGTGCTAGCTGTTTTTTTATTTTTTCAAGCTCCGGGAAGAGTTAACAGCCTTTGTCATGTTGTATTTTTGTCTTGGGAAGAGAAGTAAACAGGTAAAATCACAAGTAATCTTGACACATGTATTCTATTCATTATAACAATTAAATTTACAGAGTTAGAGAAATGCTCTGGAGAATCTACTTCCTCAAGTTTGATTTGGGTTGAAGCCAACACATTTCAGCTTTAGTACTCAGGAGTATTATTTAGAAGATAAATTGCCTGATATCAGATTTTGGAAAAGGTAGAATTACCATCAAGCCTTGTTACACAACAATTCATTGGAGGGAACATACCCTGTATTATTCAGTTTTGCTTATCATAAAAAAGGATTACTACTAAGGAGAATTTAATTGGAATAAAATATCACTGAATTATAGTTTAGTGTAGCATTTCAATAATAAATAGACCACCTCCTTCTCCTGAAAAAAAGAAAAAGGTTTTATTTCAAGGTTTTACTGTACCACTGGTATGTAATATATATTTAAAAATGTGTTCTTATCATAAATCTTGTAACACTAAAGTAGACTGTTGCAACTAATAGGAGAGCTTCTGTATTGATCTTCCACTTCTTTTGAATGACAAAAAATGGTTTCAACTTTCAGTGTTGCAATTTCTCAAATATAAATTTGAGTGGAGGAGATTACGTTCAACTAAAACACATTATGAAGCAGCAGCAGCAAGATAATATAAAGTACTTTTCTTTGGTATATTTGAGATCTGTACATATTTTTTCAGTTTCTTTCAAGGTCTTGATTCAACAAGATTTATTAGCACTGTCTTCTTTACAGGGAAAAAATGGCTCTGTATAAAAGTTTGTGTCTGTCTCTCTAGAACTCTCATTTCTGTGCTCAACTGTCTCAAAATAACCACTGTGAATAAAAGGCTTTTCTTAACTTGGTTAAACTGAATTACCACTGACTTTTGGCCAAGATTTGCTCTTTTCATGGAAAAAAACTCTTAATAGAAATAGCAGGCCTTCAAATTGGAACTTTAAAATTGAAATGCTAAAGTGTGATCAAGGATAATATTAATGCTGAGATGAAGTGCACAATGGTTGAGTGATGGCATGTTGCAGTGTAAAGAAAATAATGCATATCATTAAGTAGAATGGAGGAGAACAAGAAATTTATCTCATTTCTATTAATATTTTGGCAAATGTTGGTTTTACTTTGGCAGAGATTTTCCACATCACTTTGAATAGTTTGTGTTATGAAGATTTTTACAAGTGACCTGGAAATATAGAAGAATATAAGTGGTGGGTGGGCAGGTCCTTGATGAACACATTTGTCCTTCCCATGATGGGATATGTCCAAGCATGGCCAGCACAGGTGCTTCAAAACAGAAAATTCTGCAACACAATTAGCACTACTCTCTTCTCCTCATCCTGTTCAATTTCTAATTACTTATCCACCTAGTAGGAATGTCCCCACAGGCAACATGACAGAAATTGCCCTGCATGGAGGAATAATGGAACACTTGACAGTCAGAAGTTTCCCAGGACACAGGACTCGAACTTTCCCTTTTAAAGATGCAGGAAATAATAATATCTTTCCTATGTTTGGAATTCCCTTCTTTTTGGTTTATGAATGGCCTCAGGTATCCTGCCATTTTATAAACTTACTCTTTATAAAGCACCCTTTAATGCGCCCACAAAAAGAAAATGTGACAATCTGGAAAGAAAACATGATAGGTTGTTGAGGACTTTCAATTTCCTAATTTCAATGATTCAAGTTACCCTGTGATGAAGAAGCAATCATCATCACAAAATCACTGGGTCTTAAAAAAATCTTAGTCATGCTTTGGATTTATGTCACTACATACATCCAAAATATCTCCCTAAGTAGGAAGAGCTTCTGGTTAAGATGGCAGTGTAGGTAAATGAGGTACTTGGATCCTCCCACAACCACATCAAAAGTACAACTATACTATAGAACAATCATCATTCTAAACTGCTAGAAATCTAGCCGAACAGAAGTTCCACAAATAAAAATATTAAAAAAAAAGCCACATCCAGACTGGTAGGAGGCGCAAAGATGCAGAAGGGCTGGTCCCACACCCACAAATGGCAGATAAAAATCATGAGAGGGGACCCTGGCTGATAGTTCAGTGGATAGGTGCCAGCCTGCGAACCTAAGGGTCGCTGGTTCGATTCCTAGCCAGGGCACATAACCAGTTTGCAAGCCAGGTCTCCAGCCAGGTCCGTAGCTAGAGGCAGGTGAAAGGCAATCATACATTGATGTCTCTCTTCTTCTCTGCCTCTCTCCCTTCCCCTCTCTCTAAAAATAATACCTAAAATCTTTTTTTAAAAAATCATGAAGGACATGTTTGCTGCAGAGGCTCCCTTAAGAAACTAGGGGTTGCAGACCCACATAGGCTCCCCAGCCCCAGGTTCCAGTGCCAGGAAGAGAAGTCCTCATAACTTACAGATTCTAGCTGTAAAAACCAGTAGGGGTTGTGCCTGAGTGAGTAAGAGGGCTTCTGGAATCTCAAGCAGATCCTCTTGAAGGGCCTGGACATGGATTTTTACTCACACTTCCTCCCTCTGAGCTCCAACGCTAAGGCGGCAGCTCAAAAGTCACCAGGGACATACAGGAAGGAGCTAAAGTATTGATATCATGATGAGAGCTGAAGGGACAGCTGGCAGAGGCCACTGTTCCTTTTCTGACCACCAACCCCCGTCACAGAGCCAGCAAGAGGGCAGCATATCTGAGTCTCCCTCAATATCAATCTGACTATCACTGTTCACCCGGCCCTGGTGATTCACTGAGACCCTGCCCCAACCAACTTCAGGGCCCACCCAAGCTGTTTCCAGTGACTTTTCCATGCAAATGGCCTGTCTTGGCTCAGGCTTCAGACTTCCCTCAAATCTCTCAGACAAGCAGCTTCTGGCCTCAGCAAACACCATACCACTTGCTAAGTGGCTTTAGGCCAGCCACTAGAGGCGGCCAGAATTAGTTTGCAGCTTGGCCTCTCCTGGATACCTCCAAGCCCAACACAAGTAGCAGCCAACTGTAGATGACTCTGTAGCTCATGCTAGGTGGCCCCTAATAGGACACAAGTGGGTGCTGACCTTGGCCCACACCTCCTGGAGGACTACAGAATACATGCAACCAATAGACAGCTTCATAATATGCCGAAGCACCACCCAACCACATCCACCAGTGACACACTCAAAGGGTGAACTCAGTGGGCACCAAACACCTGCAGAAGTATGTCCCATTCCATGGACTGGGCCTCTGCTCAGCTAATCCTCCACAGCGGTCAGAGCCAGTTCTTGTAGCTGATTGGCTTGGGAATAGATCCCTTCCATTGTTGTGCCAATAGCAATCAAGGCTCAACTACAATAGGGGTGTGTACTCAACCCACATGCGGTAGAGGGCACACCTATAATGCCCAGCTCAGGTAAACAGAGGATGTACCACTGGACCCTATAGGACACCTACTTTCATACATAACACCACTCTACCAAGTCCAGGAGCCATAGCAGCTTTACTTAATACATAGAAACAAACACAGGGATACTGCCAAAATGAGAAAACAAAGAAATATTTCTCAAATAAAAGAAAAGGATAAACCTCCAGAAAAACAAACACACAAACAATATGAGGCAAGCAATATACCAGATGCAGAGCTGAAAATACTAGTTATAAAGATGTCTGATGAACTTAGAGGAAGACTAGATGAACTTCAAAGGACCTTCAACAGCATAAAAGGACATGGAAACAATTTTTTAAAATTCAGAAATGAAGGCCACACTAACTGAAATGAGAATAATTCATAGCAAATCAATAGTAGAGTAGGTAAAGCCAAGAATCAAACAGCAATGTGGGAGATAACACTTGATCCAAAACAGAAAAGAGAAAAAAAGAAAGAAAAAAAATAGGATTGAGTAAGAAGCCACTTCAAGCACGCCAACATTTGTATCCTGGGATTGCCAGAAGGAGAAAAGAGAGTAAGAAATGGAAACCTACTTGGAAAAATGACAAAAAATCTTTCCTAACTTGGTGAAGGAAATAGACATGCAAGTCCAGGAAGCACATAGAATCACAAATAAGATGAATTCAAAGAGGCCCACATCATGACACATCATAATTAAAATGCTAAAGGTTAAAGAAAAAAGATAATCTTAAAAGCAGCGAGAGAAAAGCAGTTAGTTACCTACCTACAAGGGAGCATCCATAAGACTGTCTACTGATTTCTCAACAGAAACTTTGGAAGTCAGAGGGCTCAGCAAGAAATATTCAAAGTAATGAAAAGCAATGACCTACAACCAAGATTACTCTATCCAGAAAGGTTATCAAGTAGAATCGAAGGACAGATAAAGAGCTTCCCAGACAAAACAAAAGTTAAAGGAGTTCATCAATACCAAACCAATTAACATGAAATGTTACAGGGTCTTAGATAAGGAGAAGGAAAAATAAAAATATGAAAAAATAAAATGATAATAAGTACATGTCTATAAACAATTGAATCTGGGAAACAAAATATATGAGCAAGCAAAACAAAAACCGGCTCATAGATACAAAGAACATTTTGATGGTTGCCAGATGAGAGGAGTGTAGAAGGGTTAGGCAAAAAAGGTGAGGGGATTAAGAAGTACAAATTGGTTGTTACAGAATAGTCATGGGGATGTAAAGCACAGCATAGGGAATATAGCCAATAATGTTCCAATATCTATGTATGGTATCAGATGGGTACATGATTTATCAGGATGATCATTTAGTAAGTTATATACTGTCTTATCTCTGGGGTATACACCTAAAACTAATATAATCTTGTATGTCAACTAATATAATATTGTATGTTATATACTGTCTTATCTCTGGGGTATACACCTAAAACTAATATAATATTGTATGTCAACTGTAATTGAAACTAAAAATTATTTTAAATTAAAAATAAATAAATAATATTCTCCCTGCATTCAGTACTAGAGCATTTAAGTATATACATTTGTGCATTTATAAATGCAGTCTTATAAACATCTGCCCTGAAGCTGTTCCAAGAAAGCACATTATCATGAAATATTCAGATAAAACAATGAACAAATCACTAGAGATTGCCTTTTTAATATAAATTAAATTTTAAAGAAACTACTTCATTTGAACAATTAAAAATATGGAGACTCTATGATAGTAAGACTCTACCTTTCAAGTTCTGCTATAAATGAAAGAGTTTCACCCTTCCTCTCAGTCCAAAAATGTCTGGACTTGCAGTCATCTGACAGTTCTATTTTTATTCCTACTCCTTTCTATCAGCCCAGCCTTGACAAACTCAAACTATTTTGTGTCTTGATGTCCTATTCAAGAAATTGGGAACAGTATCAAGCCCTGGTTGTCTTGAGAAAGTCAGATGCATGGGGAAAGTCACTGAAAACTTTCAAATTCTGTGCAAAGGTGAAGGGTTATACTGTGTTATGACTACCTAAATCTGGAAGCAGAAAGGATGTTAAAGGGAACCTCACTGACTAGACACTTTCACAGATGGCTAAACCAAAATGACAAAAGGTTAGAAGACTTAGGTAAAGTAGGTTGTATTCAGGACACTGACTTAGGATTTTAATGTTCTTTCCATCATCCCACTCAACTCATGGCATAAACAAAAAAAAGTACATGTATGCATGCCTCTCATACATAGGGGTATGTATGTGTGTGCGTGCTATTAAAGTAGCAGTGATAATGCATTTGACATTACACTATATATATATATATATATATATATATATATATATATATATATATATATATATTATTCTGTGGAGAGTAATTGCATTTATTATTAAACAAATTTCATTTAAAGAGCACTAACCAAGTATGTATAAGTACTAATTGTATATACAACTGTTTCAAAAATTACCCCCCAAATTTGTCATCCTTATTTCATACCAAAATTATTGGAAAAACTCCACTCCTACCCAGCACCTCACTCATCCATTGGACTTCCAGTCTGGTACAGACCAGCAAAACAATTCCATTAATTACACATTGCCTGGTACACATAACAATGCCTGTTTTCTCCTTTTTACAATAAATTCCTCCACTTAGGAGCCTCCTGAAAATGGCAAAAATGTCATCATAAGATACTTCCTTCAATAAAGAGGAACTCTCCCTATAAGTTACTGCTACTCCTTCCAGTTTGTCAGAGTGCTAACTGCCTAAACCTGAAATTATATCAGTAAAATCCACTTTATCCAAAACCAAATGCTCATCAACTAGTCATTTCTTGTGCAAGATCTTATAATCAAGTATTCAAAGTTATTTTCTTTAAAAAAACAATAGAGCCTCGTGTGGAAAAAATGAATGTGTCTCCAAACAGAATTCTACTGAGGAAATGGCCAAAATGTATAAATACAGTTTATGTCTTCCCCCTTCTCTATAAATCCACACTCAGCCACAGAAATGTAAATGCTCAATTCCCAGGACCCAGGCCCCGGCTTGGAGAGTGAACATGTACTGTGCCTGCTATTCCAAGTGTTTAATAATAGAGGAGCTTGCACTTTCATGTAATTCCTAATTAGAAGATGACTACAACTGCATTATTTAAAATCAAGTCTTTGTTATCAGCACCAGTTTTAGACAGAAGCTGAGATTCATTTGTGAGCTGTGGCAAACCCAGGCTGTTCAAAGCAATTGCTGTTCAGCATGAAAGCTGCAATGGAGGTCACGAAACAGGTCAGGAGGAAAGATAGTGTATCGATTTCACACCAGGAATAGAGGCAAGGCGAGGGCCCACTGTTGCTGCATGTGATGTATTTCACTTCAGTTTAAGGCACATTTCATTCCAGTCTGAGAGGGGGTGGGGAGCAAAGGGCAGTGGATTTCACACTGAATCATGATGAATTCTGGACTCATGGATTCCAGTAAGTATCTCCTTCCTGGCATTAAGTATTTCTGTAGCAGAGTGAATATAATAGAAATTAGGGTCCCATTGGTAGCCATAATGTACCTTAAAAAAAAGGTAACCTTCTGGGAAGTTCATTTCCTCCACTTATTAAAATGCAATAAAAGCAAACATGAATGTATAAATATACAAGAAACAAGCTGAGAAATGATCTCACCATGAGCCTCATTTATGCAGTCAAAATGATGCTACAGATCACTTAATAAAAGAAGTCAATTAATAGAAACAAACCTCTCGAGAAAGAATTTTCGGTCCTGCCCTCATGGGTAAATCCTTGAAATCACACATGGGGTATTGATGACATCCAAAAAATGTCATTTTGTTTTCTCATATTGCGCATGGACTTTTCTTCTACCTCATCCCTGAAGAGCCATTCATACGCAATAAAATCGAGGAATCAATTTATATCAAACTTCAGCTTGCCTCAAGTTCTCCTTAGATATCTAGTTAACGTTTGTTTCCAATAAATGCCATTAATTTGCAACAATCTCGGATGCTGTCTTGACTATGACCATCAGCATTTTTCTAACTTCAAATTTAGATTAGTGGGGTAAGCTTAGGAAAATAACTGCAGGATGTTTATGATTCTAAACAATTGGAAACAGGACAACCTTGTTACCTGTTTTCTATTAAAGAAAACTGATTTATTCTACTGTGTGAACTCAACACATAATCCAGCTAACCCTAAATGCAACCCAGCTAGTGTGAAAAATAATTTGTTTGTAATGATAATAGCATTATCCCTTTTAAGACATATTAATTCCACTACACACAGTACATAAATTATATTTTTAAACATTATTTTGGAAACATTTGGGTTTTTTTTTTTTTTCTGTTTAGAAACATATGTATTTTCTCTTTTCTGAGGACCAAGATTATATTAGAAAAGAACACAGGGACATCCTTAAATTATTTATATCATTTCTCCACCTAATCATTATTCCGTTAAACTGATCCCAGGCATCTATGCAGGCCTTTTCGTTGCCTTTTCCTGCATGCCTCTTGTTTGTTATTTCACAAGTGAGGAGGGATTCGCTATCTGCCACAAAAATTAAAATATGGCAATTAACGCATATAATTTGATAGATTATTAAAAAATAATTTCATTCATTCACAAGCCCCCTTTCCTAAGGGGTTTAAAAACTAAGAGGGAATTAACACATTTTCTCTTTGCCCTATAAAGGAAAACTATAAATTTCAGGGATAGAGGATACTAAAATAGAAAAGAGGAAAAAAATAGGGTTTTTTTTTACACAAGTGAAGCTAATAAATAAGAAGAAACCACACACAGGGTTAGGGAAAAGTTTCCTAGAAATCAAGTGGTACAATGCTTCCCTAGAACAAACTGCCTCTAATTTGCATCCATAGTATCAAAAAAGTCTAAACATCCACAGGAATCTACAATCAATTTATCTAGGAGGACAATCAATTTAATAGAGTAAAATAACTGAAGTGAAGAGTAATATACTGTTTATATAATTAATATTTGGCTGACATGTCACCATTCCTTTGAACGGTTTCAAGGCATCACTCTAACTTCTCTAAGCATTTCATAGAAACTTTTAATCCTCACCTGAGTATATTTCATTATTTACTATTTATTTGAGAGAGAGAGGAAGGGGGAGAAAGCGACATTATCAGTTGCCTCCCATACGTGCCCCAACCAGGGATGAACCCACAGCCTTCTGGTGGACGAGATGACACTCCACCAACTGAGCTACCCACCCACAGCTCGTAGAAACTTATTGTTAGAAATATGTCTTTTGAAAATATACAATAGGACTTAATGTCTCCAACAAATGTCTTGGTTAATATAGCAATTTTGAGAAGGTTGGCAAAGTCCCAACCACCTGTCTTAATGTCTTAACATGCAATATGAATTGAGAAAGTGTCAATGGTACTCCAATATACATTCAAACTCAAATACACTAAATCCTCATTTCACGTCTTTGATAGGATCTGTGACTTTAAGGAAAATAATGTATAATGAATCCAATTTTATCTTAGGCTAATTGATATAAATGAGGTAAGTTCTTATGGCATCTCATCTACACTATAATGAAATGATGTTGGATGAAACATTTGAGGACCTGCTGTATATTGATAACATTAAAAAACCTCCTTAAGGTACCTCGTGCTTATAATCACTCCTGGATGATTATTCTTGGCTTCTATTTCAATAGTCTCCCCAATCTATGCATACTTTCAATCAATGAAAAGGATGGTATGGAAGTGCATTCTAAGCAAAACCACAGCCATTCAATCTCTGTACAAGAAACTCCACAGCTAAAAAGTTGATGCTTAGTCAGAAGTCCAGTTTTAAACGGCAGCTCCTGTTAATAATATGTCTATGGCTTTGCTGCAGCTGAGTAATGCTGATACCTTAAGCAAGATGCCTTGATGTGTATGCAGGTAACCCCTTGGGGGTCTGAAACAGAAGTAGGTGGAAGCATATTTCCACATATAAGTTGCTCAACTCAGGCACCTGAAAACAACAATTCTTTCTACATCCTTCTACATCCTTCAGAGAGTCTCTTCTGGTTTCTCAATAAAGGTTTGTTTATTTTATTCCACTTTTCATCTGGAAGTAGACAAAATTGTTTCCTTCCATGCTATATGACAGTTCTAGGGGTAAAATTTGCTGTCCAGTGGCCTTCACTTTACAAATCTTCAGGGTATCTTTACTTTATCTGAAGCATCTGCTTCAGACATTATGTATTATAGAAATAAATGCTATACCACTACATTGTCACATGTTTTATTCCAGCCTGAGAAATTCACCAAGTCCAGGAATTCTGCTTCCTGTACCACCTCCACTGGCTTTTTTACCCTTATCCCTTAGGCATCCAGTACCCTCTTTTTAGCCAAATATCTTCATAGTGTCAACCCTATACCCTCCTAAGCAGGAATATGGTCCTTCCACCTTCCCTGTAGACATGTTTCATCACCTTGATCACTATTCTCTGTGAGCACCTTGTTCTTATCAAGCTGTCACCAATTAGTATATACTTTTAACAATGTCATTCTTCTCTTCAGAGAACTGGCCCAGAGCTCATGGCCCCAGGGTTCCCTATCATTACTGAAGCTATTACTAGAAACTTAAGTAAGGATGATCACACCCTGCCCTCACCCAACCTCCCCCGCACTCCTAAATCCTGACACCTCTGCTCCCTAGAGCTCTTTACCTTAGAAGCAGACTTGGGAAAAGAAGAACTTGGATGTGGAACAGTACAAGGATCTTTCCAACCAGCCATCAGGAAAAGCCAGCCAAAGGGCTACAGGTTGTGCATCAACTCCACCAATTAAAAAGGAAGTGGCTCTCATGGCAGAGTCAAAATAAATCAGAAAAGTACAGGGTGCACATGATAAAGTGGTAAAATTTTAATAAAATAAACAACATACCTCAAAAGTATTATATTTTGAAATAAATTTTATTCTTATATGTAAATACAGAAACAAAGTTGTTATTTTTTAAATTGTTCAAGAAAGTCTGCAGTTGCTGCAATAATAGACTCGATTTGACTTTAGAATCTTGAGCATGCTTTAATTAACTTTGCTTTATCCATGGACATCATCATGTTTTCAGTCTTAGCTTTAACAGCCTCTTTATTGGAATGAGGTTGTTTATTAACTTCTCTCTCACAATTGCTGCATACATAATAGTCTAAAGGATTTGCATCTGGTGAACTAGGCAGCCAGAGTTGCTTTGACCAGAATTCAGGAACATTGACACTGAAACATTCTTATACCTTTTTGGCATTAAGTGCTGGTGCACCATCTTGTTAGGAGATAAAATAACGCCCATTTGTGACTTGCTTCATCCACAGTACAACTACTTCTCTCAAAATGTCAAGGTAAACATTAGCAGTCACCTTCAAGCCTTGTGGAAACAAATGCCAGGTCATGATATCTCCTTCATTGCTGACAACACCTAATACCATCACTGTTGCAGGAAATTTCACTTTCATGACAATTGGGACTTCATTAAGATTCCCACAGAGCCACCTGTTGTTTCTTCTGTTGACTATTTGGTCCTGCTGAAAATTCTTTGCTTTGGGGAAGAAAACCAGAGGGCTTTTCCTTTGGAATTTTTCAATGTTGTTAGCAGTTTCCTTGCTTTTTCAAAGTACCTTTCCTTCATCTGCTGTGTCCTAAACTGGCCTCTTCTAAGAACATATGATCTGTATCTGATATCTTCAGCAATAATCTTGGGAACCATTGCATCCAATATCTGCAGTTCTCTTGCTATGGAGCGCATTGACTTTCCTGGATCTCTGTTGATGATCTACTGGATTCTGGGTACAATATGTGGACTTGTGTGGTCCTTGCATACCTTATGCATTTTCCTTGTTGGTGTGATGACATCAGGATCAGCATCATACCCCTTCTTCACATCATCAACTGTATGTAAAGGGATATTACTGAAGTCCGCAATTTCCTTAGCAGTTTGCCCTGCACACAGTCGAGAAATTATGGTTGCTCTAACATCATATTCCTTCGACATGACGGTTGCTCTCAGAATTTAATACTTTATATCTGAGACAATGATGTTAAATCATAACCTTAGAAACATAGTTTTTCAAAATTAATAAGAAGGCACATGAAATAAGGAGATGCAAACTTATGCCAATTGATCGTACACACCCTGTACAGGGGCTTTTGCTTTTGTTACCCTACGTCCCCACTCTTCCTTCACACAATGAAATAAGCCTCCCATACGACAACTCTATAAAAAGCACATTTCTACGAGGAAGTAATCAAGGTGCAGTGGGAACTTCTATGGAGGTAAAACTGTCCCCTTTTCCAGAAGCTTACAAGTGAAGGAATGCTAAGAAGGGGAACATACAACTGGTGCAGGGAGAAGAGTTCATGTCAATGAAAAGTCTGTTTATCCTTACAGCCATATTGGTTGCCCAGACAATTCTAAGGCGTCCCTTGGCAGTCTCTTTTGCAAAGTAATTGGAAAATGCTGCACCAACTGATAAAACACATTTCAAGTTTCTGCCTAATGTCTGTTATGTATTTGCAACGCCCTGAATGGCAACAAAGATAGAAACTAGCTCTGAAATAAGCGGCAAATATTTATTGAGCAGCGATGATGGGGCACTTTGCTGGGACTTCGGGGGATTTGAAGATGTATAAGACTGAGCTTACCATTTAGTTGGAGAGATCAGACACACTCACAGCAGAGGTTAAGCTCTAATACAGCATAAAGATGCTTGAAATACCAAAAATACCAGAAAGTTCGTCCATCTCAGGGTGAAACTGTTTCTCTCCTATGGCAAGTCCTAGTCCCATCAAAACATAAATCTGCTTTCTGGTAATAATAACACAGATAAAAATAAGCCATAGAGGTCACTGACAATTTAAAAACTGTCCCCTAAAAAAACCTCGATTTTTGCTTACCCACTAGCAAATGTTATGTATGTATTAAATACATAGTTTGCGAGGCTTAATTTATATGTAAAATTCACTAAATACATTCAGAAAATAAGACTAACTTTTTAAATGATGCTCTTTCTTTAGGCATCTGCAAACTATTAAAATAACTGATCAGTCATTCAGTAGAAGAAATTCATCTGATCAATATGATTGGCATTGATTAAACAAAGCAGCCAGCCTGACTGACATTTTTCACTTTTCTATGAAATTGGCTTCTTATAAACTGACAGATGATCTTGAAAAATGTAACTTAGTTTTAAAACTTTTCCAAGGAATCAACACTGCTGAACTAGGTTCAGAAGACAGTAAGGGTCCCAAAGTGAAGTCTATCACCAGGTGTGCCTCTTGTCAAATTATGATCCTCTCACTGTCTTAAGTTCCTCAGTCCTGAAATCAGATCATTAAGATGCCTTTGGAGGGCCAACTAATCTGCAATCGCTCCAGAAAAGGAATATCTGGAGTTATCAAATTCAATAGAATTACTTTTTATAATTTTCCAGCTAAGTATATGCACCCAGTGTATCAGCAAGTACAGAGGACGTTAATCACATTTTAACAGAATGAGCATAAAAGACTCAATGTTTTCTTTATAATATTATGTAACTACTTTTTGCAATATTTTAAGATAAAATGTTCTTAAAATTCAAGGTTTTTTTTTTTTTAAGATTTTATTTATTACTTTCAGAGAGAAAGGCAGGGAGGGAGGAAGAAAGAGATAGAAGCATTAGTCTATGGTTGCCTGTCACCTGTCTCCAGCTAAGGACCTAGCTGGAGACCTGACTTGCAATCTGGTTACATAGCCTGACTGGGGAATCAAACCAGCAACCTTTGGGTTTGCAGGCTGGCACCAATCCACTTAGCCACACCAGCCACGGCTAAAATTCAAACTTTTGATCCTACTTTAGAAACACTATTATAAATATGACTACTGATTTTATGTAATCATACATAATTTCATAACTAAATTCTATAATGATATCCTTTAAGTAAAAAAAAAAAAGAAAACAAACAAACAAACAAAAAACAGAAAATAAACCTGAACCCAATATTTTTTTAAAAGGCCTTTTGTTCAAATTGGAAGAAAAACTTCCATTTACCTGCCACAAAAAGAATAGTAATTTTAAAACATTATATTTATTTATCCTGAGTAACTGATTATCTGATTTATATAATCATTACTTCAATGTATAAAAAATTATCTGTGCTACTTTGCTTTTTAAATAAGATCTCTAAATATCATCAAATAAATCTAGTTGTCCAGCATACATAAGGTTCAAAGGCTAAGAACCAGTGAACAATTGTGCCCACAATGGTAACGTGCTTTTAACCTAATAATTTACTACATGTTCTTAACACTTTAAAGGAATGTCATTATACCAACTGTGGAAACAAAGGAGTAAATATAAGCAAGGCTTGACATTTGTCCAGTGCTAGAATATGATCAGAGGTAACTAGTACAGCTGTGGACTGCAAATATGGAAGGTATCATTATTACATGATGTATGATAGCACTTAATGGGAAAGAGTGGCCATCAGTTAAGCAAATGAACCATTGGGCAGAGAGTATATGTGATACCATGGGTATGATCTACTAATTTTCTAATAGGCGGTGGACATTAACTGGTTCACAGATTTTAATGAGGACATATACAATATGGAGTACATATGCATGTACACATACATCTATATATTTATTTGAATGGAATGAAGATATTAATATATGACAATTGAAGGCTTAACTTCATTTCTACTCTCCATTGAAATGTTTTCAAGTCTGGCTCCACAAAGAAATTGGGTCAAGTCACTATTTATAGAGTACCCTTTTAGTTCTGGGATAACCTGACCTGGGTATCAAGAGATTACAGACACACTGAAACTATGCTTGGATCATGAATGAAACAAATTTTAATTTCTAATAGGAACCCAAGTTTGAATTTAATGCCAGTGAAAGTTTCTGGCTCAGAATGTAGTCATGCTCATAAGATCAAATTGGGACTTAGGTATGTGTTTGTTTAGGATCCCAAAAGTAGAGCATGAGATAGAGATTTGGGTATAAATAATTTATTGAAAGGTGAAGAAAATATTGAAAAGGCTTAGGAGAAGTCACATGAAATAAATATGACCACTAAGGGCCACTAGACCTTGATAACACCACAGAACTCTGGGAGCCAGTGTAAACTGTGCTTCAGGATCATTGCATTCAAGGGATGAGGAAGCTGGTGCCCTTATAAACCATCTCCATCAGGCATTGCTGACTATGATAACTCCCTGGCAAGAGCTTCAGCAGCCAGAGAGATCCCAGGAGCAAGGATGCTGGCAGGCGAAGTCAAGTGTGGACACTAACTGTGTTATGGTATCTAGAACTCAGAAGATCCACCTACATAAAAACCCACAAACACTCTGCTACCCTAGGGAAGGCCTTCATTTCCTTCTTCCTTGAAAGTTGTCAACATCTTCTAGCTGGTCTTCTCATGTGCCTACTGTCTCCATTTCAATATCTCCTGTGCACCATGGCCAAATTAATCTTCTTAAAACATGGTTCCCATCTGTCATTGTCTTGTTCAGAACCTTTCAATGGTTCTTTGTTTGAAGACTTAAGTCAAACATTGCAGTCTATCCTTTTCCACTCACATTATGTACTGTTCTCCTGCACTTCTCTGGTCTCCTGGTCACTGTGAGCAGTCACCATTTGCCTGAATACGTTTTTGTCCATGCTTACACCTTATGCACCACCTGGGGAAATATAGACTCTATTGCTCTATTTCAAAGGATGCCAACAGTCATTCAAGAAAATGAGTCTCCTTCAATGTGGGTTTTCCTTACACATGCCCCCTTCTGCACTGTTACAACATGGTTTCCTTCTCTACTCTGGCATTTATTGGGCTTAAATTATGTCTATTTGTATACAACATAAATTGGCTTTACTCTTCTATATTCTCAGCTCTATGAGGTCAAAACCTTTATTTTACTACTTTGTATCACCTAAAATATGGAGAACAGTGCTTGTCCTATAATAGGTGCTTACAAAGCACATGTTGAGTTGAACCTATGAATATAGGAAGGTGCCATTGTGTCATAAAAAGAGAATTGAACTTGGATTCTGACACTTAAGCGGCAGTCATAACTAGTCGTGTGACATTCATCTAGTTATTCTGCACCTTTGTTGCCTCACCTATAAAACTGGAAAATCAACTTTTGCTTTGAACTTCTTAATTACCAAATCTTACAACATATTGGTGTTATCACAATGAGGTATCTCTCTTCAGGCTATGATGGCAATGACCCCAATCCACTGCTGTGCTGCTATGAGTAGTTGTACCAACAATTGTGCTTGCCTCTGTTTCAGCTCTCCTTAAAACCAGTGCCTAGAAGTACAGTTGAGCGGCTGGAGAGAGGGATGAGCACTTCAAATTAGTTCAGCACAGGGTTAACCAGACTCATATGGAGATTGAATGAAGGACTCTGACCTCAAGCTTAACCAAATATGTGAAAGAGGCATGTGTGTGTGTGTGTGTAGGTATTTAATAAATGCAAGGTCGATTAAAAGAAAGAAGACATTTATAAGGCTCTTTTGCTTGTCTATATAGTACATTCATAGATGACTGTTATAGGACATGCCTGAATAAGTGTACAGATAAAACACATGCATGTCCTCTTCTTTAAATGGCACACCCCAACTTGATAGCATGCTCATATACTGGCATTGACGCACCTTTTAAATATTACTAAAAGGCTGCCTTTCTACAGTGTATTAAGCAGCTGCCTGCATATGAGTATCTTGTTGTCCAGAGTGACAGCTGTATTTTCGCCTGTTTTGACATTGAGTCTGATCTGGGTGAATAGCTCATATCCATTAAAGTGCTATTACAACACTGAATGACTGCCAGAATACTTCCTGATCAATTTTAAAAGCCAGCTAGCTGTCATCATCTAATCGCAACAGCAAAAAACAAATCTTTGGGGAATAAAATTAGATTTTTAAACATTTTTAAGGCAGTGTATTATATATAATCCCTAAAAATGGTTTGAATAAGAATAATAAGCCACAGGAATAGGAAGGTGCAAATAATATTTTCTGCACTCTGAAACCCCTTGCCCTTGCAGATTGGCAGGCAATCTCAAATACCCCTTAAATTTACCATTTCGAAAATCACTGAATTTGAACTCCTGCCATTACATAACTTAATAAAGCAGCACTGAAAACAATCACCACAGAGTGCGATTGTGCTCACCATTAAATTTAGTTCTATAAAATTTAAGACTAAATTCAATCATCTTTCTGTCTTTGCTTCGATGGTTGAAATCCAAATGTTCGGGTTTACTTTTTCCTTTCCTCAAAAGCCAGAAAATGAGCGTATTTTTAAAGCTTCAATGCAGCATCTTAGATTTGCATTTATTAAGCATTGCCAAAGGGAAGCAGAGCTCACTGATACAGTTAAGACCACTTGAATCATCAGTTTAATTGGGGAAGGCTGATTCAAAGTTGTAATTTCACCATCATTATACTGACAATATCAACAAATACATAATGTATAAATTGGCATAATCCATTTGGAGGGCAAATATTTAAAGGATATCATTTTTTTTTCAGTACAATTAATCATCTGGGCAGCACTCAATTCTTCTCATTTGGGTTTTGGCAGTTGGTATTTTCACACCAGGATTATTCCAATAACACTCACTCACAATTTGGAGTGGGCTTTCCCAACGTAGAAGTGAAATGATCCAATCCCATTTCAGCAGGAGGTTCAGTGGTCCTCAACTCCTTCTAGGACAACAATGTTAGAGGGTCTGAACAAAAACCTAAAAATGCTACTCTTACAACTCATATTTTATAGTGTATGGTAAATAGTAGATGATGTATCATAGTCTTAAATTCTTCGGAAGAGGAGTCTCCTTAATAAAAGAAAACCATCAATGAAAATACTGAGCTGATAAAAGCCATTCATTTTGGAAATTCAGGAGGTCTCCAAAGAAGCTGGAACCTACAGAACTAATAGTTATTAGGTGGTCTCCTTCAATTTGATTAAGTTCTCCATTTTCCACTTTAAAAGTCTTCTTACCTTTCATTTTTAAATATTAAAATTAATGTCACTCTTTCATATTATTTCTCTGCTTAAGTAGATGTCCCAACTGCATATCAAAGGAAGCCCCAGTCTGTTCTCCAGCATTTCAAGTGCCACTTTGCCAAATCCACACCTACCCCTCTGTCCTGAGCAACTCTAGGCCCACCAAGCAGTCCTCCATTCTTCCATCACTAAGGCCCTTCCTCAGTTTGACCTTCCCACTTGTTGTGCTCTCTGGCTACATGAATTTATGATCACTTCCTCCTAACCAAACCCATCTCTTCAACATAGGTCCCTCCCTCATCACCTCCCCTGTGATTTTCCCACCTGAATGCATTTAGTCTTTCCCTGGTGTGCCCATAGTACCTGCATACGACAACTCCCAGTCAGACTAGATGACCATTTCAGTTATTTCTATATCTTCCTATGTTAACTGTCATAGGTTTGGATGGGGACAAAATGCAATTCCAAACTCCAAACATATCCTAAATGACAAAAGTTAACCTTACACTAAGACCACAGCATGAACAGAAGAAAAAAGCAGAATGGTGTTTCTAGTATTAAGTTCACTTCTAGGTTTATTTTGTGATGATCTTCACTTACTTGTTCTTTTTAGTTGTATCATCCCCACCACTGTGCAGGCTTTTCCCTTTAAAGGAGAATTACCAAAATCCCTCTATTTCAGTTTAAAATTAGGTACTAGCCAGCTAGTCACAAAACACATGCTGGAAATGACCAAGTAAAAATGGCAATAAATTTGAGGTTGAGCTTCAGAGAATATCATGATTTTTTTTCAAAACAATATGTTCTTCTTAAAGGTAAAGTTCACATTTATGAGATATGAACGTATCTTGGCCCTTGGAGGTAAAATCTAAGTGTTCACAAAACAGCACAACGAGGATTCATCACAGAGACTGAAGTGTGAGCTACACGATGGTCCAAGACCTTACCTTTACCCACAATAAACCTCTTAAATTTAGAAAAGGACAAGCGATATTTTATTAACAACTATGCATTGAGTGAAAGTGGCCTACATTGGAAACTCACTGACATATATGTGGTTTTTTTTTCTTTTATAGGTTTGGCTATACTTTGGACTTAGTACCATGTGGCATAAAAGAGAAGACAGAGAAAAAGGTTGCAACTGAGGTCAGCAGCTATTTGTGACAATCCCTATTTCCTTCATATCCAGTCCATTACTCTCAGCACAACTTAGTCCAGTCTTCCCATGTAGTGTTAAAAATATGTATATTGCTTCTGGGAGATCTACTGCCCCTTGTAAATCCACATATTAAAGAGAAGCATAGAAGGGAAAGGAATTTGTAATAGAGTCATTTACAGCCAAGCACTAAATCATATAATACAGAAAACAAAATGTAGATGACTTGGAGGGTGGGGGCATATATTTTACCTTTCAGTAAACATTCATAAAGCAAAATGGGATCTCCAAGTTGCCAAAATTAAGTGGAAGTTGGGGTATATAATAGCAAAGATGAGAGAGGGGGAGAGAGAGAGAAAGAGAGAATGAAATAGAGAAAAACCAACTTAACCTAATTTGAATATAACAATCCTGGAATTCATTACACCAGTACATACCTTGGGAAAGAGAAAGAAGCTTTAAAGCCAGAGGTGGCAACCCTGGCTGGTGGCACAATGGATAAGGTGCCAGCCTGTGAACCCAAAGGCCACTGGTTCGATTCCCAGCAGGGCAACGTAACCAGGTTGCCAGCCAGGTCTCCAGACAGATCTGTAGCTGGAGGCAGGTGAAAGGCAACCATACATTGATGTCTCTCTCCTCCTCTGACTCTCTCTTTTCCCCTCTCTCTGAAGAATAATGAATAAAATCTTTTTTAAAAAAGGGGGGGAGGTGGGCTGGAAAATAAGGGGAAAATTAATAGACTATGGTTTTTCCAATGATTCCTATTCCTCCTGACTCAGTGCCCAAACACGTCTTTCTCTAAAATGCCTTGCTATTTTGCCAAAGGAGAAAACTTATTTTCCAACTATGTAAACTCCTAGAAGAGGAGGGAGCAGGAAGACTAGTCAATTCAGCCCAAGAAAAACAGCCCTGTGCATTATCTCTAAGTACCTGGCAGTGACCCAATCCCCTGCCAACGTTGGTGGTCCAGGCTGGAGGGTATGATCTGACCTAGGAATTAGGAAGCATTTTGCTAACCTTCCTTCACTGGGTCAACTGGGGAAAATGATACACTTTATGGGCAGGAAGCATGGATACGAAGTGCATCACATTTAACAAGCACCCCCTTCCCTGAGCTGGCAGGTCCTAGAGAGTCCCGGGAATTGAGCTGCAAAGGATTAGCCCTGATAGACTCTGATGAGAGCAGCAGCTTCGGCAGCACAGAGGGAAAAAGAGGAAGAGAGTCAGTCACAGGGAAAGGATGAGGAACTCTGCGTTCTGGCTTCAAGAAGCAAGACCTATTTTTATTTATGTGAAATATTAACTAACTGAGTCATTTTAAATGGTTTAAGAGAGACTAAAATATATTTAAACTAGCTGTCTGATGAACTGGTGCACTCCAGCTAAGAAGGCTGTAAAGTAGGAGTGAACTGGAAGCAGGGACATAAAGAACAATAAACCCACTGTGAGGAAGAATTAAAATGGGGACAGGACAGGTCATAGATCAGAGTCCCCCCTTAGCTCTTTAGGAAAACATGAAAAAAAAAAAAAACAAGAAGAGCATGGTGAGTACAGAGGAGGCAACAACAGGGAAAAACATTTGGAGCATTCTTGGTACATAGGGTGCATTAACATACAAGTCAATTCTGCCCAAACAAGTCACATGAAAAGACATTAACTGAATAGCTACTGGGAGTCGAAACTTTGTTCAAGACTGTGGCTACAATAAGGACTCACACAGAGTCCTTGCCCCTGGAAAGACAGTTGATTAACATATATTTACAACTAAGCAAGATAACGGCACACAGAGGGCCATAGCCAAGCTTGAGGTATCTGATAAGGCATCTGGGAATGGAACAGCTAGGCTGATATCTGATAATTGAATAGGAGCCAGCCAGAGGCCTAGCAGGGAGGAAGTGCTCTGTGTTTCCTTTAACTAATAGTCATTGGTTATAAATGGATTATTTCTATTTGACATATACATCTTATTATCTAAAGTTAAGATGTGATCAATAAACATTTGCTGAATTGATCTGAATGCACATCTGAGATTTACACTATAAATATATTCGTAACAAATAAATCTAGCCTCTCAACTTTAACATAAATATTGTAAATAAATACAAAATAGTATTCAAGACAAAAGCTCATATTTATCAATATTATATATCAAGACAAGGAAAAGATGTTTCCCTATAACCTCAAAACTACCGACGGATTTAAATGCCTAATGTAAAAAGGGCACGTTCTGAATACTCTTCCATCCATTTTACCAGCGCCACATGCAGGTTATTATACAACTACAGAATCAATCCACCTTTATAATGCATTTTTAGAATGTATTAGGAATGACAGTAATTGTCAACAGCCTACACCTCTATTTCCAGCAGCAGAAAGCATCAATGCATGAATGAAAAAAGGTGATTCTGACTCCAAGTCAAATTAGGAAATAAGATACATAGAAAAAATATGGAGATTAGGTCACACCTTCCAATGAAAAGAAATATTCATTCCAAAAATGATGTCATGGGTCAGCTTTGAATCCAAGTGTAAGGTTAACATTTTGTCTCGCTGGAAAAAAATGAATTTGACCTGTAATATTTGTATCCCACAAGAACTACCCCAGACAGATTTCTTTCTGAAAGCCTTCAGATTGCATCTTGTCAAACCACCTGTGTCAGAGATATGACATGTGATCTTCACTGGTAGCTGTACCTGATGGTAAGAACCAGAAAATGGGCTGGAAAAAGTTTATAGTAGAGCCTCTTTTTTTCCTTCACTTGGGTTTGCCACTAACTGTGCTACGTCTGCCTGGAAGAGTACAGATGTCATTGACATCCTCCCTGGGATAGAGTTGCTTGTTTTTACAAAACTGCTAACAGTCTTGGATTAAAATATAAAGGCAATGGATTCAGTCAGTGCTCAGAAAGGCAAAATCACATACCCCAACTTTGGACTAAAACATGGTTAACTTACTGCAAAGCAACCAAAGAACAAGAGATTTTGACCATGACACTGACAAATAAAATAAGCGATTATAACTTTTTAATGAATATTAATAATAGTAAAATACATTCTTTATCTCTTGGAACATCTATAATTAGTGGAAGGAAAGCATCATAAAGCTTTTAGATAGGCACTGATTAATCCATGAATATAGGGTTTCCTTATACAAAACCACTATTTTTTTTTTTAAAGATCTGAAAATGTGTACTTTCTTACTTATTTTTTTTCTTTTAATTTTATTGTTGTTATATTACATCCATCCCTTTTTTCTCCCCTCTGTCCCCCTCCCCACCCACCCTTTCCCCCCAAAGTCAATCCCACCTGTTGTCCATGTCCATGGTTCCTTTATACTAGGTTCTTGTCTAAGCTGCTCCCCTTCTTTGCCTCTGCCTCCCCCCTCCCCCCTACTGAAAATGTGTACTTTCAAACAACTATATTGGCAATGCCTTGTTGACGATAATTAAGTGACTTACATATGCTTTTGTTTTATCTTCAAAGCATATGCTCCATTGGAAGCAATGGGTGGGTGGGAAGGGGAACAGAGGGGAGCAAAAAGGAAATGGATGTGATATAACAACAATAAAATTAAAAAAGAAAAAAATAATAAAATGTATGTTAAAAGTTAAAAAAAAAAAAAAAGCATATGCTCCAATGTATCAAGTTATTTTGGATTGACTCATAATTTCTACCTTCATTATTTCTATATAGACTTTAAATAGTTTAAACCTTGTAGTTTGTAACATAAATATACGTATTAAAGACCAAACACATGTTTCCTCTGAAATGCTAAAAATTTTAGTAAGGGATCAGGAGACTATAAAAAAGATTTATTCTGGTGGATGAGATGGAAAAAGTATGAGGTTTGGGGTCTGACAGATTTGAATGTCAGTCCAGACTTTTGTGACATTGGGCACATTACCTAACTCTGCAAGTCATTGTGTTGTCCTCATCAACATGGGGATGATGTCACTGGGGATGATGATATCTATGTGGTTTCATAGACAGCCCTTATGTAGATAAAATATGTGTACTCACTAAGTATTAACAATTGTTGTATATTACCATCCTACTACTAATAGTCCTTATGAGGATCAATATACCAAAGTTGATAAGGCATGTGACACAGTCTAATATCATAAAATATTGCATATTGTATTATTTTTACATAATTTGATCATTTGTGTATAAAGACTAAAAGTACTGAAGGAGCTCAAAAGAGAAAAGATAACACTAGGATGCAACTTATTAGGGATGACTTCAATGAGAAAGGACATTTGCTTTAAAAAAAAATAGGTAGAATGTTGGACCATTACAAGGGTGAGAGGGTAGGGACACACGTTTGAGAGGCATTTTTAAGTAAAATTTATTTCCTAAAATCTTATACCTATGTCTGGAGGCTGGTTCTAACCCTTATGACATAAGTTGTCACTCCTGACATGCAAGAAATGTACATATTTGTAGAAAACTAGAAAAACTTCACTTAGTTGAAGGTAATAGTAAAAGTAACTACCACTTTCTGAACTACTGTTATGTACCAATTACTCTCCGCGTCTCGATTTCTGCTTCTGTAAGATGGGGATAATAGCTCTTCATTCAGGAAGCACATAGAGCATTGCTTCTGACAAGGAAGCACTGGGATACCAGATTTGATGTAAATGATCAGGATAAAATGATGCTGTATAGGGACCTGGCAATGTACTTTTCACTTAGCATATTATCTACTCACAATAACCCTGCAATCAGTGCTCAGAAAGGCAAAAGCACGTACCCCAGCTTTGGACTAAAACATGGTTAACCTACTGCAAAGCAAACAAAGAACAAGGGCAGCATATTGGAAGTAGTGGGTTGAATAGAGATGAATAAAAACAACAGTTGGACTTGTCATGGTAAAAGTAACCACGATGAACAGTTTGGGACAGACCAACATTGAACAAGGACCGGGCTGGCAGAAGCAGGACAGTAAGGAAGCAAAATGAGCACAAAGATTCTTGCCCAGACAGTGAGGGGCTGGGGGACACCTTCAAGGTGGTAGAAATTGGGTGGAAAGAAAGGAATTCTGACCCCATCCTTTAAAATGGGCATGATTATTGTCCTTATATATAGTTCACTAACTTTTTTTATCAGCTACTTGACATGTGCCACGTAATGTGTTGTTTTGCAAGATAATTATTTCTTTGAATTACCTCAGCATCACTCTGGAGGAGTTACAGTTATCATTTGCACTCTGAAGATGAGTAAACTGAAGCTAAATTGCCATCCCTAGCTCAAGGTCATACAACTGGCCAACAGTGGGTCAGCATTTGCACTCAGATTTTTCTGACCTCAGAGCCAGCCCACTTGTCCTCTAAATGATGCCAGCTCTCTCCACGTCCATGCTTAAGATGATAAATACACTATCTGATTATAAGAATTAGTTGATTTGGTTTCTTTATTCTTCAAAATATATCTCTTTGGTATCTGAAGTTTTACTCTGTACTAGATATCATCAAGGCATATCTATTTTAACAAATAATCCAAATCCAAATGCCTATCATTGATATTTCAAAAAGGATAACACTAAAAAGAGCTTTCATAAATCTGTCAAGGTATAGAAAATATCTACAGTGTTAATTATGAAAATCAACTTATTTATGAAAACAATTATTACTCCTTCTTCCCATGAGGTCCAGGTTTGTAATTAGATAGATGACAGACTCATATAAAGGAAAAGCAAGAGGAGTTTCTTTACAGTAAAATCAAAAAGTTAACTTTAGGAAACCAGCTGTTTTAAATAGCTGGGGATTTTTTTGTTGTTGTTTTGTTTTGAAGACATTGTTCCTATCTATTCAAATAGACCCCAACCTAACCAAAACTATAATCTGTCACTCCTAACTGATCCTTTACAAATTCTTAGACCACTGCTTACAAAAGGAATGTAGTTTATTACAGTTGTTGCACTCCAAATGAATATTGATTTCAATCTCAGAATGCTATGAAAGGACTTGCATCAATTACACAGTACATCAGAGTCATAATGCAAGTTACCTAGTTCCAATGATGCACACAGCAAATCAATCATTCACTTTCACACACCTCTGAAGAGAAACCAGGCACCTTGAGTTTCCTTTATCTAAACCTTAAAATAAGTCATGCAGTACAAAGTGGTGATAGAAAAGGAAACCATTCCCAGTTTTAAAAAGGATAAGCTACCATCAGAAAGCCATTATAATTACTCCTTTCAAGTGGGCTGTGTGTTAATACACATATAAATTAGGGGGTTAAAAAATGAAGCCTTAATGGCAGCATTATGAAGGGAGGTTTCTCCTTTACATTATTTATTTTTTCAATGGAAAATTATTTGGCAATTATGATAAAGCAACTAGACAACAATGCCTTTCTTTTGAGTTGCTAATTAAAATGCTGATTGCCTGTAGAGCGAGATGTGCAGCTATGGTCAAACAGGAACTTTCATTGGGCTAAACAGCTTGGGCTGGACTGACACGTGGGTGGGGAGGGGAGGGGATGCATCAAACACACTTCATACTAAAATCGGACCCATTTTAATTCAGCAAAATTCTAACATAATGTTATGGAATTTGGGCAAGATAATACTGCAGTCAGTAATCTTAGGAGATTTTTCTGAAAGAAAGAGAGAGAAGAAAGAAAGACAGGAAAGGAAAGGAAAGGAAAGGAAAGGAAAGGAAAGGAAAGGAAAGGAAGAGAAAATTTAGGTTCTAAAATGAAAAACCCCCTGGCTGGTGGCACAGCCACCACCTGGCTGGTGGATAAGGAGCGAGCCTGCGAACCCAAAGGTCACTAGTTCGATTCCCCAGCCAGGGCACATAACCAGGTTGCAAGCCAGGTCTCCAGCCTGGTCTGTAGCTGGAGGCAGGTGAAAGGCAACCATACAGTGATGTCTCTCTCTCCCTTCCTCTCTCCTTTCCCCTCTCTCTAAAAATAATAAATAAAATCTTTAAAAACTAAAATTAAAATAAAATGAAAAACTTTATGAAGTCTAAGAGTATGTTTGATACATATTAAGTGGCTTTTCATGTGAAAGTTATTTTTATAAGTTTGCACTTCTTGTGTTCTTAATTTTTTTGACAAGCTACCTTTACACCCTTATATACACAAAAGCATCAAAGAAATGTCACCTTCTTAACACAAATGCTCTTTAAATACAAATGATTTCTCTTCAATAATAGAAGAAAGGTCTTATAATTAATCATGATGAGGAAATTGCCTTTCTTGTAATGTAATGAGTTCAGTGCTTTGAATTTTACTAACTAAAATTACGGTTTTCCCAATAACACTGAAATAGTCATCATTTTCCAAAATGAAAAATATATTTCTTATATTTGCAACTTGTCTGTGACCTAAAAAATCAATTAAATTCATAAAGTTAAAGGAGAATAGGTAACATTCATCACTAGAAAATCTGGTTCAATAGATTCTGTTTCTCACAAAATGATTCTTACATTTGGAAGAAAATTGAGAATTTACCTTCCTGCCCACCGTCCAATATGAAAATACCCTCCATGATTTCTCAGAGAATCCTACCTTTGCCTCAACTTGCAAAAGATGATGTTTCCCACACTGACAGGCAAATCATCCTACTTCTGAATGGCTCTGAAGGTCAGGAAAACCCTGAAGGTCAACTTCAACTTGGCCTTTCAATAACTTCTACCCCAGGAACTCATTCTGGAGTATCGCATAATAAATTAAAACCTCTTCTAAATGATCCTTTCCAAATATTTTAAGACAGCTCTCATGCCTTCTTCAAAGTTCCTGCTTCCCCAGACTTACTGGCTCTGGTTCTTACAGCAGGAACATGGGGGCCTTTGTGTCCATCCTCCACAGTCTGTCCCACTTAATGAATGCTTGGAGGAAAAATCATATTCTAGATGTGGTCATGTTATCAAAGTGTAGTAGGACCAGTTTTGCTTGTTTGTTTCTAATTTCGAAAGCCATGATATAACAATTGATCATGTTCGTTTCATAGTCAACTAAAACCTCTAGATCAATTCTATCCAAATTACTTTTAACAAAAGTAAAAATTTTATGAACTTGATAGTTATTGCTCTTGGATTTCATTTTCTTAGTCCATTGTTAACCTTGAGGAAATGTATTCCTATTTATTTGATGCTGTTTAATCCTCCCTCAGCCTTAGTTTCCTTGTATATAAAATGCTTGGTACATAACCCCTGGCTGGTGTGGCTCAGTGGATAGGTGCCGGCCTGAGAACCCAAAGGTCACTGGTTTGATTCCCAGTCAAGGCACATAACCAGGTTGCCAGCCAGGTCTCCAGCCAGGTTTGTAGCTGGAGGCAGGTGAAAGGCAATCATACATTGATGCTTCTCTCTCTTCCTCCCTCCCTGCCCTTCTCTCTGAATATAATGAATAAAATCTTTATAAAAAAAGATGCTTAGCACAGTAAATTCTAAGCAGACACCACCTACCATTTATGAAGTATCTGTCAAGCACCAGGCACAGTAATAAGGACCCTATGTGTAATACACACAAGTAGGTACTATTATATCCATTTCACAAATGAAAAAATGAGAGCACAAATGGGACAGTAATTTGCTCAAGGTCGCTCAGCTAGGACAGAGCTAATGTTTGAGTTCAGACCATGCTACCACCGCATTATCAATAACAATTCTTCTTAATTTTCTAACATGTAGAATATTGATAAATGGGCCTATGATAAAAATTTTGAACAGAACCCAATTAAAGTAATGTCTTTTAAGAGATTGGCCTCCAATCTGATTCTCTTTTGGGACCCATTTACTAAAACTCCCATGACTCCTTCATACACAATGCATATAGCCACAAAAAGCCCACAACTAAAACATGAGATACTTTCTCAAAGACTTGAACCAACTACTGTACACTGTGCCTTGAGAATTTTCCTCACCTACTAACTTAGTAGTTAGATTTTTTTTTTTTTTTTTTTTTTTTAATCAATGTATGGTTGCCTTTCACCGGCCTCCAGCTAAGACCTGACTGGAGACCTGGCTTGCAACCTGGTCATGTGCCCTGGCTGGGGAATTGAACCAGCGACCTTTGGGTCCGCAAGCTGGCATCTTATCCACTGTGCTACCAGCCAGGGTAGTAGTTAGATTTTTGAAAAGGGAATGAGGTTAGCTTGTCTGTTATCTAATAACTACTATCTTCCCAAGGGCTGTCAATTGGTCCATTCAGTTCCTATCCCAGACAAGGTCTAAATTCATACATTCACTTTACTCCGAATATCAGGATATAGGCTTTTCTCTCCGCTTTCCTAGCTTTTCAAAGGTTTCCAAAACTAGTTCCATAATCCCAACTGAAAATGTCTGTAGTACAATGGCTGACTCTGTACCAATTTAAAGCAACTATGAGCTCATGAAGAATCTCTACACCTATTTGAGGCTTTCAGGTTCTTTTAGCTACCATTGTGCTACCCATAGCAATGTAAAAAAAATCATTGTCATCTATAGAGAACACAGAATTTAGTAGTGTTTCTATCCTTTAGTTATTGTTTAATACTGTATGCACTTGTTCCAAACAATGCAAATCAGCAAATATTTGTGGAACACCTAGAATGTGCAAGTATTTTTTTATAAGAATGAAGGGGCCTTGGCTGGTGGCACAGTGGATAAAGTGCTGGCCTGCGAACCTAAAAGTCATTGGTTCAATTCCCAACCAGGATGCATAACCAGGTCTCCAGCCAGGTCTGTAGCTGGAGGCAGGTGAAAGGCACTGTACATTGTTGTCTCTCTCCCTCTCTGCCTCTCTCCCTTCCCCCTCTCTGAATGATAAATAAAATCTGGAAAAAAAAAAAAAAAAGAATGAAGGGAACACAAAGATGACACAGTGTGCTTATAATCTGAGGAGAGTCATAGGAACAGAGATGGCCAAGTGTGATGAAACCAAGAGCTGAACACACAGAGGGCAAACAAGCTGCTATGGAACCTCCTAGAAGAGCAACCATTTAAAAATTAGCTAACAGTTTTATTTTCCATCTTTTTATGATAATTTTACTTTAAACATAATTTTAAATCTACTTTTATTGTTGTATATTTTATAAATGTACTTTGAAAACTTGTGGGATTTTGGACAACTACTCTTTTTCTGCTGGTTGTCTATTATTGACAGAATTTTATTATTAGAGCCTCCTGAACCAATGATCTACCTTTGCTCAAACACATTTTTTGTCATTCATTCATTCATCACACAAATATTACTGCATCTACTAAACACCAGGCATTCTTTTCAAGTCTCAAGTCATTGACACCTATATTTTTAGATTATCTTCTATAAGCCAATTATTGTAGGGACCCTGATGCTGAATTTAAGGAGCTAACATCATTTTTATTTGGATATTTAAAAATCTGTTTCCTAAAGCTGCACATTATGGTCCTAACCATGTGCAGCCTTCATTTGATCAACTGATTTTATTCTAATTTAGAAATAAATTGAGAGTCACCAGTTATTTCATTGTTTCCTCAGTTATATGAGGGATTTTTAAAAAACAAATCATAAATTTTTAAGAATCCTGACAGACCATCTGTAGAGATGAAACTCCCCAGCATTACTATGCCCACCTCAAGGACAGTTTTATAGTCTCAATAAGTAAAGCATTATCCCTCTCATCCATTTCAAAAGGTGGCCAACAACTACTTCTGTCTAATTATTTCATCCACATCCAAATGCTTTTGACTCAAATGTGTGTTTTATTATTTCTGGCACTTAAAGAGATTACTTAAATCCTATTTGAATTATCAAAGTAATAAGATGCTTACTGTTGAAAAGTGTGAAAATATACAAAACCAGAAAAATAAAACAATTATTCAAAATCTTACTGCCTGGAAGTAACATCTGTCACATTTTTGAGTATTTCCTTCCTGAATATATGTAGATATGTGTGTGAATACACATATATGTCTATGTATGCACGCATATCTTTTGTGTGTGTGCTGTTTATTCCTATGTAATATATAGTGAGTTTTATCTGTATTTTTTAAAAGTCTGTTCCCTGCAGGGAGAAAGATCTTTCATTGCAGTTCTTCCATTGTTAGTCTTCCCCCTTAGTCCTTGGGCCTAGATTTGCTTACACCTTGCATCACAGTTAAACTTTCTTCTTAAAATCCATGCTTTATACCAGGCATACAGATATCTGACCATATTGACCCCATCCACATTATTATGCCTTGTTATGGTTTCTGGAGAATTTATAGAATCTTCAGTCACTCTTCTTCACTAGTCAAATATTAATTCTATGTTTTGCTTATTTGGTTTCACTTCTTTCCTTTCTTTACCAGACCCAAATTTCAATTTAAAGCCCTCTTGGCTCTAATACTGAAAATCTATCAAGCCCATTCTTCCCAGTCCTAAAAACTGAAAAAATTAAATGGAGACACTACTTTTATTTCAAGCCTTGTATGTTTCCATCCAGATCTTTAGACCTACATTCTCAGGCCCCGCTAGCCACCTCTCCTCTACATGCATTGAACAGCTTCTGGATTCAATGAGATTCTGCACCCAGGCCATTAATTCTAATATTTTCACTCCAAAAATGTGGTGTGTATCTCAGGAAACCATTTCAGGTCTACACACAGCCTCCTTCCACTTCTCAAGGGAGACCACTGCAGTTATCTGGAGTCACTCACTGCATGGGATTCCTTTCTGAACACTGCTCACTGTCCAGCTGTATACAGAACAGTGCTTCCTCGGACATGCCGGCCTCATCATGCTCCAGGGGAATATCGCAATATGCTGTATAGTTCCAATACAGCAAAATTTCCTTCTCTCTTTCCCGGTGGAATCAAGTTCCTGCACTCACTAACCTCTTGATGTTGGCTTATTATTGCCCTCTGATGGTCTTTTCTTCTTCAAACATGTGTTTCATTCAGTTTGCCCTGCACAAGATATAATCTAAGAATGAATATTATCACCAGATATCTAAAACAAGCAAACTTCACAGTCCAACCAGTTTATTTACTAAAAGAACATACAAGCTCTATCCCAAAAGTATCAAGCCCATGTCAATATAATTAAAATAGTTTGCACGGCTGATACTCTTGGGACAATCCTCATGTATAATTTCTTATGTTAATACACTAAGGTTTAACTACATGTCATTTAAGAGGTTATATCACATTACAGAGACTACGTTAATAATGATTTTTTTATCAGTATGTGATCACCATTTTAAGATTAGCTCAAAAGAATGGTATAGAACATTGGGTTACAATATTGGTATTTGAGTAGTTTATTTTAAATTAGGATACTAACTACCAACCTGTCTACTTTAATAGGAACAAAAAGCAAAAGTATATTTCTCTACAATTATTATTCCTATATTTTTAATATTAAAGTTACAATATTATAATATATAGTTCTTAAATGAATAATCTACTCTAAAAATAAGCAGTACAATTCTCTCTGCCTCTTATCTGTGCCTCTACATAAAATGTATAGGCACATCTGCCCCCAAACAAGATGACCATGTATATCTTAATATTATCCAAAATTAACAATTTTCTATCTTTCCTCATTCTAAAAAAGTTATGAGAGCAATTTTTTAAATATTTGCTTTTCTGATTAGAGTAATGACTTACAAAAAGTAAGCAGTAAGATCAACTCTACTGATCCTGCATTGAAGACATTTCAGATTGATTTCTCTGTGTGTTCTTCACTTGAATGTATTTAGAAAAATGAAAATTACTTTATTGTTTTTTCAGCTTATTCTGACATCTCCACATTATTACTAACATGGAAACAAACAAAAATTTCTGTAAGGACATCTTGACAATATTTATCAAAAGTTAAATGCATTGTCTATCTCTTTGAAGTTATCCTAAAAAAATCTAATAATAGAATAAATACACATACATATGCAAAAGGGTACCCAAAGAATTAGTTATGAAAACAAAATACTAAAATCAGGTGAAACACCCATTGATAAGGAACTGTTTACATGAGACACTATGCAACTAAATACTGTGTAACTAGTTATATTATCTAATAAAAATTTCTACAATATATTAATTTTAAAAAGCAATAAGATCAGTGTGTAATAGTAGAATATATACATAAAAATGCGATAAAAGTCTACAAAACTATCTCCAAATTTTTTAAATGGTTTTGTTTCTGTAAGGTGGGATCACAGGTAACTTTGTCTTTATATGTCTGTACATTGTATTACATACAATGAGCATGCATTACATTTACAATGACAAATGTAATATAGTCAAACTACCCAGAATATAAAATTTTCTTTTAAAATCATTATTTTAAATCTAAAGGAGTTAAATTAACCAAAACACATGATTCTGAATTCCATTTGAGACATTTTTTTCTATAAGAATGTCAAGTTTGACTAATTTAAAAACATTTGTTGGAAATCTACCATAAATATTTAATATCTAGAAAAGTATACAAGACAACCTTGAGGGATAAAGAGTATTTATAACAGCAAACAATTTCATTAGTTTTAGGAAGAAACCATCTAATCTGATTTTCATGTATTCTTTAGATATGGAGAATTTGACTAAGGAATATTATGCTTTGTCTGACTTCTTTTCCTCATTTAATCAGTGAACCTTATCAGCAAGAGAGCAGAAATCCAGTGATGCACATTGTTAGGGTTTGCTCCCAATGAAGAGTATGAAACATTTTAAGTCAAAAGCCATTGTTTTCTTAGTCTCCGGGAACACTTAGATGGATACCATCACTTATGATACTAATCAACAAGCTCAGATTCTGAGTTACGTCATGCTTCACACTGTTTATACATAAATGTGTTGATCAAAAGATATGGCTTTCAAGCTGAAAATATCATACATTTTTCCTGATATAGTTTGAAGATTCTCACAGGGTCTAAATGTGAAAAGTGAAACTCTCACTTAAAAGACAAATTTATATTATCTTCTCAGAAATATGGTCCCATATATTTAGTGAGTTATTACTTTTCATTAAACTTTAGTTACCTTCTACAAATAGAACATGCCAGCCAGTACCAAAGTAGTGATGCAATATTAGAAATTAAATATTTAGAGTGGATAGCAATTGGAGATTTGTTTTACACAAGAGGAGATCTCAACTGTCTTCCATTGTACACTCCTACCAAAGTTACTATGAGGAGATAAAAATATTAGGTTCTAGGTCAGGTTTTAAAACTCACAGTGCCCCTATATCACCAGTAAAATTATATAATTGTTCTGTAAAGAAACTTTGGATGGAGGACCATGGATTAGAGAGGAAAAGGTAGGGAAAGTCAGACACATCCTCAGTTCTCACTCAACCTGAGCAGGGCCACTCCTGTCTGGTGAATGTACTAGGGCCCTGCATAAGAGTTTATTTGGAGAAATCAGCCCACTAGAGGACAAAAGAGAGAAGAAAAAAGAATTGAAAACATTTTTCAAATTACTTGAAGGAAAATAAAACACATGACCCCAGACCTTCCTAACCTAGAACCCTGAACTCTTGATTCCTCCCTGCTGCCAACCAGTGACGCACTTTCAGTAGGTTGCCTCACTGTCAGGGCCTACAACAAAAGTGATGTGAAAATCAAAGAAAGGCACCAAAAACAAAGAGAGAAAGTGAAGAAGGGTATAACTGGTTTAGAATGCAATTCTTTTCCATGCCCAAGTAAGATATAAAGATTAATAGCTACTGGAACAAGCAGGAAAAGCAGAACTCTGGTTTCTTGCAATATATCAATTTACACCTTCTTACATGAATTGGCTGGAAGTTAGTCTGAAGAATGGGCTTGTTCACTTCCCACTGTAACTCCTGAAACCCACGTGTGTTTTCACTTTTAGAAAACCACTTCCACTTAGCCAAGTACAATATATATGCAGTTAGATTTCAACAAAGTTAAGAAGAGGGTCTCTCACAAGATCTCTGCCTGGCTGTGACCCACAGCTGTCTTTAGGATAGCTCTCCACCCTGAATGCAAACACGGAAAGAGCTTCCTGCTAACCGTGCAACATCTTTCCCATTCACAGTTCCGCACGTTTCTAGTAGAATAAACGATGAAGCAATTATCTTGAATGACCATTTGATGATAAGAGGATGATAACGTTTTATTTATTGGACTCTAAAATTTTATTGAGTGCCTACTATTTGCCTGACACTGTACCATGTGTTCTCTCGTTATCTTATCTCATCTGCACAATGCAATAACTAATCACAGGATGAACGTAATAAATCTTAGAGAGTGTGCTATCCACTGCTTTTATTTCACAATGCAGGAATGAGTCAGGAGGTCACTTAGTGCTAGACTATTGTTGTCTGAGTCAGCTTGGCCTTAAGAGGTTCCAGGCCTGGAAGTCAAGTCAGGCAGCCAGAATTTACATGCAGACTTTGGCACTCACCAACAACTCTTGGGGAAGTTGTGTTGTCTCTAAATCTTCATTCCTCACCAATATGATGGGGAAAAAGAGGGTATTATGGGGGCTTAGTGGAGATCGAAAAAGCAAAACACTTATGACCTGGCCTGGCATAAAACTCTTGGTCAAAGTCCTGGCTGGTGGCACAGTGGATAACGTGCCAGCCTGTGAACCCAAAGGTCTCTGGTTTAATTCCCTAGCCAGGGACATGACCAGGTTACAAGCCAGGTCTACAGCAGGTCCGTGGCTGGAGGCAGGTGAAAGGCAACCATACATTGATGTCTCTCTCTCTCTCTTAGCCTCTCTCCCTTCCCCTCTCTCTGAAAATAATAAATAAATTCTTTTAAAAAACAAACAAAAAACTCTTGGTCAAAAAATACCCTAGTATTATTACTACTACTATCATTGATACTGCTGCTAATACTTCCATGAGAAGCAGCAACAGCAGCAGCAACACGGGTGCCATCATTGCTGCCACCACCACCATCATCGCCACACCACGCTCCTCTTCAGAAGAGATACTGAAAGTTGCTGACTCAGTCATTTCTCATGCGCCGTCACCCGCCCCCACTCCCGGCCCACACTTCTTAAAACTTCCCTGTTACCTGCCCAAGCTTTACACCGAAGCTTAAATCAAGGCACAGCTCTCTTAAGCTGACCCTCAACTATTTCTCCCCATATTTGTCCCTGATCTACCATATGTATTACTGGATTCTCCAGCTGGCATTTAAAATGTCATATCTTTTGATATTACCTAATTTCTGCTGATTCTTCATTGAGGTGGTTTGCAATCAGGGAATAGGTTGTTATTACTCTTTTTTTTTTTTTTTTTTTATCACCTATTTTTCAAATACAGTGAGGAGTTCCTAGCAGGTCTACAACAAACACTTGCTAGATTGAAAATACAGCCTCTTCCCAACCATCAACTTGCATCTTTTTGTTTTATATCATCCATGCTAAGTCTGGACTCATATGCTATATCGGTTTGTAACAGCCACATTCATTTTAAAACAATGTTACTGTGCTAAAGTGAGGTACATTGGCATCAAATCCGCACAGATTTCACTCGAGAAGGTAGCACACTACCAAACAGGTGTGCCAGGTGTAATACCAGCATACGTGGAAGTTCCTAAGGCCAGATTGATCATAACATTGACATACAGCTCATAAACTGCAGACCACCTGTGCTAAGTCATTGAGTTTCTCAAATTTCATAATGTCCAAGGATTTTCAGTAGATCCAAGGCCTATGTAATAAATAAATCATTTGCCCATTCTATTGGAAGTAGAATTCTTACCTCACATTCATTTCCCTAGGACCCTCAAAATTATAGACTGTAAATAAATGCCATGCCTATTAATTATAAATTAACTTAAAAATTACAAGTCCTCATTCTTCCTATTGTTTCAAAACTTAAATGTCTGTCTAGCATTTTTTGCATGTCATTCTCTAATGTCTTTCATGGTTCCACATTTTCTTTGACCTCTGGCTAACAGTTCTGAACCCCGTTCCTCTCCTGAGCTATCCCACCGTTACCAGGTTAAAGCTTTTTTCTCTAAGTTTGCAAACATACATCTACATCCACAGAGAACATGCAGCATTCTCTCCTGACTTGTTTGTTTAGCATAAATGGTGTCATACTGTGTATATTACTCTACAACTTACTTTTCTTGTCCCTCAATCTAACGGTGTTAAAATTCCCTTGTCAGTAAAAATACTTGTAGCTCATTCTTTTTAACTGTGCAGATTCCCATAATTTAACCAGCTCTTTATCCATGAACATTTAGGTTGTCTTCCTCTCTTGCTATGACAAATAATGTTGCAGTAATAATAATCTTTGCTAATGCTTCTCTGTTATTCTCTACGATGTTTATTAGAAATTATTTTAAATAAGCATACATCTTAATCACATATAATTCCTCAATAAATGATGCATGTGTTTTCTTTATAACTAGAATAAATTTTAAACTATCATTTTCATCTATGTTAGTATTCATTTAGGGACCTGTCATCACAAAAGAACTGGAGTCAGCACACTATAGCCCCTTGGTCAGTGCTGCTCCCCTACTTCCTGTTTTTGTGAACACAGTGTGAATGGAACATGCTCATTTCTTCCCATATTGTTCATGACAGCCCTTGAACTTCAGCAGCTTAAGTGGGTAGGCATCACAGAGACCCTGTGGTCCACCAAGCCAGAAATATTTACTATCTGTCCTTTCACCAAAAACGTGTGTTGACCCCCTACGCTGGAATATCAAATATCCCTCCTCTGGGAAGCTTTTACTATTTCTACAAAATGCAAGTTAAAGGATCAGTAACGTTATGTTTTAAGTGTAAGGCATTAGTAGTGGCCCTTGCTACTAAAAAACAAAGAAATGATCCGTATCTGCTGAACAAAGCAATATTTCTTTTGAATCCCATCAACTGAAAATAAGCTATATAAAGTTATATTTGCTTCAGTCCTTCATAACTTTTGGATATACTGAGTGAAGTAATTAAATGAGGGATTCCACTAAAAATAGCAGGTTGTTCCTAAGCCTGACTGGTGATTTAGATTGCCATTTTTTAGCAAAATAGAAAATGAAGTTACTTATCTACTATTGCCTAATATTATTACTAATAATTTTGAGACATGGACAAGATTATGGAATGAGGCAACTAGGGACTCAAGCCATGTGACACAGGTTTCTGGGTTTCCCTACACCCCTTGGCATCTGGGGTGGTTCCACTAGTTATTAAGATTTTTCCTAGTTTTCACATTCTGTGGCACGTACAATTCACTTTCTTTCCCTTTTGTTTTTTAAAGGAAATATTCTTTTTTTTAAGATTTTATTATTTTCAGAAGGAGAGGAAAGGAGAGAGGCAGAGAGGGAGAGAAACAGAGAAACATCAATGTTTGGTTGCCTTTCACTTGCCTCCAGCCATGGACCTGGCTGAGACCCAGCTTGCAACCTGGTTATGTGCCCTGGTTGGGAATTGAACCAGTGACCTTTGGGTTCGCAGGCTGGCACCTTATCCACTGTGCTACGAGCCAGGGCCTCTTTCCCTCTTTTTATCCTCACCTGAAGACATTTTTTTCATTGCTTTTTAGAGAAAGAGAGAGAAAGGGAGACAAACAAGGAATCATCAATGTGAGAGACAATCAATCAAATCGGTTGCCTCTCAGAGACTCCGCAAGGGGATCAAACCCACAACCTGCATATGCGCTCTGACCATGGACCGAACCCATCACCTTTCAGTGTATAAGACAATATTCCAACCAACTGAGCCACAATAGCCAGCGCTATAATTCACTCTTAAAAGGAGCTATTTATAATAACATGTATTTAAGTTAGTATATACTTTAAATTACTACAACATTTACTGACACACTATATTATTTTATGTTGTTGCTGATTGTAAAAGCTGGAGAATGGGTCCTAATAAGTAACAAAAGAGTCAAAATTTGAGTTTATTTCCTGTATGCTCATATATAATGAACTCATGTTTAGAGAGTTAATTGCTAATAGAATCTATCATTTATTTTAACAACATGAGGAGGCCCAAAGCATGCACAGATGAATTTGTTTTTCTATTAGAAATATAAACATTTTCTTTAATTTCAACTCAACTTTCCAAGTTACATTACATTTGTGGAAAAAGGGAACTGTTTCCAACTATTGTTCTGGGTTGTAAATGTTAAGGTTTTTTCAGCATTTCTCATTATGAAACTTTACATAAACTATAAAGAGGGGCAACAATTGTGCAAAGGACTGAATTTCCATTGTGTTCTCTCCTACTGAGAGAAAATAATGAAGAAATGAATCTACTGGTTTCTTTTGATCAAAATTAATAGTACTAATAATTACTTAAGTTGCTGACCGACCTCTGGCAGACATTCTAGAGATAGCTTTTGGTGACTTCACTGCTTAGTCTCTAAAATGACTAGATTATAAGTAATAGTTGACCCTCCCCCATGGCAGTTACTTAAAACAAAAAAAAGTTTACATTAATTTGTTGGTGGTATACTTATTATGTGGAAAGAATAAGAAAAAGGAATGGTAAAATAACTGCTTTTCCCTATAGTCTTGGGCCCAACGTAGACCCAGAACCCAGTTTTTTTTAGGACAACCAGGTTTATACCAGGTTTTTCTAGTGTCTGTATTAATAGTCCCACTTCTCCCAGGCTGAACCTCTTCAGACCCAGAGCTTCTCCCATCCTCCTTGCCTCCCCAAGGTCTCTTCTCCACTTCCTTTTTAAGAGTCCTGATTAGGAAAGTTCTGAAGGGAGAAAGGAGGACAGGCTTGGAGAAAGCAGAGTTAGAGACAAGCAGGGAAAGAGGAAATGAGGTCAATGATACAGAGTTGAGGGAGAAGTCTGAAGTCAGTGTCACAGCTTCCTGCCTTCCGGTCAACCAGGTCAGGGGGAAGGAATTGCATGCTTCCACGGTGGAGGCAGGGTTTCTGTGGGATGACTGTTGGTACGAATCATGAGGACAGGTTACCAGGAATGAGTTGAAAGGACTTTCTCAAAGGACTGAAGTGATCAGGAAGACTCTTCAGTGATATCCTGAAAGCTGATGTTTGAAAAAATGGAGGAAAACTCTGCGAATCCTGAAAATCCAATAGCCAAGTAAGGTCTAAGAAACCATTGCTTTAACAATTCTGAGAAGATTTCTAATATCTTAAAAGCTAAAACAGTTCCCCCTTCAACTCTAGCCTGCTGTTCCTCCCCTTGAGATTAAAGATTCTATTTTCTGACACAAAGGATTTCAGGGTGAGTTTCTTCTTCAGGAGTGTCTCCCCAGGCAGAAAACATTAACTACCAGCATTCCAACTTCTTCAGGGGATGGGGACCCAACTATCAAACTGACTTCTCACACAGTTTACAGTTGTGCATATGGAGGATAATGCAATAATTAATAATAATACAAGCATCAACTCTGTTTTGTGTACTCACAACTGTAAACCTACATGTGCCCACCCTGCATTAACAGTCATCAGCTGAGAACTGGGCAGTTGAAGGGCTGTGACACTACATGACACCTGCTCCCAAGAAACTGCAATCTAATATTTTCTGAGTGATCACAGAGTACCAATACTAAAAATTATTATTATAGTCATTGTTGTGCATAGCTAGCACTTGTCGAGTGCTAGGTGTGAAGCACTATTCTCAATGCTTCATATATATTAATCTACCTAATCTTCATACAACACTAAAAGTGATGATATTATTCACATTTCACAAATTAGAAAAGTGAGATTAACTAACTTGACTTGATTTGCATGTTAATGGGTAGTGTAACTGGGATTCAAACCAAGGTAATCAGGGTCAAGATGTAAACCACTCAACCACTTTACTACAGTAACTTTCTTACACCAAACTGTTCTGACATCCTGGAGTGGGCAGGATGGCCAATTTTAAGAGACCACAAAATCAAATTGCCATAACCCAAAGTAATTTCAATAAAACACATACACTATTCTTGGATTTTCTCCTTGGAAGTAAACATTTAAAATCTAAGGGAAAAATGCTTTGTATTTTCTCATTCCTATGAAGCAAATCATAATCTTAAATCTTTCAACTGTTACAAAGCTTATCTTGTGTAACTCTTACTTGAATTTTTTTCTAAACCAAAATAACCCACCAAACTATTCAGGGAGAAGAATTCATAATGGTGTTATATTCCTTTCTGAAAGCTTCATTTAGATACCTACCAGAGATCCCTTCATGGACACAGACAAATTTTAAACTGTCTCTATTTGATTGTGCTTGCCTAAGGCATTAAGTCCAATCCACCATGTCGCACCTCAGTAACTCGACACAGACTAGAAAATTCTTACAGTCAGTTTCCCCAAGGGATTTGTTAAGTTTCACATGCATTTAGCTGTGCAGTTGGCCTGCTCAAATTGATAAACTTGTAGCTAAATTCTTTCTGCAGCAATGGGCTATGGGCTTATTTTTTATCACCAAGAGAATAAATATTGCAAAGGAAGCTGTTACTATGTGTTAGTGTTACCCATTAGTTTTTAACATAATTGAGCTTACATTCCAATTTGTCAGTAACTGATAAGTATTTATTTTGTGGATGTGGTTAAAAGGTAAAAGGAACGAAAAGGGGCAAATATTGAAATATATTTATAGCAAAAGCAGGAAGGAAATGTTGATGTTTTAAATTGAGGAAAGAAAACAAAAATTATGAATGAAGTTAATATTTTATTAGAATTCCCATGTAGCTATGATACATACCTATATAAGGGAACTCTTGCATCTATGCTCAGTAAAGTTAATACCTGCATGCAAAATAGCTTCTCTTAAGAAAAAGAAATATACCAAGACTATTTGGAACTTAAATTGTCAATTACTGACTTAGAGAAATATAGGTTTTGCCACTCTTCCTCTCGGGAGTACGCCCATGTCTTTCCCTCCTCCCTTCACCCCCAGAAGCATTACCTTTGCCTGTCTCTCTCTGAACCTCCTAGGGCCCTTCTGCCTCTGCAACTTGTTTCCTGAGCCTATGCAACCCAGTTGGCTTGTTTCTACTACCTCTGTAACTTTCTAAAAGAGCTTTCTCTTCAGATGAACTGAATGTGGGGTATAAAATAGATGATTCAAGAATGATGCTAATGGACTAGATGTGGGTTACAAGAGAATGTTTAAAGATGACTGACTCCAAGGATTCAAATGAAAATGATCGAAATCCTTTATAAGTAATGATCAATTCTGTAAACCTATAGTTCATTACTACTATTGTTCTCCTCTTGACCAGCATAATAAGAGGAAGAAGAAGAAGAAGAGGAACAAGAGCGAGAAGAAGGAGGGAGAAACAAAATGATGATGGATAAAGGAGTGGCCAGGTAAGCAAAAACAGAATAAAGCAATAGTAAAAGCTCCTTGTTGAAACTAAGTGATGGGTATCTGGGTGTTTACTGTAAAAGTCTTTCAAGTATTATCTTTATTCGAAATGTTCATTTAAAATGTGGAAAAAGATATTGTGTTTCTAAAATTTATTGACTATGGAATACTTTTTCAATGGATCCACCCCATGAAAAAGCTCTCACCTAACCCATTTATACAGAAAGTGTGAATGGTCAGTAAGGTTGCAAACTGCAATGACAACAAAGCCAGGACTGGCTTTTGATCTAATGCTGCAATCAGAGCTCTTTCAAACACCTAATGATGCTTGTCTGTAGGTTATATCTGAGAGGCCTACTGCAACCTGAAACTGAACTGGCATTAAGTCAACACATCACATTCATTCAAATCATTGTTCCTCCCTAATTTGTCACTATAAATATTGCATTTCTATCAGGTTTTGTGAGAGCCATCTCTCTCCTTTGCTATCAGGTATCAATGAGTCCTGTCATTCACTTTTATGTCTTGTGTTTTGCAATAAGAAAGCCTACCAGGAATCTTCTCTGGCTTCAGACTTCCACTTTCTCCAATCCTGTAAAGAACAGGGCTCCTATGTTGTTTGCACGAACAAAGTAGGCTCTTTGCCTTCACTCCATTTCTAACATTTTGTGTTTGTTTATATTTCACTTGAAAGGATCCTATATACAACCATAAGAATTCTCTTCCATGAGTAATTTTTGATTTCTATTCTCAGAAGCCGTCAATGGCTCCCAATTGCCTCTTGAACCAAATGAAAAGTCCTATCCAAATGATTATCCTCACACCTAAGTCCCTTCATCTCCATTTAATACATTCACTCAGCAAGTAGTTGTTGAGTTACCAGTTTGTGCCTAGTTGTGTGCTAGGCCCTGTGGGAAGTTATAAGATATATATATGACATAATTCTTGCCCTTATGGAGCTGGCCAATCAATGTGGAAAGATAAAACATGCACACATTAAACATTTTTATAACAAAATGAGGCTGTCCATGACTGAGTACCCACAAGAGTGAGTGCAGCATGTAAGTCAAAGATTACCAGGAGCCACTGTGCATGGGGTCTTGCTCCAAAAAGGTCCAAAACTGCACATTCTCCAGGGGAAGCTCATGTCTCCAGGGTAGGGATTCACATCTTCTAATTCCAAACACTAAAGAGACCAGCTGGCCTGGAGTAGAGGGACTGCCTTCTTGCACTCAAGCAGGCAGGAATGAGGAGGAAATAAGGTGGAGGTGGGATAACAGTGATTAAGTATAACAGGAATTTGGAACTCATACTAACACAAAAAGGAAGGAAAATGATTACCAAGTAAAGATGTAGCAAGAAAGAAGTATTTGTCTAGTAGCAATATTTAGGTGTCATTCCAGGTGGGAAGTTATTATGATACCAGGCAACTGTTCAGAGATGAGGTCACTGACAAGCATCCAAAAGACAAAAGAAAAAGGAAACATGTTGAACAGGCATTCTGAAGGAACATTGATAAATATATGAAGTGGAGAAGAGAAAGAGGTGAGCAGTGACTCTGAGGGATGCTAAGGCAATAAAAGAATGAAGAAGTTGTTGATTTAAAAATAAAGAGGAAAGGAAGGGTGGTGAATTTGAGGTGACGACAAGGCAGCTAAGGTCACTAGACACATCGGAGGGAACAAACTAAGTTTCAGGGGATAAAGTAAGGATGGAATCTAGAGTCAGAAGATACTAGCATAAAAGTAGCAGTGAGAGGCTACTCTGTGTTCCCCAAAATTCATGCCTTTTTCCTCCTGCGCATTTCCCAGCCTCATGCATAGAGGTGCTCTGGATTCAGGCCAGAGAAATGGCTGTAGGGTAACTTAAAGCTGGGCCCACAGACTATCTTCCATTCTCTATCCCTTCCATCAGCCAAATGAAAGGGTCTTAGAACCTAGACATTAGCTGGAAGGAGCCTGGAATCCTTAACAACTACACAGTTAGGGAGCCCCCACAAACACAGATTCCCATTGGGTCTAATATAAAATACAGCTTTTGATTGGATTAAGTCACTGATATTTGGGATTGTTACAGCAGTGATCCTATGCTAAGATTTTCTAAAATAAATCCATGTGCTACAAAACCTCAGCTGTTCCAGCAAATCTTCCTGCCATCTACAAAGAGCTCACTTACTACTCCCTGTTTTTTCATTCATTTTACTCATTTTCATTCCTACTAGGAAGGGTAATTTCCCCCACACTAATCCTTGTCCTTCTTACCTTTAACATATTTGCCTAAGTTTTACATCCTGCGTCAAAACTACTCCTGTCTCCCCTTGCTGACAATAGTCACTGCAACCATTTTCCCAACCCCACAGCACTTGTGCAAATATCTCTATCCATCTGTAACTGGTTATGGCCATGTTTTTATGTTTATTTTATCTGTTATCATGTATCTCCATTTATATTTGTTCCATTAGATTATAAACTCAATATGAACAAAGAGCGCGTTTCCTATTTCCTTTGTAATTTCCTACATGCCTCATATATTGCCCTACCCTGTCAGTGCTTCATAAACTCAACTAATTGAAGTTTGAACTTCTACTCAAATACTGGCACCAGATGTGAAACAACTCCCAAAATCTGCACGGATGACATAAATGCACACGTCATCTTGCAGTGACACCCTCGCTGATCCAAAATCATCAGGGAATGAGCTGGTCCACAGAGTTCATCTTGGCAACCAACCCCCGCGCAGCCTGGAAGAACAAAGGCTGAGCAGCACAGAACACTTCACTGGCATCTGAGCTGAAATACTCTCTGGTAAATCACATTTTGGCAATAGTCATTAAGATAGGTCGAACTGCATATTGGGTAGTAAATAAGTTCAAACTGATCAAAACTGGTTTACACGTGTCTGACCGGGGCAGCAATTGGTAAAAATATTTTAAGTCACAGGCAGTTGACACTTTCCAGGCACATCTGACCCCACTGCTACCCACTCCAAACCCTGCACCTGTGCCACCTCCTCTGTTCCCTGCAGCACAGTGAGGGGCTCCCTCTGTGCAAATGTAGGTCTTTTGTGTAAAGGTCAACCATAGCATTCATCAAACTAGGTCACTGTGGGCCTGCTTGTCGACTTCACACCAACCCTCTGCAAACACCTTGGGACAAGGACTGAATCTTATTCCTGGTCAAAGCCCCCAGAGCCAATGCAGTACTTGTAGCATACTAAGTGACATTATTTAGTATATTTTTTTACTACAAGCAACAAAAACCCTATCTAAACAAGTTAAAAGAAAAAATTAAAATGAGGAGCCATGTCACAGTAAGGATAACCAGGCCTAGAAAATTCCATCATTAAAAGAATTTTCCCCCAAGTACGTAATTTGGATAATCTGGGGTGAGGGTCTTTAGCAAGGATAAGAAGCATAAGTTAAAATTGTTTCTGCTCTAAAATATTAAAGAAAATAAATGTTTAAATGTACCTAAGTTAATGAAAATAAAAATACTTCGGGATGGAAATACAACACTGGCTGATCATTTACAAAGTGCAATTATGTTTAACAAGAAACATTTATAAAGATTCCCATGTAATTCCTCACAGTACTCCTATTATAAATCAAGGGATAGAAAATAAGTTCAACTGGAATTTTTTTTACCCCAGTCAATAAATAATTGAAATTGAAGAAGCAAAATTACCCTTCAAAAATAAAACTTCGAGGGGGTTGAGGGGAGGGGGGAGGCAGAGGCAAGGAAGGGGAGCAGCTTAGATAAGAACCTAGTATAAAGGAACCATGGACATGGACAACAGGTGGGATTGACTTTGGGGGGAGTGGGTGGGTGGGGAGGGGGACAGAGGGGAGCAGAAAGGGGATGGATGTAATACAACAACAATAAAATTAAATTAAATTTATAAATAAATAAATAAATAAAAATAAAACTTCGAAGCCAACTTTGAGTCCCCACTGTGGTCCTCACTCTATACTGGGCACAAGGAATACAGACATGAGTCCTATGAAGTGTCAGCCCAGTGACAGCCCACCAGTGAGGGAGAGGGGAAGGGACTCTGGTGACCTCAGCACAGCATAACACAGGCTGGGAGCAGGTCCTGCAAGGAGGGGGAGGAAGAATTGCTAACACGTGGGTAGGTAGCAAGAGTAGGGAGCATTTCAGAGAGGAATATCCAATATTTCTGTTCTTCCTCAAAGGGTACAGTTGGGCCTCACCAGGAAAGGAGGTGGGGGAACAGCGTGGGCCAAGGTGGAGAATGATGGAAGCACACAGTGTTCAAGAAACGGCACCTATTCCCCCAAAGGGTGGGAAAGAGAGCTTCATTCAGGACAAAAAGGGCAGCCAGTGAAAGGTTGTTGTTCTTTTTTAAGTTGAGGAGAAATTCACATAATATAAAATTAATCATTTTAAGGTGAACAATTCAATGGCATTTACTGAATGAAGAATGCAACCAAGCCCTGGCTGGTGGCACAGTAGATAAGGTGCTGGCCTATGAATCCAAAGGTCACTGGTTCGATTCCCAGCCAGGGCACATAACCAGCTTGCAAGCCAGGTCTCCAGCCAGCTCTGTAGCTGGAGGCAGGTGAAAGGCAACCATACATTGATGTCTCTCTCCCTCTCTGCCTCTCTGCCTCCCCTTTCTCTAAAAATAATAAATAAAATCTTTTTTTAAAAAATGCAACCAGCAGCTCTATCTAGTTCTAAAATATTTTTATCATCCAAAAAGGAAAACTGGTACCTGTTAAGCATTGTTGCCATTTCCTATTCCCCTACATTCTGAAAACTATCAATCTGTGCTGTCTTTATGGATTTGCCTCTTTGTATAAATAAAATCATACAATACATGACATTTTGTATCTGGCTTGTTTCACTTAGCCCAATATTTTTGACATTCATCCACATCTGTATGTATATGTACATCAACACTGTATTCATTTTAATGGCTGAATAATATTCTATTTTATATGTATAATACAATTTTCTTATCAAGTCACCTGTTAATAGGCATTTGGACTGTTTCCAGCTTTTGGCTATTGCAAATGGTGCTGCTATGAACATGCACACACTTGTAATAGCTTGAATACTTGTTTTCAAATCCTTCAGATGGATATCTAGGAGTGGAATTGCTGGGTAACTTTGTGATGAACAACCAAACTGTTTTCTCCAGAGGCTGACACATCAGTGAGAATTTTAAACAGGCCGAGACATGGAAGAAATGAGGCAGGTAGGAGGCTCTTCCAGTTGTCTAGCTGTAAAAGTGTGGTGCCTGAGCTGGACTACAACAATAGCAAACAGAAGAATCTGGCAGAATTAACTGCAAAGAGGAGATAGAAAAACCATGTGAACTATGACTCTGAGATTTCTTAGCTTGAGTAACTGTATGGACAGTTCAATGACTAACTAGGTTATAGAGCAACAAGAAGAAAGCCCTTAATGAAAGAAAGAATTAGAAGGGCTGATTTAGAAGAGTTGAACATCTACCAAATGTGTTGAGCTTCACTGTAAGTTTAACAGTTACTAAGACAGGATAGTGGAAGGAGAGAATGCAGAACAAGGGAGCTCAATGAGAAATGCGAAGAAGAGATGAGGTTTCAAGGAAAGCAGTTTGGAAAATGCTCACATTTGAATGCAAAGTGAACCAAGTCCATAAAAGTGAATGGAAGCAGGCAAAGGGAAAAGAACAAAGAACAAAAAACTGAACTGTGGCTGAGATTTTAAGAGTTAAAAATAAGATTTAAAAGTTCCTACTGGTATCTCCTCCAGAAAGCTTGGCTCCCAATTCATGGTTGGTTGCTCCATGAGTGAAAGTGCTCAGAGGAGGACTCTTCTTATGCATAATCATCACATACTGAACGCCTCCTGGACCTGGAATTGTTTTGTTCTAAAGAAGCCCCTGTATGGGATTATTTCCAGTTTGCAAATGACAACCAGAGGCCTGGATAAGTTAAATCAGTTACCCAAAACCACAAGGCTAGTGTCAGAATCAGGATTTGAACCTACACTCCTTCCACTATCCTGAACTGCCTCTGCTTCAGTTTCTTATTAAAACAATCCTCATTATTTCTTGTCTTTATAATTTTCCCATGCACCACTCGATTCTTTAGTAAATGAAGATTGTTCCAAGTAGGGAATCTTGATTCAAGAAACTCAAAGTTCTTAAGTATCTAAAACTTATGTTTTATTAATACTAGAATGGCTATCCAAAATTTTTATAAATTTAAGGTCCTAATAACAAATAATTATCTTGTAAACTTCATCCAATGAGAGCTTCTCTTTTTATAAAGTTGTTGTTATTCATTTAAATGAATATTTTAGGGAGGAAAAATATTCTGTGCTATAATCTGCAATTAGAAAAAGTTTAATAGCTTTAGTTATTGTAGTTTTAATGTATTATTTTTGGTATTTGCTAAAAGAGAGGTATGGGCAGTATTAACCTATCATAACTCTTGGTTAATAGGATATTAATTTACTATCCAAACAGTCAATTTGCAAGTATCTGTTCTAAGAGATAGAAGAAGTGTCGTAGAATTCCAAAACTATTTAAATTTGTCCTCGATAGTATTCATTTAAGTACGAATATAAGTACTTGCAAATTTATGGTATTCATGGGACTTGTAATATCATGTTTCAAATAAAATAATATGAACTATCTCAGTCCAACTTCCATGCCTTCTCACCCTCCCCCAGGGAGCACCCATTCTTCCTATCACCTCTGTAACTTGGGAAAGTCAAAGGAAGATATCTCTACAAACTTGCTGAGTCTCTTTCTCTGGTACAGAATTAATTTGACTGAAAAATCCTCCTCTTCAAATTCCACCTGGGCAATTATAAGCTGAGAACCTGTTTATGTAAACAAAGGTGTTTAATTAAACAGAGTATCTGATAATATCAGAATGAGGGAGATTTTTGTGCCACCATTTTATTAATCAAAATTTGACTATCTCTATGAGGCTATGAAGATACATCAGTCCCTAAAAAGATAGCAATGTTCTTACTTTCTGATGCTTTTATTTCTTCCTTTTTTTTTACTAACTTCATCTTCACTCAAAATTTAAATCAAGGTAATTGAAAATTAATTGGAATGGATGATTAATTTACACTGGGAAATAAAGGCCATAATCTGTCAGTGAATTCTAGCACTTCTGCCTGGCACGTGGAAAATAACCCATTGTTGAGCTAATAAAAAAATACAAAGTGGCTAATAGATGGATCTTTCATCAAGTATGACACTGTTATCAAATTCAGTGGACATTTCTAGGTCCAAATATTCTTTCTCCTTTGTGCATTTGCTTATACTTTCCTCTAATTTCTCACCTTCTAGATCTCCTGACCCCACACCAAGCAGTGAGTTTGATTACATTCAATTACATTTCCCTGTAGAATCTCTCACCTCCTCATGGTTCCTGATCCTTCTCTTCAGCAACCTTCTTGAAAGTTGGTTTCTTTTCCTTTCCTTTGAAGTGTCTTTGTTCTTCCTACTCTCAAACCTCCAAAACTGTCCCTCACCAACCAACTTCTGCATCTCTGTCCTCTCACAGAAGCCCGTTCTAAGGGCTAATGGGTATTTTTGGTTTAACACAACAGCATCAATTCATACACAGCATAGTCCCAAGAGTTATTTCTTTGCCAAACCAGCTCCATAGTTTAATCTTACTCTTTTGGTATCACCCTTCTTCTAGTCATGCAGAATTTCAGAATCACATTTGATGCATTTCTGTCCTTCCTGCTGAACTTAATCATATTTTATAGATTTCATTCAATTCAATAGGGATAATTCATTAATGTTTGGTACCTCCATACAAAGGCATAAAATGGCCTGTGCCTTGCTGTTGGGCTCAGAAAATGTGGCCCTTGAACTCCCCAGTTCCCTACCTGATCCTCTACTTCTACTCTGGCAATAACTACAACAACTTACTTTCTGGACAGCCTCAGGCTAGGCTCAATGTCATGGAGGTTCTGAGAGCAGGAACAAGGAGGGAGGCAGCCCTTGCTGGTCACTTCCCACTGCCCCAGCTCTAGACATGGTCTGTGCCTGAGGCCTGAACGGGGTGTCCTCCAAACACTTGGAAATTAAACTATGAAATCTCTACCATAACAGTAACTAATATACAAGAGTAAAGAAAAAGCAATGTCATTGTAAAGAAACAGAATGAATTCTAAACCACATCAAGGTTTTATTAAGGGATCCTCTAACCGCAGAGATAAATGTTGGGTGTGTCCTTCCAGGCAGCATTAATGGAGGCACAGCCTCGGCTGGCAGACTTTGAGGAGTCCTGTCCTGCTGACTAGTGCACAGTCTATGGACACATGGCAGCACCAGGCTATGAGTCTGATTTATCTCACTCCACCATTCTGATTCCAAGCTCATGGACCCCTTCTGAGTGGAATCGATCTACTCTAAATGTCAGAAAAGAATGTTGTCTTGCTAAGACAAAGATTCCATCTGTGTAACTGTTTTCCATATCACAACTATATCATTTGGCATTCTAGTTCTATTAGCTTCATGGGTGTGGCTAATGTGAGTCCAACTGAGAGAGATGGATCTACTCTCTGGGTGCTGACATCAGACTTCCAAGTTGGCTAAGCTGAGTGGCAGACTATGCTCCAGCCCCAGTCAAATAAACAAGGCAATGAAGGCCTTACTGTGCGGCCCCAAAAGAGGTGCAATAGTATTTTTTAACTAACCCCGAATGATATTTTGTAATGTTGAATACAGGGGAAAGCATTTACAATCCAGTCAAATTGCTTTGAACTACCTAGTCATGGGTTATAATCTAGATGATGCAATATAAGGAAAGTAAATGTCACTGAAAATGTTTGTCATCTAGTCATAAAATGAATGATGTGTGTTATTTTAATAGCTTTTAAAAGGGCCAGAGGCAAGAATTCTACCTACATTCAGTCTCCCCTGCCCTTGCAAAGATATAATCCAGTACCTTGTAGCTACAAAGGATGATGTTAATAGCATTGTTGGGGAAATTGGCAACAATGGAAGATGGGTGGGGTGAAGGCCAGTGCCTCAACCTACTCATCTTGACTCTGCCAGAGGGAGGATCCCCTAAGTAGTCTTAGAAGGGATTACATTTTACATGGGATTTGAGTCTTCTGGAATTATAACTTCATTAACCAGGTTGGCTTTCTAAGGGGAACGTGAAGAATATCAATCCTTATCACAAAATAATCAAAAATATATCTTTACAGGGACATTTATAACCATTTTGTTCCTGTCTCGTTGATCCTGACAAGTCTCCCATAATATAATAAATCTCACAAAGGACCTTTGAATCCAAATGGATTAATTCTCCACTAACTTTTTAAAAACTATACTCCCTCCTAGTTTTCTTTTTTTTTTTTTAATTAGTCACTACTCTTCAAGTTTATTCCTCTTCCTACTGAGTCTGCCTTCCATTGTTATTTTTAAAATTCAAAAAATAGGCAATTAGTTAGTGTAAGGGAAAATGGTATCACTCAGACTAATCAACTTCAAGTTCAGGGTTATGTAAAGCCATTTTAACCTATTTGCAAAATTTTACACAACACAAAGAATTGTTTCTGCTACTTATTCTCTTGCTTTTATAATAATTAGAATGCTTTCTATTGTGCTTTATGGCTTTAAAATAATTACAGTAAGCCAATAATAGTAATTCAAAATGTAATGAACTGATGGCTAATCTCCACCTCCATTCAGTCATTCCAAAAGCATTCACTTACCAAATACATTCAATTATTTTCATACTCTGAATTAGTCAAGAAATTTTGAGTTTCTGCCATTTCGTGCCACCTTTTATTGGAAGTCCTCAGTTTCAAAATACCCAAAATGAGCCTCCTCACTTTCCCCTGCCCCTGGGCTCCTTCCCCTACTTCCTGTTTCCGGGAATGAAAACTCAACCCACTGAGTAAGGAACCTCCGCTTACCATGACTCTCCTCCCTCACATCCACTCAGTTATTAAGCGCTGTAAGTTGTGCCTCCTATAATTTATGGAGCCCTGCTTGATCTGCATGGCTTCGGCCAAGAATGCCATCTCCAGCCTGGAGACTCCCAGCCTCACTCTGGCCTCTCCTTCTTCTGAGCTCACCTCCCTCCTCTCTCCACATCACCATCACACTTAGCCTTCTAAAATTCAAATCTAACCAGCCTGCTCCCAAACAGATCTTTTGGCATCCTTAGAAAGTACAAAATAAAGTTCAAACTCATCTGCACAAATTATAAGTTTTAATGATTTCCCAAACTATAGCTTTCCAGCCTGTTTCCTGTCATACAACTACATGTGTCCAATCACAACAGCCCCCATGGATTTCCTCATGGACTTCCTGCCTCTGTGACTAGAATGCCCTTCTCCATTTTGTCTACCTGCCCAGTTCTTTCTTATATTCCAAGTTTAAAGGGTTCCCATACTCTTGACATTTACTCCTGAGCCTCTACAATAAGCCTGGTGTCCCAACTCTGTGGCACCATAACATTCTGTACCTGCTTCTCCCACAGTGCATGTCACACTTGTTGCACCAGCTGCTTTGCACATGTGTCTGTCTCCATGCCCACCCTCCCCACACTCGGACTGGGATCTTAGATGGTAGGTGTCATCAGTGCTATACTAGGTGCTCAACAGATATGTGCTATGGATTTCACAATTGGAAATATTAAAAATAAGTAAATCTAGAGGAGGTATAAAATGAAAGGTTTTCTTGAAGGGTACACATTAGGAACTTGAGAAGCTAAATGAACCCAGGCAAGTGTGAGAAAATACCAGTCAACTGACACCAGTGGTATAACAATGAAGAGAAGACAGACACATGTCCAATCGACTTAGTTATTGGTGGTGCTACTATGATTGGTGACATTCCCAAAGATGGCACATCTCATTAGTGATATAAAATCAAATTCAACCTCCAGGGTTCTCATATAAAGGACTTTATATAAATGTAAGATTTTCTAATTCTTCTTATATGATAATAGGCCAGTCCAAAGCTTGAAACCTAAACATGTTTATTGAGTCATCAGGTTGTAACCATCATTGTATCTTAATAAATTATTGTTAACACGTGGGATGTGCCTGTTTCTATATCACTGAGATAAACCATAAGGAATTACTTTTATATAATTTGTAACTAAAAAAATGAAAGATTAAAGAAACTGTTATATTGAGCTTCTTCTTTGATTAAGCCTGCTATGAACATGCAGAAAAGGCAGACTTATGAGTAAAAAGAATTGGTTTTTTTCCAGATAAATAGTCACCAAATTAATGATAATAAATGCTCAATCAGGAATCTTCTTCTGTCATTCTCAAAGTATCCTGAATCCTATAAACAGCTATAAAATCCCCAGATGCTTTATAATATACCTATAAAAATTACAACTACATTGTAGAGAAATTACCAGAAAAACCTATTAGAAGAAGGAAAGTCAAAGAGGTAACAACTATTAAGGAGTAAATATCTTCAATCCATAGTTCAATTAGTCTACCAAAAATACTTGCTTTATCTTCTGCACGTATAAACTTTCCCTGTTTTGTACTAATGTTAAAAATGCTGTGTTCTTACACCAAGAAAAAGCCCTTAGTGAGCCTGTGACCAAGGAATGAAGCAATACGTAAAGGTCTGTCTAGTGCCATCATTTTCTTGTCATTTCTAATAGCTCAACTTCCTAAAAGCAGAGGGAAAAAGTAGACAGATGTTGCCTTTTGCCAGCCTCAGTCCACTCTGAGACCTCAAGGCCTTGTTAAATGGGCAAACTCTCCCTTCCCACAAACCCCCATTTTCTGTGCAAGAGCCACCTGCAGTTTGAACTGCCTGAAGGTAGTCATCTCCCTCCTCAATTTCCCCTTCCCTTACTGTTTGTTTTCTTTTCTTTCCATGAAAGTAGAAATCATTTGATCCCTGAATACTTTTCTTGGTATAAACAACTTTAGCATCTTTGACATAATAACTGTTAAAGTAATTAAACCAGGAGGCTGCTCTAATGCCTTGGTGGCTAGCAAGCAAACTAGACTTAAGCCTTGAACCTGAGAACATGAAACTTGAGAACAAATAGCCAATGAGGCTCTCCCAACTGAGGCTACTGCTTAACCTGCAGCCAATCACGTAATGTTCTTGTTTCCATGACTTCTGTTTAAAAGTATAGTACCCAGTTCCTGACACTTAGAGGAACACTCCTTACAACCTTCAGTAGATCACCAAACTAATAACTTCTTCAATCAGATTTGAATACTTTACATATTGGCATTTTGATATATTTTATTGACATTGTACTTGTTCAATTTTTTTTTTCCATTTTCTTCTACTGATATAGACCAAGAGTGGAAATTAATAACAATAATGAACTTTAGCTATAAGAACACTGGCAGTTTTTTAAAAATTCTTATGTATGCTGAATCATGACAAAATGTTTAGTTGTTCCTTGCATGAATATGCACTTTACCCAAGTACAAATGTTCCAAATGAAGTCATGGTACTATCTAAGAAGAACAAAAAGGAATTAAACTTTTTCATATAATAATCATTTAATAATTAGTCTTATAAATTCATAAAACTAAAAAAGATACAGTACTTAAAATTTATCATTTTAAGAGTGAAATCTTCACAAAATATAAACCTTGTGCTGTCCTATTGTTGTTATTGTTCTCACTTGTTTTATAAAGACCAGGGAGCATCTTCCATTTGAGGAAAAACACTATATTTCAAATGCTGAAAATCTAATTTCAATTTTAGTAGGTCTTTGATCACTGGAAATAATAACACAAAAACACCTACAAAAGTCTACACCTAACTCTCCCCCCTCAGAGATCATTATCATTTTTAATGAAAAATGTAACATTTTTTCAAGCAGCTGATGCTTTTAAACATGCTGGCCTGGGCTAAGCATTCCTTCATCCTGATGTCATGGCCCAGCATTTGTCTCAGAAGACATCTTTTGTGCTTGTAACCAAAAGGCAAAAGAAATCAGAGCTGTGAACAGGGAGAGAGGGGGAGAGAAGGGAAATGGCTCAGGCCAATTCACTAAAAAGAATTCTGACACAAACCTGTGCATTTTTAGGCACTCAACATGCATACTTTAAAATAAAGCCTTCTGACTTTTATAAGGTATTGTGCTTATTTTCACACTGTTGGTTTTAAAAGCACTCCCTGCTTTATGGTAATGTGTCACAGGGAAGTTAGCTATGGTTTCATGAAAGACGTTTTCATCCCTGACTGGCATCTTCTCAATAGCTGGGGCCCAGGCACACGGCAGGGCCCTGCGTGCTGAAACAGGGCGGCATTCATAACTTATTCTCAGCACCGCAGGGCAGCTCCACAGAAAAGCCTCTCCAACCTAACGGGTTACATCACTGAGAAGTCTTCCATTTGGCCTAGGTGAAAAACATGAATGCATGCCTCATTCATCTTTCCACCTTAAAAAAAATAACAACATAAAACCACATCCACCCCAGACCTGTGTCCCCACAGCCCAGCTCAGAGTGACTCTTACTGAACCTTATGCTAACTTTTTTTAATCACCACTAACCTTCAAAAGAATTTTGACAACTTGTACCACTATTAAAAATGTCCAATAAGATACCAAAAAAATCTGAACAATATTCAAGATCGGTGCTAGCATTGCAGGTTTATGTCACATTTTTAAAATATACTTGACATATAGTCATGGAACTGAAAACCTCACCCTCCCCACTGACATCATCACAGACAAACCAGCACGCACAGAGGTTCCCCGATCCTGCATCTCCCTCATGGTTACAGGAAATCAGCCGCATCCAATTCTTTTCAGAGTTTTTCAAATAGCCATGATTCTTTGGAAGGCAGGCTGGCACTCTACCCAAAATATTTTAAGTTGAAGAGAGTACACCTTCCTGCCTCCTCATGAGAATATGCCTTTTAAAGCTTAACGATAGGAATGACATGAGAACATCTGCATCTATTCTCAAAACATTGGTATATTATTCATACCTCGGGGAAAACCCCACTGCTCATGTTCTGCTCTCTAAATCACACAGATGAGAGTGGGTGATGTAAAGCTGGTGTTTCAGTCATGGTTTTTCAAAGGACTGGAGACCTTCAAAACCACCACGGCCGCACACACACTGTCCGAGAGGCATGCAGCATTCTCTCTGGCACAGAGTTCAGAATCCCGGCAGTGCCGCCTGTGTGGGCTCCGGGGGCTGCGGTGACAATAGCACGTCCTTACCACTGTCTGTCTGAATGACAAGGAAAAGCCATGTCAATTATGAAGAATCGTGGACCTTATGACTAACGACTCTCTCAAAGCCATTTATAGCCTTGATCATGTAAATCCATCCTCGCTCACCAACCAATGACATGATAGAACTTTATAGCTTCTTCTAGGCTATTTCTGTGCATTATGGAAAATCAAGCTGCTGCCATCCATGTTTCAAATCTGAATACTGAACATCCCTGTGAAATGCTCACAGAAATCAACTGTTGGCACTTCTACAAGCCTGAGATCTTTGTTTCTGCCTTCTTTTCCCTTTCATGGTGTGTCTTTTATAAGGAGTTTGTTTTTTGTTTGTTTGTTTTTCAAACAACCCCTAACTGACAGACAAGAGGGAAAAGGGTATCTTCCCCAGAAAGTCTACACTGAGAATTCCAAAACAGGATCAATTCCTTTATGAAACATATTTTTGGGGCATTGGATCAATTCTTTATTCTTTTAAAAAAGCATACATATTAATTCTTGAAACATTAGAAGTCTAAATGTGTAAAAGATCAGCCTAACATCAACAATGTAGGCTCTTTTAATTAAAAATATCCTGAGCTATTTGTGTAGTGTAGATTTCTGACTTTTCAAAAATGTTCAGTAGCCTCTAGACTGCACACCTGTGCCTCTCTCCTCCAAGACATGTCACTGAATTCCTCCTTCAACTCAGTAAAAACAGGACATTGGCATATACAATATAAAAACCACTGTAACCAGCCCATCTACAGGATTTATTTTGTTCCCCATATTCTTTACCAATACATAGTATTTGCTTGTTTATTTAACTCTAACTATAAATGTATCTTACTGAGATAGTATTCTGGCATATCACACCCAGATGACCCTCAAAAATATCAGGTAATTCAAATCATCATCATCATCATCATTTAAGGAACTCCCTTTGTGACAGAATAGATGTCATTTGGCCCTCAAATTCTTTACATCTTTATGCATATTACACCAAGACTTAATTGGTTGACAAAGTACAGCGCAAGTCAGAAACTACCCCCTACACACCCCTGGATGCAATTGTCCATAACAATTTGACCAGATACTATGTTTTTAAAACATTGGATCTGTGGGCCTGGTAGCCATTCCTCCAGAAACTGGATGAGAAGACAGGGCAAAAATTCACAAAATATTCACATGACTAAGGATAATTAACGTCAACCATTTCCACCCTACAAAAGAAAACAGAGCTTCTGTTAAGAATGAACAATAAAGACATTATTTTAGCTCCATTGTGCTTTTTTCTTTTTTGAAGCAGTTTCTCAGAAAAATATATGCAAACACAACAGTATTCCAGCTATCCCAATGTTATCCAATTTGCCTGATAATGTTGTGGGAAGAAATTCTGTAAATACTAGAAGAGAATTTGAAACTACTTTAAATATTATTTCCATGCAAAATGCAATATAAGAAAGGCTTATAGAGAATCAAAACATAAGTATTTAGGTCGTTACTGAGCTTATATGGCCATATTTCTAAAGACAACTGAAAACAAAATATTGAAAAAAGAACACCACGTGTGTTACAATTCACCTCTTTTCTCTTTTGTATGTACTCACTACAAGTCATCTCTTCCCCTTTTTTGCACCTGCTTAACTCTCTTTGAGCATTTTTACCTTACATACTCACTTAAAAATAGCAACAAGATTTATATAAAGATATCATTCCAATGTAAGAGGAAAGTCTCTGAAGAGTAGTGTGAAAAAGGATCCT
>PVIW01001925.1:85673-253815 GCA_004026585.1 Noctilio leporinus
ATTTGTTTTTTTTTTTTTTTTTTTTTTTTCATTTTATTTATTATTTTCAGAGAGAGGGGAAGGGAGAGAGGCAGAGAGGGGGAGAGAGGCATCAATATATGGCTGCCTTTCACCTGCCTCCAGCTACAGACCTGACTGGAGACCTGGCTTGCAACCTGGTTATGTGCCCTGGCTGGGAATCGAACCAGTGACCTTTGGGTTCACAGGCTGGCGCCTTATCCACTGTGCCACCAGCCAGGGCTAATTAGGCTTCATTTTAAACTGCATTATATTAAACAATTTTTCCTCTGATGAGTTTTTCTATATAACACTTAATAATTCTATTTAGTTCAATAAACCTTGCTAAATTGCATAAGTATAGCACTACATTGTTAATTTAAAGACATTATTGGGGAAGAAGGAAACCCAAAATACATCACATTGTTTCAGCCAAATATTTAAATTTATAGTGTTTTGCAAAGACTTTTGGAATGAATACTGGTGTATGTTATTTTTCCATTTACGAAGGGAAATTTTGCATTTAAGATTATTGTTGTAAGCAAAATTAAGTGAAAACCTACAATGCCAAATGACAGTGTTCATCTCAAAAATGAATGGTTCAGCTCAGGCTGGTGGCACAGCGGATAAGGCCTGTGAACTCAGAGGTCACTGGTTCAATTCCCAGCCAGGGCACATAACCAGGTTGCAAACCAGGTCTCCAGAGGTCTGTAGCTGGAGGCAGGTGAAAGGCAACCACACATTGAAGGCTCTCTCCCTTTCCCTCTCTCTGAAAATAATAAATAACATCTTTTAAAAAATGAATTGTTCAATATAAATGAATGCCATGCCCCCTGAATAGTGGGGCATTTAATCTAATAAGTCATTCTATCAATATAAAGGCAACCACACGCACATATACATACACAATATTGGTGGAATAAGGGCTGGGAGAATTTCCATTGTCTAAAGAAAAATACAAATTTCACATGTATTCCATGTGAAAAAAGTTTTCCATGTATGTTCATCATTCAAAATATTCTAAGAAAGATATAAGTTGAGGAATTTCTTTGTTTTTGATGGTGAACACATTCACTATAATTACTAGTTAAGGACAATGAAAATCATCCTCAATACCTTTGTAATGGCAATATGCCATTCAATAATCTACCACTCTGTACAATGAAATGTGTTTTTCTTCTCTAATTACACCTAAAATTTTTGTCCTTTCATCTTTACTTAAAATAACTTATACTTACATACCATGCTGCAAGCTGTTACAAGTAGCCAAACGAGACACATTATTTCTAATACGGTCTTGAACTTTTAAATTATTCGTCACTGCAGAAAAATAAATGAAAGCTACAAGTTACCCACAAGCTTCATCTTAGGTGATAGTTTTAAATCTGCCTCCACCATCTCCACGATGTTAACAGGTGGGAAAACAGGTAATTTTGGTTTCATTTTCTTTCTTTTCCTTTACCCTAGTTAGCAGTATAATGCTCAATCACCGGCTCACATAATGGAGTGGACAGATGCAAGTGACCATGGAGAAGGTAAGTGTATAGAATTGAGGTGTTAGCTGGATTTGAGAAGTAGGTTGTCTTAAAAACTTCAAAGTCTTGAACATAGATACCAGAAGGAAAAGCATGATGTGGGAGCTTAATTGTTTAACGAGTACATACAAATAGCATCAGGCATTGTCTTAAGGGGTATCTTACTTTGGAATATGAGGTGTTGGCTTGATACCTTGAGAGAGGAGAAAGTTATAAAAATATGGCAGAAAAGGAGGCAAGGCATGGGGTGTAGAGATAAAGGCAATAGGCCATCAGCACAGAGGTGCTATATGATACCCTAGGAATGGATGAGATTATAGAGACAAAGTATAAACAGAAGAGAAACTGGTCTGGGATTATTTGCATTTGTGCAATTAGGAGTTGCATGTATTTTGGTTGCGCCCATCAAGACAGTGTGTGGCTAAAGTGCTCATTACCACCCCAGCCAAGATGGTGCAAAAAGACATGAGCTGCTGTAAGAACACTTGAGAAATGTTTGTGTGACACCTAAAGGGAATCTTTTATGGCTTGAAAACAAGCACAATGAAAATTTATTTTTAAACAGCAAACTCTGAGTATTTTCCTAATCAAAAGAACATGTTATTTTTAATAAAAATAAAATGTTGAACTTTTAATGTAGCATATAATTTTTATAGTTTCTCAGCAAAAAACTTACTGCAGAGACACAACTGTGCTTTATAGGTACCTGTTAAAAATAATTAAATGGCTGCCACATGTCACCTCTGAGGTGGATTCATTTCCATATTGGACTCAAAGATCACTTTCTATAAAGTAGTCTCAAGATGCATGTTCCATTTACAAAAGCTCTTCAGATGAAAGATGTTTTTGCAAATGCAAAATATGAATTATTGTCATCCTCATCATTTTTATTGTGCTGGGCATGTGAGTGGATTTTGCATCTGGTGGCTCTAAGGTTTTACCACAGCAGGATGGCTGGGTTAAAAATCTAAATTCTTAGAGCAACACTGTAATACTCTGAACCAGAGTGACATCCAAGAGGGATAATGACTTTCTGATGAAGTGAGCAGCTCCTCCGTAGTAAAGAGGAGAAACGCCAAACCTGGAACCTGGTGCAGACTCACCGCTAACTAACTCCTGGCTGAAAGCGGATAATAAATGGTCCTAGGCATTTCTGAGTTCTCCCGTGTGAACCTCAAACAGCAGGCGCCACTACAGGCCACATTGCTGAGGAGCACAAGTATTTAATTGGAAAGATATGTGTGTGCACGTCCGTGGGTGCCGTGGGTGTGTGTGTCTATGTGTCTTGCTAAAAACTTAAATTGAAATACTTTTTTCTATAAGCCTTCCACAACCTAAGTGGCCTGTATCTTCTTTGAAGACAGAATATCAGTTTATTTCAAATTTAGAGATACTGGCCTCGATTCAAATTCATGGCAGTTATAGAAACCAATGTTCCGTGCCTTGATTCAGGTGGCAAGCATTAAATCTTTTTCCGGCTGTCATGCAACAACAACTTTAATACAAATTAGCACTGCCAAACTCAGTTTCCTGGGCTCAGAGGTCCTTGATGCTACTCCGTGAATTTTACTCAGACTTTCGCATGAACTGTGCTCTTTTGAAATGGTAGCATCCAGAGAGGAAACACCTACACGAAAATGCAATTTAATTATTTCCAATTCCGTATTCTTATTTACAACTCACCACAAGAAATTCACTATCACCCTTTTGGTTATTTTGACAAAAGTGAGACTTACTATGTCATACAGGAGACTATTCTTAAATGCAAATCTTATAACTCTAACTGTAGTTCTCCCTTCAAGCTGTTTACGTTGAATACAGACCTGTCCAATACTAAATCCAGCCCTGGCCAGGAACCTCAACTGGTTAGAGCATTGTCCCATACACCAAAAGGCTGTGGGTTCAATCCCTGGTCAGGGCACGTAAGGGGGACAACCAAACGGTCTTTCTCACATGGATGTTTCTCTCTCTCCCTCTCTCTCTCTGTCCTTCTCCCTTGCTCCCTCCATCTCTCTCTTCCTCTCTCTATAAAATCAATGAAAACATATCCTCAGGCAAGGATCAAAGAAAAAAATACTAAGTCAAAAATATGGTAGTTCTATTAGTATTTCCTGGTTTCTGAATCAAACCTTTCCCAAGCTCATAACCATGGGAACAGCAGACCATGATAGAAGAGCCACCTCTTCTCATCAAATAGGAAAACTCAATTCACTCTGAATCTGACACTCCAAACAACTGTGGAGTAACTTTCAGCAAGGAAAGATCTGTCAAAGAAACCATATTTCAAGCTAGGAATGGGTCTTCTTGGTCCTCAAACTGAGTTTTCATTAAGATACCCAGAGAATAACCTAGTGATAAAGTAGTTAATTTTAGCTTCCAGGTCTCTAGATATGCAATATGTTTAAAGGAATAATCCTCTGGCATAATTGTAACAATCACAGAGACTCAATTTAGCTGCTTTAGAACTGATACGATAATATGTCATTTCTTTTCTTGAGAAAAAGTTCCCAGCAGGTCAAGCTCCACAATTCTAACACTAAACTGTCCTCCTAGTTTAGAAAGTTGCTTTTACTTAGCAAGCACTTCAGAGCCCACAAATAAGCAATGTGCACAAAAAGGACCTCATTCCAAATTCTGGTTGTGTAGTCTTACTCATTCTCAACCTGAGAAATCCAGGATCCTATAAAAGTCTAAAACTTTTAAAAATCAAAAAGAATTGGGGCAAAATGTGATTTCAACGAACATTCCTTCCACCATGATGTATTTAAATACATACTGTACACAGAGCGAGTTACACTGGACATCTTGCTATATTGCAGCCCTCAGGTCCACCAAAACGATGTTTCAAATAATGCTCAACAAATGGTTATGATCCTTTTAGGTGACCTTAAAGATTGTAAAGTGCAGGATAGTGGCATCAGACAGACACTGGCTACTTACAACTTATGTGACCTTCCACTGAAACCTTTACTCCCTGAACTCCAGTGTTCTAAATTGAAAAAGGAAAATAATATTGCCTACTGCAAGAGATTTTTGCAAGGTCTAATTTAGTGATGCACAATATATGCACTAAATAGTTTTACATCTCATTTAATCTACACAACAATCAGTGAAGTAGGCACTGGTATCCCCACTTTGCAGAATAAGAAACTGGGGCTCAGCTCAACTAATTTGTTCCAGGACACACAGGTGTTAAGTGGGCAAGCCAGGAGTGATATTTTTTAAAAACCAGAAATAAGCAGAATAATCATAATAGTAACAGTAAATATTTATTGTGTGCCTGCAATGTGGCAGGGACTAACCAACTCCATGAGGCCCTCCTTCCAACAGAATCCTAACACCCAGATCTACACCTAGCTGGTAAGATTTATATTTGTACAAACTCCATTCCCCACTTCCAACTTCCTTTGTCTGAGACAGAGCTTCCAGCCAGTATCCCTGCTTCGCATGACTCCTGGGGGCATATTCGCTCAAATATAAGGGAAAACACGCTCTGTGAGTTGTCCAAGGCATGGCCCTGCTGCAGGCTGTGTATTTGGCCTTTACCTTTGGGGCAGGGTAGGAAGTGCTTGTTTTCACCAAAGTAATCTGCCCCTCCCCCAACTCCAACCCCCAATCTTACAGAAGGGTAAAGCAGAGCATACACATCTTGCTAAGACATAGAACCTTGCACATCTGGGATCCAGCCTCTTCTTCAATTTATTGGGTGACTCTTGCCAAGTTTTATCACCTCCCCAAGTCTCCATTCCCTCATCTGTAAGTGGGATGATAATAATAATAGCAGCCAAATCATGTGGTGATTGTAAAGATTAAATGAGATCATAAAGTATCCAACACAATGCCTGACATATGTGGGCTCAATAAATGTCATTAGTGGTGGGTTCTATTTATCATCCTTTTAACTTCAATTTTACCATTCTTCTTCAATTTTCCCAGAGCCATCCAACAATAATTCTAAGAAATACTAGAAAAATAGCACTAAAAGAACAAATAACTTTTAAGTGAGACTCCAAAGTAGAATTTCAGGTTTTCGAACACTGCCTATGCTGTGTGGCTATAAAAAGAATCACACTATTGACAAACTGCTCAAATCTTTCAAGCCAGCAACTTTATGTTTTTCCTCCTCTATTGACAATTCAATTGAATAAATATATTAGATCAGTGTGTATGTGTGTGTGTGTGTGATGGAGAGTGAGAGAAAGAGAGAGACTTATAAGAAAGTCATAATGACCTTATGTCTATAAATATGAACCTGGGATAGGAAATAATGGCATCTTTGGATCTCAGAATGTGTTTTAAAGCATAGAAAATATGAAGAGGCAAAAATCTTGATGTCGGCTCCAGCTAAGGGAAATGAAAAGTTTGCCTAATGGACTACATTCATAAGTATGGTAACAACAGGTATGTTTAGCTACTGTAATCTAAAAATATCTTGAAAAATATGTTTGTTCAGTGAAAACAGTGCCTTTTTTCAGCCTTGACAGGGATACTTGACAGGAAAGTAGAGAAGGGGCTAACTCAAGGTTAAAGATAAAGAATAAGCTGAGTCTTTAAAAAATCCACATTTACATACACCCTCTCCTTAGTCTCTGAGTGTGGTGTGAGGAGCCAAAATCGGCAAATGCGGGGAGTGATGGCGTAACCTGAGGGACTGAAGTTGCCTGGATTCGGACTCCTCAGTAGTGCGAAGTCCTTTCCTCCTCTCAAGCTGCAGCTATATACTCCTCTGCATATGTACATACTAATAAAAGAAGCACTGACTAGTGTTGATATCTAACTGAAAACCAATTAAAGAACAATAAACTCTTGCAAAGAGCAGAAAAGATGGATGGATTCTGGTTCTTATAAATCATTTTAGCAGCAATCTCTAAACTTCTTTGGTTATTCACCACTATATGTAAAACATTTTCCAGACTGGGCCTTTAAAATGCATGTACCTGTTTATTTCTCAATGATGAACATGTACAACTCTACAAATATAGTCTGTATATTACAAAACAAATGAGAAATAAATTTTAAAAGGAAAAGTTAAAAGTGAATATAAATGGAAATTTATTTCTTTCCTGAACCAAAATGGGTCTTCCTGCCAGCACCACCACCACCGTAACCTGTTAAAAAGGAAACCTGTGGTTGTTTAGTTCTAGTAACCATAGCAGCTTTCTTCCTCCATGATCTGTTGCATCTTTAGTCTCCTCTAAAAGGATTTTACACTCCTCTACTAAATATTTGATTTAAAAAATTTTAATGATATGTCAGTATAATAAGAAATGGTGAACACCTTTTGCTCTATCAACCTGCTCTAGTGGGGTTTTTGTTTGTCTGTTTGTTTTTAATTTTATTTATTATTTTCAGAGAGAGGGGAAGGGAGAGAGGCAGCGAGGGAGAGAGACATCAATGTGTGGTTGCCTTTCACCTCCTTCCAGCTATGGACCTGGCTTGTAACCTGGTTATGTGCCCTGGCTGGGGAATCCAACCAGCGACCCTTGGGTTCGCAGGCCAGCACCTTATCCACTGTGCCACCAGCCAGGGCTCTAGTGTTTTAAAGACAGAAAAGATGCTTCCTTAGAATTCTTCCTTATAGACAGTATCAACAAAGATGACCATGACCATTTGAAAGGAATATGGAAACAAGTACCTCCAAGGAAAAGTTCTTTGCTCAACTATCGTAAGATTTCACTTGACACTGCCAACAGGTTCTTAGGAATGGCCACTTTAAGTTAAATGACAAAGAGAAACCCATTTTACCATAGGCTAATTGATATGAACAAGAGTTTAGTTCCTGTGGTATATTTCTGGTCACAACATATCACTAAACTTCTCAATAAAAAACTAATTAATTCTAATATTAAACATTGTAATAAATATGAGCTCCATATACATACATTTAAGAAAGATGAATAAAAACATGTGAGATAAACTTTTTCCAACCCACTTACTCCAGGTTGGGACCACTGGTGTCCAGAGCCTATTCTAGCAGCCCAGGGTGTTAGGTGGGCACCCACCTTGGGCAGGGTGCCCTCCCATCACAGGGCCACCAGCACCCACACCCACACCCACACTCCCTCAGGCTGGGACCAATTGGACACACCAGCTGTGCACACTTTGGGATGTGGGAGGAAACCGTAGTCCCCAGGGAAACCCACAGAAACAAGGGAAGAACATGCTATTCACTCCACATGGACAGTGGCCCCTGCCAGAATTTTTCTTCTCATCAACATTATTACGAAATGTTGTTGAACAAAACATTATTCAAGGACCTGCTATACTTCTATCTATTAGGGGTCTTTAATTATTGAAATGTTTGTGGCAGAATATTATGTCAAGTTTTTGTACAACAGATAACTCTTCTACCAAAATCATCCTTTAACCATAAAGGAATCTAGAGATTATGATTGATACTAAATTCTGACAGATTACCTTGTTGATCAGGCACCCTACTATATTTATACTTATTGGTAACACTAAAGAAGGTTTTCTTTTATCTTCATTTTCTCTGTTTTTGTTTAGGTTTGACCTTTTTTTAATACCATGATATTGGAGTCTGGATGATGTCATAATTGAGGGTGGCCAAGTGGTACTGACCTAAACCATCAGCTGTAAGCAGAAGTCAGTTTAGGCCTCCTGGAAAATCTTTCACTTTCCTAACCAAAAAAAGCATGAAAGTAGCTGTACCTGCACTTGTCCCCACCCCTTCTGCCTTGACAGAAGACATGACAGAGTAGGAGTAGTGACCTCCTAACCATGAAGAGAAAACCAAGAGGATCAAGACAGGCACCAGCTCTGTCTTTATTTGGTTGTTAAACCCACCATACCCAAAGCTACCTACCTCTGTGCTTCTAATTACTTTTTTAAAGTTAATATTTCTTTAAGTCAAATTTTCTGTTGTCTGCAATGGCAATCATCTTTGACATATACCTTCTTTCTCTTTATTACATTCCAAATTTGAATCCAAATCTCACCAAACATCTGAATTCTCCTTAGTCTTCTGAAATACTAATGCAGTTTCTCTGTATTCTAGTGGAGGCCATCATCATGTTTTCATGTGTTATTATTATGAGTATTTTCCCACTTGAAATTAAACCCCTTGGGGGGCAGAGGTCCTGTTTCATTCATCTTGACTCACCATGAAGAACTTAGCACAGTGACTAGCAATCACAAGTGTTCAGTTTAATATTTATTGAATAAATTTATTGGTAATAAAGCATAACCTCTCTTGTCACTAAGCTGACAATAATCAAACTCACAAATCTCCTCATGTAAATGGTTCCTGTGTACATTTAAGTTATACATTCTATCTCTGTATAACCATTCACTCATTCTTTAACATTAACCTATTAATCTTCGTACAAAGCAAAATACTATGTGCCAAAGGAACAGAAATCAATTTGATAAACTTTCTGACTTCAAATAAAGTAATTTATTGTACAAAGTAAAAATAGATTCACCTCTGTCCTATGGCCTATTTCAGATGACATTACTTCAAAGAGTTACTTAATCTACATATCCTTGCTATAGAAATGTCATTCAAAATTCAAAGTATACTTGCAGAACTATAAACAGATTTTCATTTACAAGCAATGCCAAATTTACAAACAAATTAAATTCTAAAAACACATTTTTATAGGAAACTAAGAACACTTTTTCAAACAACAGATGACTTTTTAGATTGTGGTTAGGTGTCTGATCAGCCCCAGATGCCTGGTTAACTTTACTGTGGCAAAATTATGGACCAAATATTCACAGCATGAATGGTAAGTCAGTGGAAAAGGAAATTTAAAAAATTAAAAAACAGATATTAACCCCACTCGACTCCAATTCTTGTTTGGGTTTCAAGTTAGCGCAAGGCAAAAACTTCAAAGAACTGAATGTGTTCTTAGAACCTTTACTTTTCTCTTTCCTAGATACTAAGCTGAAAATGCCATGATTCAAATCTTAATAACCACTCTAGGAAGAGCCCCCCCACCAATGCCACCAAAAGCATTTATTTCTCTTCCCATCCAAACACCACCAAGCAAAATGCCCTGAACCTCAGATATTAGACAGAAGGCAATGGGATAAAAGTAGTTTGTCAGGGTCACTTTCTGTGAGCATCTGCCCTGGAAAGAGACAGCATGTTAACCCTAATGTATCTCACTGCATAGCTTCAGTCCCACCAACATGAAGTGAGCGCTTCAGATTACGGAGAACCACAGTTCTGTGCTAGTGGGGAAGCTCTCTTGTGACCAAATAAGTTCGAAATGAGTTCATTTTGGGGGTAAACTACCCTATCCTAATATTTCTATCACTTTTAACCATTTCCCATTCCTGAACTTACAAGTCTTAAAGATCCTTCTAAAAATGTATTTTGCTCAGGGTAAAATTTTCTTTTTTATGGCCAAGTAGTATTTCATTGTGTAAATGTCCCATAGTTGTTTTATCCACTCATCTATTGATGGACACTTGGGCTGCTTCCATATCTTGGTGACTATAAATAACACTGCAATGAACACAGGGGTGCTTATGTTCTTTCAAATTAGTGTTTTGGGTTCCTTCGGATATAGTTCCAGACATGCGATTACTGGGTCAAAAGGTGACAGCATGGATGGACCTGGAGAATCTCCTGCTAAGTAAAATAAGCCCATCAGAGAAAGACAAATACCATATGATTTCACTCACTTGTGAAATCTAATGAACAAACTGAACTAACAAGCAAAATAGAGACAAGAGTCTTAGATAGAGAGCAGGATGCCAGCTAAGTGGTGGAGAGTCTAGGGGGTGGAGGGGACCAGCAAAAATGAAAGGACTCATGGACATGGGCAATAGTGACGTGATTGTTGGGGGAGGAGGACATAAGGGAACTAAACGGTAATGGAAAAAATGCAGTAACAATTTTTTTAATAAATAAAAATGTATTTTGCTTGACAAAAATATATGAAGGATATATTATGTAGCAAAGTGTTGCTTTTTAGCCTGTTCCCTACAGCAGGCACAGCAGGGGTTTTAATAAAGCAGAGAGCAATGGCTGAACAGGGGCACCTGCTGGATTTATTATGGGTCATTTGAAATTTGGCAACCATCTGTACTTAAGGGGTTGAAGACTTTAATTAAAACAAAAATGTGATTACAAGGAATTTAATATAGCCATTCTTTCATGCTGCAGACCAGCAAAGGCTATATGCTAGTGCAGGCACGTGTGTGTTTCACTGAGACCTTGGTCTTTGGGAATCATCAAAGATAATAATGAATATCAAGTATTTTCAGCATTTTTTTTAAAGCCAAGAAAAGTCTTACATTTGTTCCTAGATAAGACTTAATGAGATAACTAAACCATCAAGTTCCTTTCGTTGGAACTAGTGTTTTACCACAAAAGTTATCAGGCAGATCAAGCATCCCACTGTCAGACATTTATTGCTAACGAATAAAGACTAGCAAGGCCCTGGCTGGTAGCACAGTGGATAAGGCGCCGGCCTGTGAACCCAAAGGTAGCAGGTTCGATTCCCCAGCCAGGGCACATAACAAGGTTGCAAACCAGGTGTCCAGTCAGGTCTGTGGCTGGAGGCAGGTGAAAAGCAATCATACATTGATGTCTCTCTCCCTCTCTGCCTGTCTCTCTTCCCCTCTTTCTAAAACTAATGAAATAAAACCTTTTAAAAAATAGCAAGACCTGAATATATCTTATTAAGTGCTGTTTACAAGATTTAAATATTTCAAAACTAACTGAGGAAGAACACAATAATTTGAGTCCTTCATACTGAGAAGTTTGGAAACCATGATCATGGATTTCATTGCAATATGAACAAGTCAGGGAAATAAAGGGCATTCCATAAAAGTTTACATAGGTATTGGTCATCAACTGAGGAGGCAGTCTGCATAAAACAAAGTAAAATGTGATCTGAAATGGAACTCACAAAATATTACCTCTGAAAATTCTAAGTATTATTTTTAAGTTATTTATTTCATCCTTCAAAGTAAGTATTTTAGAAACATAGTGTTCTCAGGGAATTCATGATATTATACATGGTATAGAATTGCCAAATATATATATATATATATATATATAATTATACATATATATATAGTTAGGGATGATGCACAAGTGACGCACAAGTGATAAGGCTATAGAGCAAAACATGGAAATCATTTTCACAAAAGTTCAAATCATGTTTACCACAGAGAGAAGGGAGAGAGAACACTTCCAGGCAGTCATTGCTGGGATAGTAGCAGTACACCCTGGGTAGGTGTAATGCTAAAGCCTGACCCTCAGAATGTGACCTTATCTGGAAACAAGGTCTTTGCAGAGGTAGTGGAGATCATTAGGGTGGACCTCTGACACAAAAGAAAATTTGGGAGACCTTGGAAGATGAAAGCAGAATGCCCAAGATGCCCAGCAAACCAGCGGAAGTCAGAAGAGTAGCATGTAACAGGTTCTCCCCTCACAGGCTTCAAAAGGAACCAGCCCTGCTGACACTCTGATCTTGAACTTTGACCCTCTAAAATGGTGAGACAATTAGAGTCTGCTGTTTAAGCCATTCAGTTGGTGCTGCTTTGTTACAACAGCCCTAGAACCTAGAAAATACAGTGAGTAATTATTTTTTATAATTATGTTTAAACTATGTGTGTATATAGTTTAAAGTATCAAGCCAATGTCAATATAATTAAAATAGTTTGCATGACTGATACTTGAGGAACAGCGTATAGACAGATATACAGATATAGATCAGATATAGATATAAATGATATAGAAGACATATAGATATATAGGTATATATATATATATATATATATATATACATATACACATATATGAATGATGGACTTTTCTGAATATGTTTTAATTAACCAAAAAAAAAAAAAAAAAAAACCCATTCCTTTTGTAGATATAAGAAAAAAACAGGCACCTTTGCACAAGAATCAGAATAGACATATTAGGTTAGGTCTCTGGGTTGGAAAATCAACGAAATCACAGAGCTTGAGGGTAAGAGAAGCAACTGAAAACGCCAACCACAAAACTGCGAGGACCAGCATTTTGCCTTTCCTCAAAAACTGAGAATTTTTAGATTTAGAGATAGATTAATTTAACCTACCTCTAGCTTAGGATAAACTGTTGGAAAAGAAAATCAAGTTCAATTGCTTTATCGTTAATGATTTTTTTATTTTTTTAAACCTCTGATTTGAAACCTTCTTCCCAGGTATATAAAATCATTTTATTAATGGCCAGGTATCTCTATGTGTTTTAAATGTTTAGTTCCCACTGTTGCAAATGTTTTTAAAACACAGTTTTAATTTCATCTGTCTTCCAGCCTGTGTGCTGGTGTCTCTTTGCTCTTCTCAATTAGCCTTGTTATATTAAGTTATTAGTAACATGGGTTTCTTTTTACTTATTTAGTTCTAAGAGGCAATCCCATCTGATACTCCTTTCTGAAATATGGCACAGCTCTACTTTAATGTATCTGTCCTTTAAAGATTTCTGGAAATAAACATGTTTTGTCTACTCACCTACTACTTCTATTACTTATTATTTATTTTTTTGTCACTTGATTAGAATTTTTACAAGTAGAATCTTCAGGTCTACAGGCTAATATTAAGCTTATCTTACTGATAAAAAAGCTAATTTTTTTAAAGATTTTATTTTATTATTTTTTAGAAAGGGGGGAAGGGAGAGAGGCAAAGAGAGAGAAAGATATCAATGTATGGTTGATATCACCTGCCTCCAGCCACAGACCTGACTGGAGACCTGGTTTGCAACCTGGTTATGTGCCCTGGCTGGGGAATCGAACCTGCAACCTTTGGGTTCGCAGGCCAGCGCCTTATCCACTGTGCTACCAGCCAGGGGAAAGCTAATATTTTGAAGTGGCACAGTGGGACATAGGAAAATAGACATTCAAATCTAGAACCTATAGTTCTGGATATTTTATAATAGCTCCATTTTTAGAATGACATTTTATTCTGATTAACTAATTTCACCTACCCCTACAAATTCAATTCAGCAAAATCACAAAGTGCTGTCCAATGGGGAAAGAGACTTTTTTGACTATAAATCTTGTGACATATATGGCCAGTATCTCCTTATAAAGACTTTGGAACATTACTGGTACATTTTTTCTCTAATGAAATATTTGTGGTAATTGGCCCCAAAATGGTTCACAATAGTTCCCCACCTCCTAGTAATCTACACGCTTGTGTAGTTCCCATCCACACCACTCCAGGGTTGGGCTCTACAATTAATAGAATGTGTATGGTAAGACAGTTCCAAGACAAGTTTTAAAAGACTGCAGCTTCCATACAGTGTTTCTCCTCTCTCCTCTCTCTCTCTCCCCCCCGACCTCTCCGTCTCCCTCTCTCTCTCCCTCTTTCTCTCTTCCTCCACCCCATCCCCTCTCACTCTCTCATCACTCCCTCTGCCATAAGCTGGCTGTCACTGTAAGGATACTCAGCCTATGGAGAAGTCTAGGAAATAAGGCAGGCATCCAGTTCACAGCCATCGAGAAATTGAGGCTTGCTAACAACCCTGTGAGCCAGGCCATCTTGGAAGCAACACTCTAACCTCAACATGCAAATGCAATCCCACGAGTGACCATGAGCCAGAACCACTCAGGTAGGCACCTCAAGATTCCTCTCCCTCAGAAACTATGTTAGATAATAAATGTTGTACTTGGATGAGTGTATTGGATATAAAAAGTGATGTGCTTTAAAACTTGAAAATGTATCATCATTAAACTTTTTACTGGATTTAGAAAACATGTAATTCATGATTATATCCCAAGTATAAATTCATTGATATAGTATAGCTTAATACATATACAAGACACCAAACTGGATCATCTTGAGATTTTTTTAAAGCTTTTAAATTCTAAATATATATATGTATTTAAAGATTTTATTTATTATTTTTAGAGAGAGGGGCAGGGAGAGAGGTAGAGAGGGAGAGAAACCTCAATGTATGGTTGCCTTTCACCTGCCTTTGGCCATGGACTTGGCTGGAGACCTGGCTTGAAACTCATGATGTACCCTGGCTGGGGAATCGAACCAGCAACCTTTGGGTTCACAGGCTGGTGGCACCTTATCCACTGTGCCACCAGCCAGGGCCATCTTGAGATTTTTAATACCAATAGTTCAAACCAAAAAATTTAATGTATAATATGGTGGATATATTATGAATTTTTGCAAATAACTCTGCATTTTTAAGCTTATCACAACTGTCATTTCTTTATTCTTCTCTAATTACACCTTTTAGAATATGGAAACTCTTTGGCACAATAAATAGGCTACCTGATTTATAATAGATGTTTCCATATAAGTATTCAGAATTTCCTCTACTCATATGGAATTTTAAATGTCTTCATTAAGATACTTCTTCCTCTTCTATTCACAATATACTATATGTACATGTATAACAACTGGATGGCTTTTAACTTTAAGACATGGTCAAGCCCTGGCTGGTGGCACAGTGGATAAGGGAGCAGCTTGCAAACTCAAAGGTCGATGGTTCAATTCCCAACCAGGGCACATATCCAGGTTGCAAGCCAGATCTCCAGCCAGTTCCGTAGCTGGAGGCAGGTGAAAGGCAACCACACATTGATGTCTCTTTCTCCTGCTCTGTCTCTCTCCCTTGCCTTCTCTCTGAAAATAATAAATAAAACTTTTAAAAAGAGAGGGAAAGAAAAAGAAAAGAAAGAGTCAAAATAAAGGGGAGGGAGAGTTCAGCACATTTGCTTAATATATCAGACAGGAACTGGGATCTAAAGTACAGGAGACCTGAGCTGGAATCCTGGCTAAGAAATTTATGAGCTGTGTGACCTTAGGCAATTTACTTAACCTCTCTGTCTTGCTGCATCCTCATTTATAAAATTGCAACAATAACACCTATCCCATAGGGTTGAATAAAGAATGAATAATACATGAAACGTTCTCAGCACAGAGTCTAGCATATAACAAGCACTAAATCAATGAATGTTTTTCTTTTTTCTCTTTTGTCTTTTTTTTGGTGTAGTAAAAAGTGAAACTAAGAGCTGAAGAAAATTTCCCAGTTGCGGATAATATTGTTTTAGATATCAGTCATTTTGTCCATATTTGATCATTATTTTTATTAGTGTAAAAACTTAGGAACTAATATTTTAGTGAAAGCAAAACAATTATTCTTTGGCTATAATTTTCGGGTATCTCAAGGAAGACAATGAAAAACTAAATCTGCTATTAATTACTTGCATCTCTAACCTCCCAAACCATAGCTTCTCCCCAGCCTATTTTTCATTTTTCACCGTAGTAACAAAAGTCATAATACTGAGCATCAGGATTATTTATGCCACACAACTGTCATATTAGTTAGTGTACAGAAAACTTCAGAATCAAAAAGGCATTTTCCCATGCATTATCTCACTGAATCATCTACTCCCTTCTAGTTGGGTACTGAATATTAATTTTAAATATGAAATTAATTTAAACATCAAAATGGGGAGCCCAATTGTAACTTCAAAGGTAACCATAGCACTAATGACCGCTTCTGTCTCATGAATGATTGTTCCGGAGGAAGGAGGACCAGGGCGGGCTGGAAGCTGCAGGCCACTAGGTCAATAAGTTCGTGTGAAGATCCAGCACACCCTCCTCAGTGGCAACTGTACAAGACGTACCCAGCCCGTGCCCACCCCTTGGAGCCAGCACTTCAGTGAGGTAAAAGGAGACCATTCTTCGAAAAAGCTGGAGCACCCAGTTCCTAAGTTTCTTCTCCCTCCCCATGCCCCCACCAAATTGCTTTGGAACAGCCTGATCCATTATCTCTTCTAGCAGCTCATTATTTCAATTTAATGTCCTTATCTGCTGTTTTCTTTCCACTTGGCAAATGTCCTCTTATCAAATGTTACTCTGTATTTAATTCTGAAAGATAGCTAATTTGGGACTTACTGCGGAAAACAGAAAAGACCTCTATCACCATTACTTATTTGCATTCAGAGTGGCTTGCATTTTTAAAGTAACTATTTTAGCCCCAGAAGGTATCATTTTTATCATTCGAGTTTATCTAGACTTTCTTCTGGAACATCACCTATCACCACTAACAGTGAGAAAACTCCCCATAAATATCTTTCAGAAGGGAAGGAGATGAATGGATCTTGAATTAGAAGGAGATGTGTACTTTTAAATTGTAGCCTAATTCCTAATTTTAGCATATTCTTAGATTTCATGCAGTATTACTAATCTATCATGTTAATGTTTTCACTTAAAACAGTTCCATTTAGAAGCAAAAACTATTCTTATTAAGATAACATTTTTCATTATTAATGATTTATTAAATGGTTTTACTAGCTCTATCTTTATGCTGCTGTTATTACTGGCAGTTTGAAATAAATCAGTAGTGCTTAGTAGTTTCAAATTTCATTTTTAATAACACAAGTAACAAAAATCCAGTCTTTCTATTTTTTCAGTTCAAATGCGTACTAATCAACCAACCCATTGTTTGTTAGTATCCTCCTCTAGAAGCAGAAGGTTGTTCTTCACAATACCTCACTACCACCTTGTCTTCCTTTCCCTTCACTCCACTGAGGCCCTAAACTCAAACCGACACAATTTTTCACTCACATCAAGAAGCAATACACCTCTGTACAAAAAAAAAAAAAAATTAACTTCCTTTTTCCCTAAATTTTAACCCTATAACTGAATGAAAAGTATTTGAGGGATTGTACATTCATATTTGGTTATGTACTGCGGAGGGTTTTAACTTACATTACACTTAGGTAACTGACTATACCCCACATTTTTCTGCATGTGACCATCTAAGCCTCTCTCTTTCCTCTTTTCCTCCTTATTTACCACTAAAAAGTAGCTTTCTAAGAATTTAAATAAGACCACAACTGATTTACAGAGATTTAGTTCCTCACCTAGAAAATGGATGTGCAAGCTCTTCCTTAGAGGGTTTCTGTAGAAATTAAGTGACATCATGTGTGTAAAGGTCCTAGCACACTGCCACAGGAAGAGTTCCCCAACATGTGATAATGAAGATGGTGCTTGTGGCCAGACTGGGTATCAGACACACTCCTTCAGGAGTAACCAAGAGGCAGCCTCCATCTGAGATACGGAGTAATTCATCACATGTTACACAGATTAAGTGTGAAAGGGAGCAGAACCAATATAAGATGGCAGCGCTACAATCAGATATGAATTTTCATGTTTTCAGAAAAATGTTATTAGGTTTCAAATTACTAGCAAAATATTGCTCTGAGTTTTAAATCTTTATTTCTATCATTGAAATAGTCACAAAATATTTTCAAGTTTAAAAATGTTTATTTCAAGAACTGCCATGAAATCACCATTTACGTGGGGAATTAAGCAGCACAAACATTTTTCTAACTACTTCCAGAGGTTGGCGAACACGTTGAAATGCATATGCTGGGGAAAATCCCAACAAACTGAGACACAAGCCACTGCTATTTGGCTTCTTACGATTAAATGGAGCTGTCTTATTGGAGGTTTTTAAGTGATCGCTATTAAGTTTTACATGTGCCCTTTGCTTTTTTCTAATTCTACATTAAACACATAATGTTGTATGAATAAAACACATGGATGAGAAAAAATTTTATTGTATTCCAAAGGACCCAAATATTATTTTTTAAATGGTATGACTACATTTCACTAACTGAAAGAGTAGTGAGGAAAGTCCATTACTATGAATTAATAAAAATGATAATAGTGTATAAAATAACTTCTCCATGCTTCAAAGAAAGTATATAATTTGTCATTCCACTGTGGTGTTTTTGGTGATTTTTCTGAGAAGCTCTCTCAGCCAATTACCTTTAGGGCACAGGAAGAGATATGTCTCTTTAGCATCCATTTGTATTTGAACTGATTCTCTTTATAGTAATGCAGGACTTTACTTGCAATTTTCTCCTATTGCAAGAAATGTTCAAAGATATAAACATCTAATAAGGCATGGCTTCTATAATAAATATTGTATTTCCTGCTTCTCTTACAAACTCATTACATGAGTTTTATAATGACTGTAAAGAATATTTAAGTTAATGAAAAAACTATATAAATACAAAAAAAACCCCATAAATGTAAGGCAACCCTCTTGGATAACCTCTCTTTTAAAGTTCTTTCATGTGTTTGATGACTACCTTATAACCAATATATCCTTTCTCTCCAAAGTTTCCTGATACATACTTGGAAGGACAGAAGATGTACAGTTTGCCTAATTCAACAATTAATCGTTATTCACACACACACAACCATTAATGGAAACTCGCATGACAAACTAAACATGATGTGTCCCGCACGTGATGTTCCTAAAATGTTCCGCTAGTTTACACAAGATACCTAACCTGACTTTGGTCAGTATGTCCCCTCTTTGCGGAGTATACTTGAGCTAAGGAAAACTATAGATAATAACACTGCATTCATACAACTTGATAAATTCAGGAAATAACATTTCCTCCTCTGTAAATATGAAAATACGCAGGAATTTCAATAAGCCATGGTGATACTGTATGGACAATGCTTCTCAAACCAGCCCTGGGTGCATATTCATGGGGCCCTCACTAAACCTGCTGACTCCATTACCATCACAGTCATGCTTAAGTCTTTTCTACCAGAAACTTGAATACAATTCATGCAAATTGCTGATTTCATAAAAGAAAAGAAGTCTAAAAATGGCAAAATGACAAGAGAATCAAAGTACATGAAGCAATTACTCACGTAAATGTAAACACAGTTTTCTGAAGGGTTAGCTTATTTCATTTGCCCAACCTTGCTAGATTCAAGGATTCTTTATTTGAACTGCAATTAAAGTGTGTGCACACACATACAGACACACACATTTCTACTAACCACCAGGCATCCCCTGTCTAAAAGCATGTTGGGTCTAGGAATAAAGGATTTTTAGTTTTATGGGGTATAAAAACTAAAGCAGAATTTAGGAGCAAAAACATCAAAGCACAAATAGTGTCAAGAATAAGTTGAAATAAATAGTGTGCCTGGAAATTAGGAAGTTGAAAGAGAAATAAGAAACACAGGACAAATTTCACAGGTTAAGGCAAACAAGACTATATGTGTTAATAGTTTGGCAGAGAAACAACAGGATCGCCATCAACATACTGGTGTGCCCCTGTGCTGAGGTGACATTTCCTGCCCAGGCATTTACTTATTTACTACTCACTCATTTGACATACAATATGCTATGTACATATTATGTGCTAAGCACTGTACAGTTAAGTTTTGGATCCCTTTGAGTTGAGGTGCCCAAGGGATATTTAAATGATGGTGGGTAATACACAACTGTGTACATGGGTCTAGAGATGGAAGGGGCCTCTAAAAGAATGACTGTGGAGTTGTCAGCATCTTTACTACTTCCCTTTATAAAGCCACAGGAATGGCTAGCAGTTCCTGCAGAGAGTAGGAAAGAAGGTGAGTAGCAGACCAGACCAGAGTGCTGAGCATCGAAACAGACAGCTAGGAGGAAGACCAGAAAAGCATGGCACACAGAAGTCAAAGGAAGAGAAGAGTGTCTCCCAAAAGGAGTGATCAATAGTGTCAAGTGCTGACAAGAGATGATGCAGAGAAAGACTGAAAGTGTCCCTTGGTAGCAGCAGGTCACCTTGGGTTTAAAGGGAGATGCAGTGTACTTGCCTAAGAAAAACTGAAGATACTGATAGTTCCATGGGACTCAGGAGAGGCTGTTAACACTTCCGGAAGCTTTGGGTCATTTTAGGGAAAGGGAACTTCTATTTTAAAAACATAGAAGATGATCAGAAATAAAAATTCACAGAATAAGGGTCACGGATTTTTTCAAGAAGACAAACCATTAGGTGGCACTTGGAAATGGAAGCCTCACCTTGAAATGAACTGATGACATGCACTCACATGTATGTAAGGAAATGCGCAGTGAGTGAGACAAAGGAACATAGCAAAGGATAGAGGTCAAAACGTGGAATCTGACCTGAAGGTGTCCCATACTGAGTCAGGCTGGGGAGCAACAAATGTAACTTTAGTGACTCAGAAGCTAGAGTTTCTACATTTATACAGCAAAATGTCCCAACTGACAAAACTCAGAGAAAATAAGAACTTCTGTAAGCCTATAATGCTTCCCCTGATCTTACCACCATATTTGGGAATAAGAAGTGCATGTTCCCCAAACTGAGAGGCAGATGTCGTTCCAAATAATAACAGATGACTCAGTTAGACAAAACTAAATTTGTGCAGCTTTCAAATTTTCTAAGAGAAAATGAATACAATATAAATACCTGGAATAGAAAATAAATGTTTATAATCAGCAACACTTAAAATATATAAAAGATAAGTTACAAATGAACAAATTCTAATGTTTAGAAAGTTAAAATAGTGTGTTATAAAGAAGTTATTGCTGTCTGACACACAATAAGCAGTAACTGAAAATATTGTTGAAATTGTAACACATATATAGTTGCTCAAATTTTCCAAATAAAAAAACAGTCCAGAGACAATCTGTGCCTTTTCAGAAAAAGGGCATGCCTCCTAAATAGGTATTACACGTAGAAGACCAATTTCTTTAGGAGTTAGGAAGCCACAGTGGGTCTAGACAAAATAAATAAAATTATTATCATGCTAAGGTACCACACCAAATGAGCATGCATGATTATATTTGTTTCTGGAACGTCATGTTCCAACCAGGCAAATAGAAAGCTTTTGCCCACTGAATTGCACTTTTAATATTAACAGTGAATAGAATGTCTGTGTTATAGGATAGAGAACTCTGTTTCTATTTACAAAAGGTGTGTATGTATACGTGTATGCATGTATGTGTGGACATAATTTTATACAGGTGTTATTTTGGTTTCAGAAAATTAGATGTGTTTCTTTTCCTGTATGTTAATAAATTTGTAGTTAAATTTTACTCCTAATTATTCAAGATATGCATCAATGTGTCTGAATATGGCTAATATGCATTGAAGACACAATGTAGTGACTAAAGAGGATAAACTCTGTAGGAAGTGAGCCATTTTCAGAGTATAGTGGGAGAGGAATAAATATATTTGAACTATTGATCCATTCTTTCCCCAGAGTCATTAATTATTTCATTTCTTTATATATTAAGTTCAAGCAAGTTTATCAAGTTTTATCCTTCTACTGGTTTTTATGAAAGTAACATGTTAATAGTAACATGTTAATAGTGATGACATTAATAGTCATCACTATTAATCAATCATGGTGAAGAGCTGAATTTTTCGTGGTTATTGAGGGTAGCCTTATATGTGATTTTCTGTGCAAAGATTTGATATAGGTATGGTGTACATAAGGCCATATGATTGCTGAACTGTGACACCAGAGGAGAGGTCTCTAAAAAACATCAGGTCTCTTTGTAACCTATTCTATTTAACATGGTTGATTTTTTTGTAATTTTGGTCTAATTAACTTAAATTATTGTAGGTACAATTTTGTGAAATTTAGAATTAATGATATTCAGATTTTATGGAACTACTGCAACATGAGTTAAATATAATTCTAATTAGAAATGTTCCATTGTTCTCAAATTCATCTATTTGGTGGTATCATTTGCAAGTAAAGAAATTCTCAATGGTATATGTGGTTCTAATTGACTTTCTTGGTTCCTTGCTTAATAGAGAGTTGTGATACATCTTGAACCTAAAATTATTCTCTATAGTTACAGGGGTGTAATCTTTAAGAAATCCAGAACAGACAATATAAATAGTTCAGCTTTGAAACCCAGAATACACTAGAAATTTCTAAGCATTGGTAAAATATTTACAATTACAAAATGTTTATTTTTCATGAAGTATGCAAAGGTGGTATTGTATTTTCTGACTCTGTTTCAGGGATGTGGTTCATCACGGAGCATGCAAAGTAAAGGGAATTGATCTCTTTCTTTCCAAAGATGTCACAATCTATGTAGAAACACAAGGATAGAAAAAATTATAATTCATTTCTTTTTTACTTATTTTTTTAAGATTTTATTTATTATTTTAGAGAGCAGGAAAATGAGAGAGGCTGAGAGGGAGACAGGCATCAATGTATGGTTGCCTTTCCCCTGCCTCCAGCTACAGACCTGGCTGAAGACCTGACTGAAGACCTGGCTATGTGTTCTGGTTGGGAATTGAACCAGCGACCTTTGGGTTTGCAGGCTGGTGCCTTATCCACTGTGCCACCAGCCAGGGTTTATAATTCATTTCTTAACCATCCATCATTTTGGTTAGTATCCTTTATACTAGTCATGAATGTTTAGAATTTTAATGATAGATTCTGATGAACTATGGTCTGCTCTTCACCAGACAGACAACTACCTCCTCAAAAACATCTTCTAGTTTGATATTTTAGCATGATCTTCAGATACCTGAAATTTATGTAAACATCCCCATTGTAGATAGTAATTTTAAAATGTATCCAATAGAGAATAATTGGGTCTAATTGGTCTTATTTGTTACTAAACTATGTTTTGATCATTGATTTGCATTAAATTATATTACTATGGTATTGTTAAATCCTATTGGAATAAAAATTGGGCTAAAAGACTAGAAAAAGAGAAAACAAAGTACCAAGTCATTGGGCATTGATTGGAGGTGACTACCTAATCATAATTGGATCTGAATTGATCAAAATCCATGGGTTATTTTAACCAAGACGCTCAAGTGAGCCTCGTCAACAAATTATGGTATGTACAAAAGTGCAATGCCATGCAAAAGACAGGAATATATTGCAATCTATGTCACCAGAACTGACAAAATGTAAATCTATTCACAAGTAAATGTTATAAAAAGCTATGTAGGAAGTAGAACTACATATAATAGCTTGATAAACAAGATCATTTTCTCTTCACAACAATTTTTAATGTAATAACAACATAATGCTAGGTGTGAGCTGCAAACTTTTGGCTGACCTAGTTATGTTGTAATAGTAATCATTAGCTTTATAGAAACAGTTATTGTGAAACAGAAGGTAAGAAAAGTGATGATTTAGTAAAATTTGGGGGTGCAGAAAGACTCTACAAGTTCATGGAAAGTATTAAAAGGTAATATATATGACAGAACTTATAGCAGCAGCTGAGCCCTTATGGAGTGAAAAGCAGGGGACAGGAAAGGGAAAATCAGTATGATGCAGAAAGGTAATGTGGGAAAATGGAGAATGCCCAGAAGAAAGAATGAAATAGAAAATAAATCTACAGCCTCTGGGACAACTTCAAGCATACCAATATTCACATCATGGAGGTGCCAGAAGGATTAAAAAGAGCTAGAAATTGAAAACTCATTTGGGAAAAATAATAACAGAAAATTTCCCTAATCTGGTGAAGGAAATAGGCATATAAATTCAGGAAGTGAAGAGAGTCCCGAACGAGATGAATCCAAAGAGGTCCACACTATAATACATCATTATTAAAATACCAAAAATTAAAGAGAAAGAGAGAATCAAAAGCATCAAGGAAAAAGCAGTTGGTTAACTGCAAGACTGTCAGCTGACTTCTCAACAGAAACTTTGCAAGCCAGAAGGGACTGGTAAAAAATATTTAAAGTGATAAAAAGCAGGGGACCAACAACCAAGTTTGCTCTACTCAGAAAAGCTATCATTTAGAATCAAAGGACAGATAAAGAGCTACCCAGACAAGAAGAAGGTAAAAGAGTTCATCACCACCAAGCTAGTATTATATGAAATGTAAGAAGAAAAGGAAAATATGAATAAAATGGCTATAAGTATATATCAACAACTGAATCTAAAAAATGAAATAACTGAACAAGCAGAACAGATTTATAGATACACAGAACATCTTGATGGCTGCCAGATAGAAGGGGTTGTGGGTGGAGGGACAAGTATAAAAGGTGAAGAGATTATGAAGTACAAATTATTTGTTACAGAATAGTCATGGGGATGTAAAGTACAGCATAGGGAATATAGTCATAATATTCTAGTAACTAGGTATGATGTCAAATGGGTACATAATTTATCAGGATGATCACTTAGTAAGTTATATAATGTCTAATCCCTAGGGTGTATACCTGAAATTAATATAATAATGTACATCAACTGTAACTGAAAAATGTTTTAAATGACTTAAAAGTTAGATAATTAAAAGAAAAAAAGGAAAGAAATCTACAAGAGTCAGAAGGAAGCTGATATTGTAAAAGGATGTCCTCTTTCATATAAGACAATACAGACTAAGGCTTGAGCCCAATTTCAAATATTTACCAATCGCACCTTTATCTATAAAATGGAGATATTGACAATTATCTTGATGAGTTAAGGAGAAATTCAAAGTCAAAAATGAACTCTCAAGTCAAAATTTATAGATAAATAGAGCAAACTAGAGAACATGCTTACAATAGGACAAACATCTACTATGATAAAAACATAAATCATGAGAATGTGAATATTAAATATTGTAAGGACTCACCCACTACTAAGTCAGCTAAAGCTATATGTTTGCATCATATATAATTTTGGGAACATTACATATTCAAAATCTTTTGTTATTTTCTCTTTTAGTAGTTGATTTTATGTTGCATTAAGCTCAAAGAAATTCTAAACTATTAGGACTTTTTCACCACGAGATCTTCTCATTGCTTTTATAATAATCTCGACAATAGTGACAAAAGAGTCTCCATGTGTCTCTTGCACTTCTGCCTATCTTGAATGCAAGTCACTAACTGCCCTTTGTTCTTGGCTATATTCAAATTTGTTTGTAAAGGGAATAGCAATGGAGGACAGAGCTAGTGTTTCTCCTTCCAGAGAAAAGGAAAGATGCACTTCCTGTCCATTCTAAGCCCAAGCTCCTCCTGTACATGACCTACATGCAGAGGTACTATCTGGCCCTCTTTGCGTTGCCCTGCAGGAAATGGGGTTCAGAGAATGGCCTTAAATGCTGAATTCTGGTTACTGCTAATGCTGTATTAAACTTTTTTGAAAGGGTTTATTTATTTTTAGAGAAAGGAGAAGGGAAGGAGAAAGAGAGAGAGAAAAACATCAATGTGAGAAGCATCAATCAGTTGCCTCTCATATGCACCCAGACAGAGAACCGAACCCACAGCCAGGGTGTGGACCCTGACCAGGAATCACATTGGTGACCTTTCACTTTGTTGGGCAACACCCGACCACCTGAGCCACAGTGGTCAGGGCTGTATTCAACTCTTCTTCATCTCTGGTCCACGGGTTTCGAATCCTTTACCAGCATCTGTTAAACTGTGGCAGCCTAACTTACTAGCTTGCAAGTAAGGTAAAATGTCAGACTCTTCATAATTCTTGACATAGATTTTTGGAGAAGACAGACACCCTTGAGTAAGTGATGAAAATGTATGAATATGCCACCTCAGGAGATTCGTGAAGCCCATTCACTGACTGCTATAACAGTTATGGACCACAGGTTTAAAATCTCTATTTAAGTCAAAATAGGCCATGCTCAATCTCTTTTTAAGTTGAAAGAGATCACACTCCTTGTGACCATGTACGGAACAGATGCTGTGGACAACAGTAGCAAAATGTAGGAGGATGGTAATGTCTGCCCTTGGACATGACCTGGTAAAAGAACCCAACTGCCAAAGTGAAAAAGGGGCCAGACTGAAGTCTACTGTGAAGTCTACTGTGGTTTGGCTCAACCAAAGCCTAAACATCTGCTGTGGATTCCTTTCTAGAAAGAATGCTATAGCCAGCTGCATTTAAATTCTATTTCATCACTCAGACACATCTAACCTTGGTGTTACACTATACCACCCAATTCCAAATTTCCTCACTTGATGGTAGCTCTTCCCCGAGGACAATGTACACAACACAAGTATTTAATCCAGCTGATGCTACTTACCCATTTTATATAATAATGTGGGAATATTAACATATTTCTAAAACAATGTCACCATGAATGTTAAATTTTTAGTAGTTTTTTCAAAGTACCAACTAATGTATCTCTTAGGAAGGGGTATATGTGATTCATACAAAGAGACAGGCAAAGACACACTAAAGATTCTCCATGTCTCTTCATTGAAATTCAGTTTGTCATTATAGGTTCCTATTTAAAAATGAAAATAAGCTTCTCTTGTTCTGATGAGATTACCTCCTAACACCCAGCCCAAATTATCTTTGAGAAAATAGGCTTTTGATGAATGGAGAGGAAGAAAAAGGGAGTTACGTAAGTCTACTATACTATGTTTTAAGATTTTTTCCTAAGTTATTCATAACAGAAAAATAGAAAATTAACTTAAGGAGCAGGCTTTTTCATGGAAAAATATGCGTATCAATAGTGTTAAACTATCACCAATAATTAAGCATAAACTATAGGTTCAGGGGATAAAATACTTTTAATCTATAAATTATATAATTTATATATATATAGACTATGGATATTAGAATCTGCATATATAGAAAGTAAGCAAAAAATTAATTACCTCATCATAATATACTTGCAATGTCTGTTAATAACATTAAACAGTAAATATCCTAAAATACTAAATAACTAAATAACAATAATGATTAAATGATATATATTTTTTAAAAATCATTGTTATTAGAAGTAAGAAATCTTATTCAATCATAAATATTTAAATCTGTCTACACTATAAACACTGAATTAATTTACCTTATTTATAGCAAGAGGAAGTAGAAGAAAGCTCCTTTGAAAAACAAATTTTTTTTTTAAATGTTGTAGTTTGGGCAAATATCTCAATGCAGAAATGTATTCCTTCATAAATGTTTTAGGAACACAATTTTTTCAGAGATTAGTTATTCCCCTAAGCTCTCCCCTGTCCATCAAATATTACATTGTTAACTTCCTTCTTTATGGTACATCATCTGATTTTCAAATATTTCCAGAGTTGTTCTACTGTCTTGATTGAATTTAACCAACAAATGTATTTATTGCTAAACACTTTTAGTGTTTTTCTTTGCTGCTACATTGAGTTATGTGCATAATGTGTCACTTTAAAAAAATAACTTAATCCAGCCTATTTCTTCTACTGCAGTGTCCCTCTGGACATTCTTGCAATAAGAGGTTTCCTTCCGAAGATATTTTCATAGAAGAAAAATATCTAAGTACTCTCTATTTTATTTATTGAAACCTGCATGACAGGCATCACACATCATCTAAAATCTTAGTTCATTTCATAGTTTTATAATTAAAAAAATATTTGTAAATGTTAATACCATTAGAAAAAAACAACATACACTTCAATTCCTTTTATCATATATCCACATCATCATACAGACATAAATATTTGTAGTTAGAAGGAAATGTTAGTAGTTCGATATTATACAAATGAGAAAACAAGTTTAAATGGTTACAGACCCTGTGCAGAATACACCTTCCTGTAAAGAAAAGGGAGACCTCACACTGGTGACCAGGATACGCCATTACCTGCCATTCTACCAACCTCCCATGGTAATATACATAACGTTCCACACTGACAATCTCTGGACCCATGGACTCCTGTGCACATCTACAACTGAGTAATGGGTCATCTTTCTTCTTGTCTGCCCTTTGTTGTATACTCTAACAGACACCCTTTGGTACAGCTTAGCGTTAAGGGCTCTTTGCTGATTTACACCCTAGTGCATTTTGGCAGCATTTTAAATAGCTTTCGATCCAGGGTTATTATAGCATTGCTATTACAGTTGTCTCTTACAATATACAAAACCACACCAGGTGGAGGTTGGTACTACTGTTGTAAACAAGGCTATGCCCAACCATTGGTTCACAGTACTGTGCTGCCACATCAATACTGCATAGAAACAGGCCTTGGGAAATTCTTGACATTCTGGAGACAAATACAGAAATGGGGCAGTTATTTCATTTTGCTAAGAATGTTTTATCTTGTTAGTGGTTGTTTGCATCAAACCTAAAATGACTACTAAAAGGCATACCTAACTTTTTATAGCTCCCCTCCATTAATGAAAAAGAACCCATTATATTTTTAATGGCCTTGATTTTATTATCTTAAACATATTTTTTTTTTTAAAAACCTAATCTATGTGATGAAACCCTATGGATGAAACCACATGCAAGAGCAGTACAGGTAATAGAAAAATATGCCTTCATCATGTCTTCTACTATCTGTATTACTAACTATAACTCTTGCATATATCATCCCATTATACTTTTCTAATTCAGGGTTTTGAAAATGCTTTTAAACCATTAATATATTTTCCTGGTTAAAATTCTTTGAGATGTTCTTAACAAGAGTCTTAGATAATGAATTTGGGCAAACTCTGGAACAGTCTTTACAGTATTATCATTCTCATTAATTTTCAGAACTACCCACTGTGTTGAGATGATTGTCATGGGCCTAAGGCTTCAATTTGGCTAAATATTTTTGCATATATTTTAACATATAAGTAACTAACAGATGTTTAAATGTTAAGTTCATATGGAAGAAATGGTTAAATGTGTTTACTCTGACCTCGTGATTTCTTTGCAACACTAATTCTTACTTACCATTATTATTATCATTATCATTTCTTTATGTATGTCACAATTTCCTCTATGCTTTGGTCTACAGTGGATCAATAATTCCAAAATCTCCTCAAAGATAACAAAACAATCTCTTCAAGCACTCCAGATTTTAAGCCATTTGCACATCTATAATTATTTAACACAGGTCACATCACTAGTCTTTTAAAAGAGAAAATCTTAAATAGCAACTCAAACACTATTTTACAAAATATGTAGAGTTCACATAAACCATAGGACTGTACTTTTCTATAGATTTTTTAACAGAAAAAGAGTTTTCCATTTATATTCTTATTTGGCTGTAGCAAGCTGATATATGATACTGCCCTAGCCTGCCAGAGAAAGATGGGTAGGAGGCTAAAAACAATAGTACTTTTAAGAGAGTTAATGCAGTACACAGTTCCATACTTTCACCCAGTTTATTATTTTTTCTTTACCTTTTTGGTTATCTCTGAAGACTGCATCTGTTTCCATTGTTTCATCCTTTAGCACTCACATATCAGAGCAATAAGTATTTCATTACTGGTTTATCTGTCCAGAGGCTTGAGAAGCGGTAACAATTAACCCTCCCTTCACAGTGATTGATACAGGCTTTGCTTTCAATTTGTTCCACTACACAGATCATGAAATTCTGAATGCAATCATCCTCATTGACCTACACTTCCAAACACACAGCTACAATGAGATGAAAGTAATTATTAAAAGGAACACAGGACTACTGAGATCTGCAACAAAGTCCTTTAAAAATCTGTTAGATGACCTCCTGGTAAAATTGGCAAATTTTGATGTTAAGGAAAATGATAGCTTTGTGTCCCTCTCTGGAAATATTCAATGCAAGCTGATCAATGTGCATTATGGTGTCTGCACTGACTACAGTATATGCTTGGAAAATACCGAAAGCCATTTTAGAACTGTTATAAACAAGAGTTCCACTGTGAACATTGTAGCTTCACCTGTCTAAAAGAAAACTAACTGCCTGATTTGTGTATAAAGAACAGACCTTGACCATAACATAGAATGAAGCGGGGAAATGTCCTAGCTTTACTCTGTAAAAAGAGTTGCATACCTGAGTCCCTAATCTATCCTCTTCCCCTCCCTCTAGATGAAGTCACATTTTTCACCAAGTCTGAAAAATAGCTTCAAATAAATATTAATCTACTGCAATCAATATATATGAGGAATGGGGTGGGGGGGGGGCGAGTAGGAGAGTGGTGACTACAGAACTATATTAAAACAAGGGTTGCAGTTAAAGAAAATCAGGGTGGAGAGGGAAGCAGCAGGCCTGAGGCTCTAATCACAGAACAGAGTGATGGAGATGAACCAATACTGCATGGATTAGCAATGAATTATTTTGAACCATAATCATATGCCTGCAGAGAGAGAGAGGCAAAAACTAGCCATTACTCATAAACGGATCTCATGGAGGAGGGGGAGGGGGGAGAGAGGGAGGGAGGGAGGGAGGGAGAGAGAGAGAGAGAGAGAGAGAGAGAGAGAGAGACAAGGGAGGGAGAAGGAGAGGGAGAAAAATGGGGAGGGAAAGGAAGTGGGGGAGAGAGAGAAAGAGAGAGAATAAATTCATATGCTAAACTAATTCAGAATAATGAAAACCTAAAGGTGCAGTTACACTTCAAGTGACATTCTATTTTCAATACAGGCTATATATTGCATAATATAAGGTGTTTAGAGTATAAACTGTAAAGTGCCTTGATTCAAGTAAGATTGAACCAACCATTTCTAAGGTTAGGATGTGACCACTTGACTCTCCATTCTTCCTCACCCCCTCAAATTTCTGGATACTTTTATCACCCCCAAAATATAAAATCTTAAGTATTTAGTTATAAAGAAGGAAGAGCATTCAAGGAATTAGCTTCCTTTGGATAATCTGAAAAATTCATACCAAATGAAGATTCAATTGTTAGAACTAATTCTGTTAGGAAGAAAAAAATCAAAACTGCTGGTAGCAAAAGATTCCTAAGATTCTTATGAACAGACTGTTTAAATGAAGAGCACTTTAATCAGTAGAGGAATCCTCACGTTTCTAATGTCTTGCTGTGCATTCTGCAGGTTATAGTAGCAGCTGGTAGAGGTCATATATCTTTTGTGAGCATCCCAAAAAGGCTCACTGCCAGACTGTTAAATTATGAATAAGCAATGAACAAAAGAATGCAGATACGGTGGTGACAAGATAATCCAAGCAAATTTATCTATGACAAATTTCACAGGATTAACAAATTACATTTACACAGAACAATAAAAATGTGCAAAAAAAAAATGATGAGCCTACTTTTCCTTACAGCATTAGGAAAACAAAAAGTCACCAATCCACAACATATATTTAAATTTAACTTGATCTAAAGTGAGACATTTATAATATATTTAAGACATTTTTGTAACATTTTCCCATTTTAGGTAGATATATACAAACATGGTATATTTGATTTATATGTTATAAACAGTATTATATATATATATATATATACACACACACACACACACATATATGTGGATTATTTATAAACCATGTATACCATCATATAAAGATATTATATGCAGTAAAGAAAATATCCCATTCATATATATGAATGGAATGTATATATTTTTCAGAAATAGATCCTGAGGAATAAATTACTTTTTGCAGGGAAAAAAATGCTCCTTCAAGCAACACAATACATATTAGTTACTAAAATATCCTCATTTGTTCATGTCTCTATTTTCTAGGACAAGCGATAAGCTTCACAAATTCCATTTGCCTCTACCTAAATACTGTAATTTTCCAAGTAAAGTTCTTCTGAGTGAAGTTTAGAACTAGTATCCTTTTCTGCAGAAAGGTAAATTTATAGATTGAGGGGGAGGATGTTAATTTTGGTTATATTCACATGAAGAGGGCCCTGGATCCAATATTAAAATTTTCTTCATATAAAATCATTTTAATAAATCTTATAAATAAAAAGCCCCAGTCTACCAGTAGTTATGAGATATTACTGAAATGACCTATGATTCTATAAAGCAGTCTTAAAATGATATGTTGTACTACTTTTCAAAATATGTGATAAAGATTTGTGAAGTTACAACCTAGATACCCAACTCAGAGCCTTTAATTCTGCATTAGCATGTTGATGATAATAAAATACTGTGATCAGATTACTTTCTTTTAAGTTGATCTGAATGCTGGTTTAAATTTTGTAGACTATTCTTCACTTATACTTTCTATTGACTATTGCTTTTTATCTTCAACCTCTTAGCAGATCATCTCTCTAGATGATCCCTTTTCAACATTTTATATGGCCACCTATTCTCTACATAAACCAAAAATTATCTGAATACAAAAGTGACTTTAATTAAAATACACAAGCAAAATAATCAGCCTATCCAAGCACAGATATTCAAGTACTGTTTACCTACTACTTTCAAGCTCTGAAATTCCAACTATACCAAAGAACATATATGCATAACTCATAGTCACAGACAACAGTGTGACGATGGCCAGAGGGAAGGGGAGTGGGCAGAGGGGGAGGGAATTAGGACATTTGTAATAGTTTCAACAAGGAAAAAGGAAGCTACTTGGTTGACAGTACTATAGTATTACATCCAAAAACATTCAGCTAAAATGTGGCATGCTTGCCTGCTACTTCAAATAGAGTATACAAGGTCTGTCTCAAATGTATTGAGCCAATGTCAATATAATTAAAACAGTTTGCACAGCTGATACTTTCGGGACAGACCTGATACAATGAGCAAACCGGGTGTCACATGCTACAGATTTCCTAAGTTTTTGTCTAGAAATCACTACATGACAAACGAACCCATATCGTTCCTGTCATTAAAGAAGTAAAAATGTTACCAAAGACTTTCCCTTCTTCAAGATGCCAAAGTGGGGGTCCAGGGGGGCACTAAATAATGGTAACATCATTTATGTATTTATTGTGGTCCATTTGAACATGTTATGTTTTTAATTAAATGAGGTCATTAATATACACAAAACTCTTAGAAAAGCACCTGGCCCACAGTGCTATAGAAATGCTTACTGTCATTATTATAATGCCAGGTAAGTTGGCAAGAAGCCAACGTAGACAAGTCCTTATACCCAGAAATACAGTTAGGCACTAAAGTGCGTTATTCAGCAAGGTCCATGAGGCTGGTTCTAACCACTTGGTGTTAAAACTGCCACAAAATGAAAATACCTCAACCATAACCTTTAGACAAACTGGCACACTCTGGGGCATGGAACAGGAGCAGAAGACATCCTGTGTACTTCATTGGCTATGAGCAAACTGATTCTTCTCTAACCAGTTGGTAAAAAAAAAGTGTCCTAACGTAAATACAGTTACGGAGCTTGCTCACAAAACTACTGGAATGTTAAAGAGTGGAATGAGAATAATTTCAACATTGATTCCTCCTCTAACTTTAGAAGCACTGTATTTCTGAAATTCTCCAAACCTCGGATGAAGAACCAAGAAGCAGAGACCTAGTTCACTACCCACAGGGTACACTGCCTTTCTGCCATAGGGTCTCTCTCCAGCACCTGCTCAGAAATCCCTGATTTCACAAACCAAAAAATGCAGGAACGTCCACACAAAGGTACATTTCTACCCAAACAAACCTGAATTCAATTTCTAACTGTATCACCTTCTTTGGGACTGAAAAGCCTCTATTTTCTCAACCCTAAATGGGACATTAGCACTTCCCTTATAAGGCAGTGGAGACACTAATGAAAAAAATTACTGTGAAGTATTTGGTCCAGGGCCTGAAACACCCAATGAATGCTTATTATTATCATAGCTGATCTTATTATTTTTAACTCCCATCAAACATTTTCTTTAAAATCTGCCATACTTTTTATTGTCTACCATCTTTATCTTTTCTCCCAGAACTAATCAGTTCATAGTCATCAATTACAGTATTTTACAAGCTGAATCCCAATTCCCCTCAAGACCACTAGGCTAACAAGTCAAAAGCAATAGAAGGTCCGGATTTCTCTAATATTTTGCATCTCCGACATAAGGATACATCAGTAACCAGAGCAACTGCTCTTAGAAAGGGTATTCTTCACTTCTAACCCATGGTCCCTAGCAGAGGTTCAATGAACCAACCAATCAATAATTAGTCAAGGACCACAAGCACTTCAAGCCATGGTATTATGGGATTTTCAAACTACATCTCATGATTTTGTACAAAAGGCCACAAGTATTCCAATTAATTCACCAAAACATTATGCTTTAGAAATATATACAGACAATAACTTCAAGTGTTGTTCAATCTGGTCCGAGGCATTCCAGATATAATAGCAATCACTTCCCCCTTACTAAGCCATGTCCTGCTTATGTCCTGTAGTATTACTAATATTAATACAAATTATTCTATGTAAGGTTCTATCAAACTTAATAGTGCAAACATCTTATTCACATTAATGGGGCCCAGAGCAGTAAAAATACCACTTGGTTACAGTTGGTTTATTACACTGCCCAACAAGGGGAAAGGAGGAAGCATTATTTATTGTAAAAATACTAACACCATTTAATGCAAAGCAAACATAATTGAATTTTCCCATAAATTGTGGGATTTCTTACCTACTCATAGCACAGATTTAAATATTTAAAGTTGTATACATCCTGTTATGTGCAACTTTGATAGCATTAAAATGTTTCAATTAGTATTTAATCAAATAATCAACCAAAAATTTCAACATTAACTTTCAGTAAGTGTCAGCCTTATTCATTGTAAACAAATAAGGAATGTCTATAAAACAATTGAAGTTAGGTGCTAAGGTAATGGCAATGCAGATTTTTTTCTTTTTTAATTGTCACTCAAGGATTTGTTTATTAATTTTAGAAGAGAGGAAGGAGAGAGGGAGAGGGAGAGGGAGACAGAGACAGAGAGAGAGATCAAAGTGAGACAGAAAAAACATATTGATTGACTGCCAAACACACCCCGGCTGAGGACTGAACCCACATGAAACCTTTTGGTGTGCAGGTTGGCACTCCACCAAATGAGCCACCCATCTAGGGTGACAGTGCAGAATTTTTAAAAATGAATTCATTAGTTTATTTTGTTCATTAAAGTGAGACCATATGGTATTTGTCTTTCACTGCCTGTCTTGTTTCACTTAGCTCTCCAGTTCTACCATGCAAAAGGGAGGATTTCTTTCTGTTACATAGTATTCCATTGTGTAAATGTACCACAGTTTTTGATCCACTCATCTACTGATGGGCAATTAGGCTGTTTCTAGCACTTGGCTATTATAAATAGAGCTGCTAGAACATAGAGGTACATAATTCTTTTGAATTAGTGTTTTGGAATTCCTAGGGTATATTGCCAGCAGTGGAATTCTGGGTCAAAAGGGAGTCCCATTTTTAATTTTTTGAGGAACTAACAAGCAAAACAGAACCAGAAGCATAGAAACACAGAACAGACTGGCAGGGGCCAGAAGACAGTGGGGAGGGGGATAATGGTGGAAAAGGACTAAAGAACATGTATGAATGACCCATGCATATGACAATGATGTGGGTCTTGAATGTGGGAGTAGGGGGTGAGCTGGGAGGAGGAGGGCAAAGGGGGAAAATTAGGACAACTGTAATAGAATAACAATAAAAGTAAATGTAAACATGAATTCAAGTGATAAACTGCTACAGTGTAAAGTAAGTGGCCATGTAACCGTTGCAGGGGCGGGGGGGTTCCTTCCACTCTCATGTGTGCTTAATTTTCTTTAAATTTAGTGAGTGGCATTCAGCATAGAAAAAAGGATCACAAGAGTTAGAGTGAAAATAAGAAAACAAAAAAATTGACTAAAGTTTACATTGGGGTCATTGTTACCAATAAAGCACTTACGGAGGAAGTTCACAGCAGGGAACATTACTTGGAGTGATTTAGAAATCTTCATGACATATCTTCCACCAATATCCCACAGAATATAAAGCTCCACAGCTTAAACAATAGCTAAATGAAAGCTACAATGCCCACAAAGTGCAGCATTAAAAACATAATAGTTTGGCCCTGGCTGGTAGCACAGTGGATAAGGTGCCGGCCTGCAAACCCGAAGGTCACTGGTTCAATTCCCAGCCAGGGCACATAACCAGGTTGCAAGCAGGTCTCCAGCCAGGGTTGTAGCTGGAGGCAGGTGAAAGGCAACCATACACTGATGCTTCTCTCCTTCGCTGCCTCTCTCCCTTCCTCTCTCTCTGGAAACAATGAATAAAATATTTAAAAAAAAAAAAAAAAACAGTAGTTTGTCCAGAAAAAGGCCAACCATTGTTATTATAATAAAAATGGTTTGTGTGACAATCTAGCAGCCAAGGAGAATGGCCTAGAGAGTGCATGTGTCAATAATGACCCTTCACTATACTAGTCAGTGGTGGCAGCTGATGCTGTTGCGCGCGAGCATGTGTACTGTGTGGCTGTCACATTCAAAATGACTGAGCTAGTACAGCAACAAATCTGCATCAAATTTTGCGTTAAGCTTGAACTTTCCTCTGTGGAAACTATTTAGATGATTCCGGAGGCTGCAGCCATGGGCACCTGGTGATTGACAACAATGTGCCTGCTTTTTGGTGAAACATCAAATCACGCAGGTGACTCGGCACCCTACCATCCTGAGAATTCTGACTTTTCCCAAAACTAAAATCACCTTTGAAAGAGAAGAGATTTCAGACCATCAATGAGATTCAGGAAAAGGACAGGACAGCTGATGGCAATTGGGAGAACTCTGTGAAGCCCCAAGATGCCCACTTTGAAGGGCACTGAGGTGTCATTGTCCTCTGTGCAATGTTTCTTGTATCTTCTTCAATAACTGTAGCTTCATAATATGTGGCTGGATACTTTCTGGACAGGCCTCATATGCACAACACAAACGTGTGTGTGTGTGAGCCTGCTCCTATATCCTATTATATACATGGAGAAAACCTCACCACAAAGCAATTCTGGACTTCAGATCCTGTTTTAAACAGGCTATTTGAATAAGCCAGTGGATTCCAGACTAAGAACTGGGGCAGAGCAAAAAAGTCAAGGGGTTCATGGAAATTCTGACATTCTTATAAAATAGTTCTATTCAAGGAGCAACCATCATGGAGAAAAACTTTAGGGAGAAATCAAACTTCATACCAGCTATTCCAATTGTTAGATTCTATTTAAGTTGCAATGTAATTTTTAGCAATTCACTGCTAAGAGTTATATTATTTTCACATAACTTTAAGTAAAAATAAAAGTGGTATTTTTCAAGAACATGTAAAGACCCAGGGACCAAAATTTGACTCATGATACCATTAGGTACTAAAAATACCTCATGTAACTTTTTTTTTTTTTTTTAATCAAAAGCATCAAATAATGTAGAATTCAAGTTTGCCCATTGTAACAAATCAAACCTAGAAATTGGCACATTACAGATTTGGAGTAGCTATACATTTCTTGATTAGAAAGTTAGAAATTGGTGTAATGTGGGAGGGTGCTACATAATAAAGGTCATTATAGCTCCTATCTCTGGAGCTATACGATCTAATATCCTCTCTGGTGGTTCTATGATATGCCCATGCATTACAGCTCTTGTTGACAGTCTGTTGCCTTGGAAATATTTCATTATTTCAGTTTTTCCATTTGTAGACCCTTGGCCTTGTGATATGAAGGCCATCCTATTTCATATTTTCGATTATCATTTAAGCAATCTTGTGGAGCTATTTATATATAAGCAAGCGTTAGACAATGCATATCATCATTTATCACTCTGTGTTTAAGCTTACATGGTAGAAAGAAATGCCTCCTCAGAAGTCTCCACCACCACCTTTACTTTTTGAACCAAACGCCTTGTGCTACAGGAATATGCTTTGTAAACCAGCATGGGCATATCACATGCTTGACACGTCTGTCAGTCTAATTTTCTTGGTTATACATCCACATAGTGGAAAAACTCTGTGGTAGTGCTACATAATTTGCAGCCTTTTGGAGTTTAAAGAAAAATCAAACAAGTTTAAATATACAAGGTTTTCCACTTCTTTTTTCAGACTCTATAAAGAGGCATTTTCTCTGTGTACAAATCAGAGAAATTTCAGGAATACCAAATAGTAATCAAAGACATTATGAAGAAAAATTTTTTTTCTCAAATTCACTCTGTAAGCTTTATTAGAAGAAAATAAATATCTTAAAACTGTGTTATTATACTCAGGTCAGATATTTCAAAATTAATAAGACAATTCAAAAGATACGTATTCTATATAAATTTTTGATGACTAGTCTGTTTGAAAAGCAGTAAAGAATAGTGTCCATAAATGCCTTTATGAAGTCAATGATTTGAAAACAGTTTTCTAAGTAAGTGAAAGAATCACTTATATCGGTAATTATCAACCAGTGTGCTAGAGTTTTTAAAACATGCAACACCTGCCTGTTTAGTCAGGCGCACTGATGTCTTTTCCTTCTGATTGTCAAATTTTTAAAAATGACAACAGCCAACACCACAATAGCTGCCCACTGTGACTGAATCAAAATTACACCAATTTTTTTGTCAGAGCGGCGAAAAATATAAAACATGGTTTTTTTGGTGTGCCACAGATTTTTAGTAATTAGTTTACATGTACCATGAGATGAAAATGCTTGAAAATTGCTGACTTAAAGCATTTTCACAGAAAGTCATCTTTTATAAACCTATTTGTGTTCAACCATTATTAAGAAATACTACTACTAACCAACAAGGTCCAGGAACAAAGTGAACATCAAGATGAAATGACTCTACTTAGCAAGTAACAAACCCCTCCTAAGCAAACCATCTGACTTCCCATTTCTCATTATAAAACCAAAACAACTGACCCAAGTAATGTTTATACTTATAAGTGTTAAGAGCATTTAAAACTCTAAAAACAGAGTGAACCCTCAGGGCATCCAAAACAACTGTTTGGATACTGGGCCAAGTTGGTGGTTATTACTATTTGGAACATTTAGTTTATAACTCCTTCATTCCTTCCTCTATGTAGCTTTTTCTGCCCATACCTCCTTATTACACCTCCTCTCCCTACAGGTGAAACCTTCTCAGATCCAACCTTTAAAATGACAGCATCTGTGCTGAACAAGAAGCTGCTATTAAAGGGCATTAAATTAAATACAGTATATCCTCCTACAACTTCAATCAGAATTTCAGACCAAGTGTTATTTAGTTCAGCTCTCAAGTGGAGCAGAATAACAAATCGCGCACTTTGATTTACCTTCTTCGAATGCCAAATGGAGACAGGTGATAAAGAACGCACTCATGCACAGGCTATGAAGTTTCCTCTAGAAATTAATTCTATCTTCAAGATTCCTATCTCAGAGAAATTCCCAAAATGGCACACAAATAGGCCTCGGCTATAGAGATTACTGAAGCCATCCCAGTAAATACATTTATTACGCACAGAACCAGGGAAGAGGTAGGAAGGAAGGAAAGACGAAAGGAAGGAAGGAAACTATAATCTGATATCAAAAGTATTTCATAATCATGTTGATAATTTTTTCTATATAAAAAAGTAATTGATATGTGAAATCTTCGCCAAACACTAATACTAAATGTTCATTTTAGCTATATGACTTTTCAGATAGCAAATGCTATACACATTTAACATCTCTAAAAGCTGAGTTATGTGTGGTTTACTCTGAGGTATATGATTTATATAGAAATCATTTAGAGTTTCAAATTAGTGTGTACCTACTCTTAAAAATTTATTCCCTTAATCCTGATCATTCTGAAGTCCTTATTGTATGAAGGAAACAAGCAATTAAGCAACTCAAGCTTTTTAAATAAACAGTTTGTTTAAATGCGCCATGCTTTCTGAATATAAGCTATAGGTTAAATGCTATGTTGTATCAAAAATTAAACTGCCTTGGCCAAATAATAACTAAATGTTGCAAATAAGAATTTCCCTTCTCTTCAACTTCGCTTAAGCCTGTGAAGAAAGGAAAACAATTTTGCTGGGAGGAAGTTGGAGGGTACATATATCTAACTCTATCACTTTTTCTCATGAATCAATGGGTAACATTCATACTTCCTATGGAGCACTTCCTCTTCAGAGACAGATAATCACTTTGCTCAAACCAATATGCTATTCGCAATTAATGGCATTGACGCTGCCAATTATAGCCAAAAAAAAATTTTTTTTCAAACAAAGTAGGTTTCGTGGACAGCAGGCGGGAAAACCACGTGGGGGTGCTTAGTTACTCCGAAACCTAACAACGCCATTCACGTAGGAAGGGCGATGAGGGCTATTTTAAATACAAACTCCCTTTCCCCTTGGCTTTAGTTTAACTAAGTTCCAACAGACAGGCTGGGGCTGAACTCCTTGCCTGGATGTGCAATTCTCACCAGGAACTTTTAAAATCACAGATCCCAGAACAGTAACTAACGGGGCACAGATGCTCCAACTGTTAGCATATTTCACATCTCGCTGTTTGGTTGCCTATTTGAATTTGGGGTTTTTCCTTTTTCCGCGTGTGTGTGGTGGGGTGAGGGGGAGTGGTGGCGGGAGGAGGTGGCGAGGGGAAGCGAAGAGCGGGGCAAAAGGAGAGCGGAAGGCAAAGCAGGAGACCCACTAGTTGCCAAGGCTAAGGGCGCAGCCTGGGCGCCAGAGAGGCAACCGCAGCGCGCCCCGCTCAGGTCAGCGGCTCGGCCTAGCAGCTCCGAGCTGAGACGGCTCCACGGCGACTCGACCCAGCCCGGGCCTGGCGCAAGCTCGCGCTCCCCGCCCCCAGCCGCCGCCTCCTCCTCCTGTCCTCCGCCCCTCTCGCCCGCTTGCCCTCCCCCTCCCCAGCCTCATTCCTTCCTAGAGAGCAGCTGCCAAGGGACCTGCGGCGGCCCCGGGGATCCCCCGGCCCCCACCCTCACCGCTGCTCCCGGCACACAGCAGCCCCTTCTCTTTTTTGTTTGTTTTTCTTTCTTTTTCATTTCTTTTCTCTCTTTCTTTTCTTTCTTTCTTTCTTTTTCTTTTTTTCTTTTTTTCTTTTTTTTTCCTGTCAGCGAGTCACTGTTCGCCGAGCCGACCTGGTGCGACTGCTCGGAAAGCCTGGTGCCGCCGCCGCCGCCGGGCGGACAATGCGCGCAGGGACCGCGGGCGAGCGCTCCGCCGCAAGCCGGCAGCCCGGGTCCCGCGGGCTCGCAGCCCAGGAGGCGGGCTGCGGAGCGAGCCCCGCCACCTCGGCGGCGGAGGCGGCGGCAGCAGCCGCTCGGGCTGCAGGTTCAATAAACAGAAAAGTGTTACCGTTCTCGCCTGGAAGGATCCTGCTGAAAGCTGGGCTTGGTGGGCGCCATCTTCCTGCTATTTTTTTTTCCTCTCTTACTTTTTGCCTCTCTCCCCCCTCCCGGGTGGGGGTGTGGGGAGGGCGGGGGTGTGCGTGTGCGTGGGGTGGCGGGAGTGAGTGCGGGCGTGCGCTGCGCTCAGAGGCGCCCGTGGCCGTGGCCGTGGCCGAGGCCGTGTTGGCAGCGGCTGCCGCGCTGCTGAGACAGGGAGGCTACGGAAAAGTAGTGGGGCCGGAGCCTCGCCTGCGGCCGGCAGTCCTCTCGCGCCGCCGGTGCCTTTCGCTGCAGGTCACCGCCTCCTCCGCTGCCGGCGCCTTCTGCTCCCCCTGCTCGCCCGGTGCCACCGCCGTCCATGCGCCGCAGAGCCCCTGCGGCCCGGGCCGTTCTGGCTCCCGAGACATGCCCAGCGTGGAGACAGCGACCGGCGGCTGCGGCGGCGGAGGGGGAGGCGGCGGGGGAGGCTGCCGCGCGGCCCCGCGGGCAGCCCGGCCCAGGGCCCCGCCGCCTCCGGGCTTTCACCGCCGCGCGCCGCCACACCCCCCACAGTCACCCCACACCACCGCCACCCAGAGCTGGCCCAGTGGCAGGTGGGGCACACATTAGTCCTGCGGGGGGCGGTAGGGGCCTAGGCCAGGAGGGGCGGGGAGGAGGAGGACACGCCGGGGGTTCCCAGCTTGACCGCTGTGAAAGTATTTCTGGGCATTTTCCAGCTTCCTTGCGCCAAAGCGCTCTCTCGCACGCAAACACACTCCCCCCTTCTCTCCCCCCACTCCCCCTCCTCATTCATCTCTCTCTCTCTCTCTCTCTCTCTCTCTCTCTCTCTCTCTCTCTCTCTCCCTCCCTCTCTCTCCCCCTCCCTCCCTCTCTCTCTCTCCTTCCCCCTCCCTCCCCCACTCTCGCTCCCTAACTCTCCCCCTCTCGTTGGGGGACTGGGAAGCTCGGCTGCTGGCGCAACAACGCCACTCAGTTGCAGTTTTGAACACTTTCCTTCTATGGAGTATCACAGCCAGCGGGGGAGGAACAGAGGAACTGGGAGGCCACCGGAGCCGGCTCGGGCAGGACACCGGCTGGGGCAGGACACCATCCAGGACACGCCTTCGGGGACAGCGGAAATAAACGCGGGTGGGAGTGTGTTGGCCGAGCCCGCGGCTCCGGAGCCCTGCGGGCGGGCACAGGCACTTTGTGATCCCTGCGCTCTCAGCGGCTGAATTTCCCGAGCCGGAGCATCTGCATTTTTCCTGCGCATAGGTATCTTTAGCCCCCCGGGGTTCACGTGTGAATCCCAGGACTTTAAATGCAGTTACATGCAAGCGTCGCTCCCGACTCGGCTCCTGGTACCTGGGACAGGACTGGACGAAACTATGGGCCTCTGGTTCTGTCCAGCCCAGCAGCCTTCCCCATTTTGCAGCCCAGGGAGGCCTGGAGAAAGCGCTAGTCGGTGCAGAACCGATGCTGGAATCCCATTGCCCGGGTAGACCCTGGTCTGTACACTAAACCTCCCTGCTGAGACAGACTGGGATTAGTCCTGTGTCAACCGGAAACGTGGAAAGGACTCCAAAGCACCTGAATAAAACGATAGAGCCGGGAGGAAAACCTCATTCCTACGTGAGGCTTGGCACTTCAACTTTAAACTGAAGGAAAAAATAGACCTAAAACGGGGTCCCACTGGATTCTACTATTCCAGTAAAGTGGAGAGTTGGGAACTGAAAATAGGTATTTTTGGTAGCAGAGGTGGTTTAATTTGCCTGATGGTGTTTGAATTCTCTTTGGAGTACGTTCTACAGGTAAGGGAAGATGAGAGTGACTGAAAAAGTGAACTTGAGGGTGTTGAATCTGAGATACGCTGGCTGAGAGGGAGGAGGGAAAGTTGCCAGTTGGACAACTCCAGGACAGCCAGCCCAGGGCGTTTCAGCCCCATGATGACAAATGAGAAAAGCTTGTGTTCTCCCAACAGGCCACTCTTTGCATAAACCACCCCCCCCCCACCACCACCACCACCATCACTACCACCACCCATGTCACAGCCTCATCTGACTCTCCAAGTTTTAAATGCAAAAAAAAAAGTAAAATGATGTGTCACCGTTCACTTCAGCAATCATATCCAGGTCTTGAGGTGGAAACTGTCTGCTCTTCATAGCCCCTAAAGCCTAATGTGTTGGTGGCCTGTGTTCCTGATGAAGTGCCAGAGGACAGGGGACTTAACTCCTGCCTCAGATCCTCCCTTACACACCTGCCAATAATTTTGCCCCACATGACTCACTCTCCTGTCTCCAAATTAACTAAAACTAAAGGCAGTAACAGGTGTCATCAAATCAGAGTCAAGAAACCAAAGGCCACATTTTTCACAGCTAGCACTTTCTCATTTGTCAATATGATGTAACATAAAGAGAGGAAGGGAATAATACATCCCACAGGCTAAATTTTAGAGTTGATTATTTTTAAACCTCTAGTCTTTAGAACTAGGAGTGGGATTATGTGACTCAAAGTGGCCCCAATTCAAAGATGAAGGTGAAAGGCTTCCAGTGAGCTTTTAGTGTTGGACTGGGGGGGCTATGGAGAGTGACCCCTGGATACTCCTGACTTGCAGGGAAATTGGACCTGGGAATATCTTCATGGTGAAGGACACCAACACTCTGAGAACAAACCTACAGGTTGAATTTACCACCTCCCTTAATGCCCGGAATTCCCTGAAATTGACCAAAAGCCATCTGACATTTCTAACACTTTACCCTACTCCACAGACCATACCATTGTGACTTCTGTCTGCACTTCCTAGTTAAAGTGGCCACCAGAGTCTATTGTTTTGTACATGACCAAAAAACCCACACCTGAATCATGAAAATAAAAATTAATTTTTTTCTAAGTCTTTTATGTTTGAAAGATTCCCAGATTCTTTTGTATTAAAGGTTCTTGTAATCAATGAAGTAAAACAAGACTAGAATAATTTAGGAGGAAAATTTTCTGTGACAAGGAATAGCTCCTTTTTGAGTTATTTCCAAGACCCTTTTTAAAACTTCTGACAGTACTCAGATCAAATAATGAAGTCTTCTACAGAATATTTGCAGCATTGGGCATCAACTTGGAAAACACTCGGTGTGTTATGCAAAATCTCCTCTGGTCGCTGGGCCATTGGTTAGAAGGCACAAAATATGGCAGTGATAGATTATCTTAACCTTTTCAATTTAAACACTGTTGGTTCAAATCAAAGGTTCTCTAATCAATGAAGTTTGAAATACAAGGTAAAAATAGGAGCTGTTGTTTGAATTATGCATTGTGTGTATTTTAATTTTCATTGGCAAATTTCTCATGTTTAATTATGTGCAATCTGGGAAACACAAATATTTAATTTCACATTTTCACGTGTTCCCTTTTCCTCCATCTTCTAAAACACCGAGCCCCATAAATAGGGAGCTTACCTTTCATAACACATTGTTAGTTTTCTCACCATATCTTTGTGGATTGCATTTCCCATAAAATCTTGGAACATCCCAAGTTGTCCTCAAGGAAAAACTAGGCATTGGTGGTGGTAAATTTTTTCTCAAGTGAGCCAAAGAATGTTTACTATTTCAACATCACAGTCACAATTTTTTAATCAGTAAATATTTGGGAGAAATGCAAACAAGTCATACTTTAAAACTTGTTTCTCACTACCTAGCCTAACTTTGTAAAATTTGCTTCCTAACTCGCATCTCTGAATGTCAGGTATTTGCATTATAATGCATTTAAGATGAATACTGAACAGCGCGAGGAGACTTGGATTTCATGCTGTATTTCTCTGTAGTAACAGGTGACACGGTAACACTATTATGTAGAATTGCAAGTCTACAGCTACACGTGAAAATCGTTCCTATTCTGTTTGGAAACAAATGATCAATCAGCCTCTGGTGATCAGTTGCTGCCCTGGCTGCCCGAAAGCACCAGTATGCACCCTGCAGAGGCACTGAGAGAATACCTCTGAAGGGGGCCGGGTTCCCAAACTTTGAAAAGCACCTTGTGCGGTGTTTCAGACTTCGTTGCAACTCTTCGGCTACTCGGAGCTGGGGCTCTGGATTTGGGGCCAGGCAGAGAGCAAAAGATGATTTCACTTTGACAGCACATTGGCGTGCGTTTCAATCCGAATCGTGAATTATATTTTTTCTTTTTCATCTGTAGAACGAGGGGCTAGCAAAGTGAACCCTAGCGACGTGTGTGTGGGTTGTGAGGCATAAAACAGGAGGCAAAGTGAGTCCCACCCCAGCGCCCCGACGCGGGGGCACTCTTTTCGCCCAGGTGGAACTACTCACCGCTGCTGGTAGGAGGTGATGCCCTGGACGTTCTGCGGGGTGCCGTTGGCCGCGGCGCTGGCCCTCCCCATGCCCGCGCCGGCCGGCACCCCTGCGGCCGCCCCGCCAGCCGCTGCGGCCGTCACCTGCACGCTGAAATCCGGAAAGATTCGGATCATCGCCACGGCTTCGGCCCCTGGGCGCTGCGGCTCTGGGCTCGGGCTGGCGGGGGCTCAGGCTGGGGCTCCGGCGGCGGCGGCGGTGGCAGCAGCGCGAGCGGCGGCAGCAGCGGAGCCAGGCACCAGCCTGCAATCCCATTAGTGAGCCGCGGCCACTGAGCGCGGCAGAGAGGAGCTTTGATGTGCGCGCAGCGGACTGGGGGGGCCCGCGAGCGCAAGGAGGAGGTGCCCGAGTGGCGGGGTGCGAGGGACTTGCAAACTGCAAAACGTGTCAGGGTGGGGCCTTTTCTCCCTTTGCGGGGGTGGGGGGACGGTGATGCTCCCCCCTCTTTCTAGGATGTTGCTCTCACTGGCTGCTCCGGCTGAGCCACGCGAGCCCAGCTGAGGGAAGAAGGGGAGGGGGTGGCGGAGGAAGGATGCACCGGGAGGCTCGGCTAGCACTTGGCCGGTGCATGGGAATGATGGGCAGAGGAGGGTGCCTTTCTTTCCCTCCTCTACACACACACACACACACACACACACACACACACACACACCACGGACTTCCGACCCAAAGTGCAAGACAAGCGCTCTCTATCCCCTTTTCTCTAGAGGAATAACCACTACAATCCAGGCAGGCTCGAGCCTCCCGCGGCTTCCAGCAACCTGGATTCCAGCCCGCGCGTGCAAGATCGGGGGCGCACAGGCTCCCCTCTCAGACGGGACCCTTCCCTGCTCCGCTTCTGCACACCAGACAGTGCTGGGATTGCCAACTTCAAGTTGGACTACTGGAGAACTTGATGCTTATTGAGGAGAGATGGTGTGCAGAGGAGGAGGGTGATTTAAAAAGCCGCTTTTGTGAAATAGAGAGTTTGTTCTTTTTAGAAGGGACTCTCCTAGCTCCTGTTGGGCGAGCAAGTTGGTACCCGACCAATTTGCGAGGTCCAGCTGGAGGAATCCGGGTGTGCCCCCACCACCACCACCACCACCACCATGATCTACCTCTATACTCCCCTCTAGAAAGATGAAACGAATAAATTAGCAGCCACAACTGAAGAGAACTCTGCATTTCCAACCACGGAGAAACAAAAAGAGAAAACACGTGCTTTTATTTCTTCGAGTCTTCCAGTTACTTCTCCACATTGTTACAGCAGTGTTTCCTTAGGGGGTGAGGAGGAATGCCCTTGGTGTGGGCACACCTTTTTAATCACAACTTGCACTTGTGGCTGACTAGGTGGGGGACATAAGAGTGGATGGTGCCCCCACCTCCTGCCCAGGACCCATGTTGTCCCACTTCCTTCATCTTTCTCACGGCCCTCCAACCGGGACCCGAGTTGCCAGGCAGAGAGGGTGCAGTCCCTGCGCGATGCGATGCGGGGCTCGGGCTCCACTCCTCTTGCGCGCCCCAGGACCCGGCGCTGCTGTTGGTTCCTCCTCTCGTTCACCAGTCCTCCTCGCGCGCCGAGGGCCTGGCCCGGGAGCCCAGGGACAGGTTGGGCTGGGGCACTGTGGTGGCCACGGTCCTGCCGCCCGGCCCTCCACCTACGGCGCCTCGCTGGGAGGGCACCTGCTTCACCCTTTGAGCCTGGGGCGCAGCGGTCAGGCTGAGACCCAGAGGGGTAGGACAGATTGGCCAGAAGTTGCCAAGGCCAATCACGGCAAAGACCAACCAGCCCAGGGTCCCCGCACACAGTCTAGGGAGCAGACGCCTGCAGTAGCCACAGACTTGGGAGTAACCTTCTACCCGCAAGGCTCGGGGGTGGGGGGGGGGGGGGAGCCCAACTGTACAAAGGCCCCTCTGCGCCTGCTGAGGCCGGCTCTGCGCTCCCGAATCCGAGCCAGTTTCCGGAGGAGCCGCCTGCGCCCGCTCCGCAGCAGCAGGGAGACCGCGGGGGGAGCCCCAGCTCTGGCTGGCCGGGTCCACGGCGCAGCTGCGTTTCCATTTTCCTCTCAAAGAAAATGCTTTGGACGGCAGATAATATCAGGAGATATGAAACTGCTTCGTCCCCCACATGTTGCTCGTAAAAAGAATCATAATGAGCATCTGTGGCGTGTTCTAGCGATCCCACGAGTTAGACCTAACTGAGGTCCTGACTCCCTCTTTCCTGGGACAGGGTCATTTTCTAGCTTAACCGCATTTCACTCGGAGAGACTCCTTCAAAGGCCAAACAAAGGTTGTTGAACGAGGGTGGGGGTGAGAGCGCTGGAGGGCCTAGGTAGGTGGAAGCTGCCCTGTATGGATCTGGTCACGGATGCGGGTCTTTCCACTGAAGGACACGGAGGTCAGGCATTCCGGGTTAACTTCTCTGCTCTCTCCCCTCCTCACCTCTCATCCTCAGGGCCAGATTTGAAGAGACCTCAAATCTCTCTTGGTTCTGCGCAGGCTTTCTTGTTCAAAGAAAGGGAAGTCCATGCCAATTCTAGATAGGTCAGGAATGTCTTAGGGGCTGGGAAAAGTTCTCCTCTGACTGCATAGGACAAGGACAGCAGTACTCAGGCCACAGGAAGCCTCCTAAACAGGCTAAAGATAAACATAAATGCAGACAGTGGCTTTCTATAAAACAGCATTTGTCAGAACTATTGACTCATTTTGGAGTGGTGCTGTGCCTGCCACCTGAGGTCTTGGTCAACCAGTTGCTAGAGGATTGTAGCTCCTGATTCCACCTGGACTTGGACTCCAGTAGCCACTGCAACACCCCAACCTGGATCTTGTTGATCCCTATTCAGTTCCAAGGTGCCAAGTGATGCCAAGCCCAAAGCCTGAAAAACCCTCTTTGGCCAAAGAGCAGAGTTTTCAGAAAGGTACTTTCCTTGTTAAAGTCCTTCTGCACAATGAGTTATATTTGTAAATACTATCACCATTCTTCTTTGTTTCAATACCAATTCTATGAATAGAAAAGACTAACCATTATTTTTTATAAACTACTTACTTTATAGAATAATTGATACAGAAATATATGGTCCTCCTTCCCTTCCCTTTTGGAAGGCAAGATTTTCTTAAAAGCCCAAAGGGCAAAATTGTCCCAATTAAAAGAATATGTAAGATCTGTGGTGAGACACTGAAAACTAGATATGCTGAAGCTACTTTGATTATACTATACAAATTAAAATAGAGTTTAATAAGCACATTCAACTTCAAAGTTTCAGGCTTTCAACTACCCATATTTAAGAGACTATGGCTCCTGCCCTCCAGAAACTTTCTTTTCTGTAATAGAAATACACCAAACACACAGAGAAAATTTGCACAGTACGTTACCTTAGAATGCATGGAAGTCTGTTTTAGGAGCTTGTTCTTACATGTGTAGTTTTGGAAGTTTGGTCTGCATGGATGAGAGACAAATTCCTTATTGGATCTGCTTATCTCCAAGTTCATTAAAGACCTTAAGCAAAATATAAGTTAATTCGCTCATTAGTGATTCAGATTTCATTACTCTGCTCCTTCAGTTAAAATCTTTACATGCTGGCAGCTGTTTTGAAATATTTTGAAAGTTGCCCTGGCACTCATCCAACCAAAAGGGCTGCAGTTAGCATTTAACTGTATACTTTCTCATTTCATGTTCTCCCTCCTCTGAAATCTACATATTAGTGTGTATATAGAAAAAGATTTTTTTGATGTTTTAACCCCAAATAGTACATAAGATATTACATATCTATCACAATTACACAGTTACATCTCCATCCTTGTGTCAGTGTACAACTGTGCCTTTTGCTTATCTGATACAAATATCTATTCTCTGGGAATTCATTTCCATCCACTTAGAGTTAAATGACTTGACTTTGAATTTGCACTATTGGCTCAGTATCTGCCAATGACAGGTAGGAGAGAGGTACTACAAAACTTGATTGTATCTAATTTTTGCTTTGCTTTACTCAGTTATTTAAGAGGAAGGTAAAATAGTATGCAGAGATCAGGACAAGTTAAAGCAAAACAAAATGAATAGAATGAAAATGATATATATCATAAATAAGATAAGAAATGCTTTACTCTGAAAGGTCAAAGTGTTTTATTGAAGTGGTCATGCTGCAATGAGGGACTCTTTAATAGAAAAAAAATTATACTAAAAATATTTTTCTACTAAAAATTTCCCATGTGATAATTTATAACAATCTGAGATGAGCCTTCATTATAAGAAGAGTCATGAACTAAAACTAAGGTCCCTTAGTTTACATTCCACAAAGGGGTTAAATATTTGATTTTAATACTTTTCATTTTTGCTCAGCAATCCAAATTGAATTCAAGCTCTTACTGCTAAATTTGCCATGCTCTTAATATGACCTGTAGCTCATTCAGAAGCAAAACTATAATGTCAGGAGAGAAAAAATAACATAAACTTAGTAATATAGTCTTTCTTGATATTTGAGAAGAGAAACTAAGGAATTATGAGAGAATATCTAATAAATCATTATTTATAATATATGTATGCCCATATATTATACAGGCAGAATACTGATGACTTTTTCATATTATACTACCTAAATCAAGCATGGAACATCTCAAGCTATTATGCTAAACTAATTCTCAGATGACTTTGTAAACATATATCTAGAAAGAGAAGAGGTTTAGTTAAAAGCAAGGAAAATCTTTTAGCCATTTTTTAAAGTCAGCATAGGCAGTAGGGGAGGAGAAATATTTTTTTGTAAGCTGATGAGTGGGAAAGGGTCTCAAATCCATGATTTTATTTCTTGTTAAAACTATTCACACATCATGGCACATATTATTCCAAAATATGTGCAAATCAATAGAATCTAACTAAAGCTAATCTTAGACTTAAATGCAAAATGACAATACTCTCAACATATTCAAAAGGCTAATTTGTCTTTAAACACCAATCTTGAAATTACTTTTGCATATGTTTTTATGTGTGAGAGTGGATTTAATGTTGTAGTTGAATTACTTCTCACTTTTAGGAGATAATTTAACATCTACCTGTGATTATAAAGAGTCTCAAAAGTTTGTCCTAGTTTGCTTCTTCTATTGCTCTCAGCATCCCAGAATTTTCATGGAGTCATTGAGTGTGAGTGGGTACTCACATCAAAGACCCAGCAACCCACACTACTTTTTGTGTCAGTGAAAATTATACCTAGTGCCAAGTGGAAAGTTTATTTCTGTTTGATTTGGTTCCTCCAGATAGCCAACGGACTCTGTTCTTCACTAACTTTTCTTATCAATTGTAAAGTTATTAATTCAGGGCCTGGTTAATTGAAAGAATGACGAATTGCTTTGAACTGATTCTTTTCCAAAATGAATCCAACCATACTAGATGAGTTTTTACTTGATCTTTTATGATTTGTTTTGTTTTCAGTAGGATAGGATATTTGATAAGCCTAATAACACAATGAATCAAATTATTTTATTATGTTACATGCTGAGTCAACCATTCTGTTTTTATTTAACCAGTCTGTCCCTTCAGCTAGAGGAGTGATTCTCAAATTTTAGCATACATCAGAATCACAAGAGGGGTTAATTAAAACACAGATTTCTGGGCCTTACCTTTATAGGATCTTATTCAGGAGGTATGAGGTGGCCCTGATAATTTGCATTTCCAACTAATTCCTAGGTAATGCTGATGCAGCCAGGCTCTCTGCTCTTGGGCACCATATTTGAGAGCCATTGAGCTGCAGATCCTGACTTATGGCACACTGATTTAGTGGTTAAGGGCAAATTATTTAATTGTAGATATTCTTCTTGGCCATTACATCAACACTAACAAGAAGCTACTTCTTAAAAGTTAGCTATAATGTGGGTTCTGGCTAGTTCAGCTTGGAACTCTAACAATGGCACAAGATTTTTTGTTTTTGTTTTTGTTTTTTTGTTTTTTTTTTTTTGAGACACTTATAGATGTGCAGCAAAAGTGATTTATATGTAGTTCAATTTCATCACAAAGAAAAATGAAAATATATGTGTTCAAGGGTGCAGATTTAATAAAGTTAACGATTTTTGCTATTTCACCAAGGACATTCTGAAATGAAACTGGCAGCTTTTTACTGGGAACATGGCAGAGGTGAATACAATGACTACTAGTACAGTTTGGTGTCACTGCCTGGATTCATGCTAAGGACTGAGTGGTTTCACTCATCATTACTTTTACACTATCAGTTCAACCATCCACAATGAAAAAGACAAATCATGCTTAGTCTTATTATAAAACAGTTTTGACCTCATGAACACCCTGAAAAGGTCATCAGCCCACACTTTGAGAACTTGCACTTTGCAATTAGGCATTGCCTGCTATAAAATCACGAATTATTATGAATGGTGTGCTTAGGATTTTGATATCATAAGAACACAGAAAAAGGGACTTTGTTTTCTTATATGGTCATCCAGAAAGTAGTTACAGGTTTTAAGCAAAAAAAAAAAGTAAATACTGAATGTTGAAGCTGGGGTCAGGAATTTAATTATCCTTCTGTTCTCTAAGAAAGTGATGGGAATACAGAAAGTAGAGTGATACTCCACAACAGGAAGATGAGACACATAAGGAGCCAGGCTAAGTTCTATACCAGAAAGAAGTTTCCATTCATTATTCAGAACCTGAAGAAGGAAACTCTGAAGGCACTGAGCCTCCCTGGCTTGAGACATAATTGAGCAGAATGAGATGACCACCTTCTAGGAATTCAGATAAATTTTTCACTGGAGGTCTACTGGAGTCAATGTCTTTTAAGTTTATAATTTATAGAGATATAATCTTTAATCACACTATACCATCATCTAAACATTTTAACACTTTTTGAAGAACACAACCTTTCTGACATGGTTTACCACAAATATTTTCTTTATCATTTACCATTAGCCTCAGGTTAGAGGATTTCAAAGTCTTATTCAGGATGGAAATGCATACTGAGTTGTGCAAAACATCACTTTTCCCAAGCCCAGAATCCAAAAGCAAAATAATTTAAATATTTGCTGTAATTAATTTCATTTAAGTACCCTGGACAGCTGCTGCTCAAGATTCGAACCAAGTAAGAGTAACTTAACATTTTAAAGTTTAATAATTATGTTAGTGATTCATAATCAAAGGCATATCTCAAAAAGGTGATAAACTACCGAAGAGTTAATTATTTGATTTGAAATTTAAAATAATCTTGTCCAGGAATTCTATCCCAACTCTCAGGCATATTTTGATGAAATTTCCAGAAGCAGCAGCTTCTTGTCTGATTTATTTACAAAGACAACCTTGCAGTGTTTATATCTCAGGGGAATAAGGAAAACATATGCATCAGAAATGTTATCTGTGTACCTTTGCAGAAAGCTAAGACACTAACATGACTTTTGATTTCACTTATTTTGACTGAGAAATGATTCCTCCCCAAAAGTGATATGTGTGGTCATAAGCAAAGAAAACTATAAACCTGAAGATTCATCAAGAACTATAACATCATATCTGAGGGAAAACATCTAAACTGTTTAAATTTCAAAGTTTTTGTCAATCTTATTTTGTAAAATGATACAAAATAGTTCTTAGAAATTTCCTTGTTGCCAAAATTCTTGGTTTATGATGATTTCCTCATTTTTAACTTTTTCTAAAAGGAAGTATTGAACATTATAGAAATAAAACACACTGTATATGAAGTCACTTCAGCTTTGTGGAACAAAAACCTAAATTAGTAATTGCTTATATAATTAGAAGTAGATTTCTCTCTCATGTAAATGTTTCAAAGGAGATGGGTCAAGACAGAGGTACTCCACATTATTATGCACAGACCTGGGCTTCCTCTGGTTTGTTGCTCCACTGTGCCAAGTGTGTTGAATTAATACAGTTAAAGATGATCAGGTATCGCATTCACATTGTAGGCAGCAAGATAGAAGAATCAGGAGGGAGAAAGAAAGGCATGGGTATTCTGCTTAAGAATATGTTTTGGAAATGGCACACACTACTCTTCATCTCATTTAGCAAAATTTAGTTACTTGGCCATGAATAGGGCTACAAGATAAGCTGAGTAATGAAGTCCAAAGAGCCATGTGGCCAGATAAAAGTCAGGAATTCTATTACTGTAGAAGAAGGGGGCAGTTCAATTCAAAATCCACTTGAAATTAAGAGACAAAAATAAATCCAGTTAATCTGAAACCAAAATATTAGAAGAAACTCTTCATTGAAGTTAATGAGGATTAGCTTCCAACAGTATTTATTTGAAATATAATAACCATATTCTGAAGTATGCACCAATGAAGCTAATAAAGATGCATTTTGATTGCACTGAAGACAAAGGGAAAGAGATATAGGAGTAAAATATGATTACATTTTTCCTTTTGTTAAAAGGAAGATGATAAAATTTTAAGAATTCCAGTGTAAGAAATTCTGTATTAGGAGGTGTAATACTCATTTGATTTATGACAGAAAAATTAAACCCAGGCAAACATTCAGATATTATTTATTCAAGAGTAATGTGGTCAGCTATTGTTCCTTTGGCCAATATTTAAAATACGACCCCCTGGCTGGTGGTTCAGTGGATAGGTGCTGGCCTGTGAACCCAAATGTCACTGGTTCGATTCCCAGCTAGGGCACATAACCAGGTTGCAAGCCAGGTCTCCAGCCAGGTTGGTATCTGGATGCAGGTGAAAGGCAACCATACATTGATGTTTCTCTCCCTCTCTGCCTCCCTCCCTTCCCCTCTCTCTAAAAATAATAAATAATAAAATTATAAAACATTTTTAAAAATAAAATAAAATATGAGGGAGGGTATCAAAGATTAAGATAATCCCATCACTATGTTTATACTTTGTAGAATATAAAATGAACATGGATTCTATTAAGCCTAGAGACCATGTCCATTCCACTGAGGGACTAGCTGCAGGCATTCAACAGCCTGAGAATGAAGAAAACCTCTGGTTAGTGATCTCAGATGGCCTAGCATTTACCATCTGGTTCTGCACAAAGACAAGATATATCCACAAAATAACTTGCTCCCTCTAACCATTCTCTACCAAAGACTCTCAGCCTATAAATTGAGCTGATTTTATACTTTTATATCAACTCCAAGTTTCTTTTCAAGTGCATTTCAATATTATACACACTGTTGATACCATTTGAAAGTTAGAGAGAAACTCGGATATTCTAATATCTTCAATAGCTGATGAAAAATAATTCCGCATTAAACTAATTTGTATTTCTCTCTCTTATTTCTCTGGTTTTTCAGAGTATAACATATTAGTCTTTTTAAAATAGCCAAAAAGAATGAATGATTATGATGGACCCCAAAGTCTGGGGTCCTTGCCACTGGCAAGGGTCACTATTGATATCCAAGAAACGATGCTACAGATCATTATAATACTACATTTTTCTGAAGCAAGACTCTCTCCTATTTAGCCTAAAGAAATGATGTTATTGGTTTCTTCCTATGAAAACAAAACAAACGAACAAAAAAACTATAGCAAGATGTTTTTGAAGACTCAAAATTGCAAAATATTTTCAAATATTACCAATTTGGGTATGGCACAGACAGTAAACCAGGACAAATATGTCAAAGACCACCCGAATCCAATTCCCTTTCTAAGTTCTTCTGCTGCTAAAACAAGTAGAGAATAATTTGCAAGACTCAAGATCCTGAAAGTACAGAAGAGAAAACTGAAAGAAAGGGTGAACACCAATGTGCTCTAGAGGCTAATTTTCCTAACTGGTCGGCTGGCAGGCAGGTCCTGTTCCATATGCAACAGGCTGGGGGCCACATTGGCTTGATAAAGCTGTCACTTAGATCAGAGCTTCCTGAAGCTCCTGACCCAACACCAAGTCAATTTTTTTTCTTCTTGCTAAACTCTTTCTCATTTTAAATGGAAAAAAGATTAGACTTTGAGTGCTTGGGGGGAAAAAAGAAGAAAACTGGCCCGTAGGCAAGCTTTCTTGTGTAAAAGAAAAATTCTCTCAGCCTTGTGAACTTACAGATGGCTTAATAAAAGTTAAGGAAAAGACTAAAGCCAGTAGGAAAAAATAAGAGGGTAGGAAAAAGGAAATGAGATCCTTCTCTTAAAATCAGGGTTCCTTCCATAGCAGTGAAACGGAAGCATCTTCCAAGTTCTGAGAAAGGTACTATTGAAACAGAAATACTAACAACTAATTCAAAATAATATTTGGGGACTTTAACTTCAGAATAATATGAAAACCACATGCTGTCAGGATGCAAAGGTAGGCTTCACATTCAGAGTAGCTGTATCTCTCATGTATTCATCCTTTTGTGATTGTTTGTCCTTTTCACCATGGAATCAGAAACTCCTTTGACAGAGACCTGTTAGAAGATAAAACAAGGGAGCAAGAAAGACTGAATTTAACTTTCATACAAATAGAAGACGTAGGAAAGGCAGGACTGCCAAAGGTTAAATTGTCACCTCTGTCTGCTCACCACAGCGCTGTGGCTGGTGCTCCAGTTTTGAGAAGGGAAGCTAACATGAGGAGCAGCACAGCAGGCTTCCCAGTGCTGCTGATTCACCTGGATGGGGCCCTGGTAAGCCGTTGCCATAAACCACGCCAGAGGAAAGTCCAAGTGCTCTCTACAAGCAGGTGGTCCGTGTGAATTTTAACCCAAATCAGAATTTTTATCAAGTAACTGAGTTGTTGTGACTGGGAATTAAATGCTAAGATAAAGGTAGAAGTGTAAGAGGTGTTGGGGTGCATGCTAAAGATAAAGACAGAGAAAGCAGGATTGGTCAAGGAAAGCCTTTAGACCAGGATATAAGGCTGAGATTTGTGAAGGGAAAGTGAAAGAAAGTCAAATCAGGCAGGGAGCATCTCAGACTGTGAAATACTGGAGGGTTAGATTGTACCGTTAGAGGAATGCCACACTTGGGCAGATGTACTCAGGCCCAGGTGCTGGCACTCTGCTCAGTCATTTTTATTAAAGATTCTATTTATTTATTAATTTTTAGAATGGGGAGACGGGAGCGGGAAGGAGAGAGGAAAACATGGAAGTGAGAAAGAACCATGGATCTGTTGTCTTTCACATGTGCCCCTTCCCCTAACCTGGATGAACCTGCAACCTAGGCATGTGCCCTGACCCTGACCAGGAATCGAACTGGTGGCCTTTTGCTTTGCATGATGATGCCCAACAAACTGAGCCATACCAGTCAGGGCTGCTCAGTCTTATGTTTTGAGGACCACCAGGGAAGAGTGTGGTCTTAGTTCAGAAGTTGTGACCTACTACTCTGAAGGCACTGCCACTCGTGGTTGTCAGCTATCCACATTCCTACAGCTGACAATAAATTCTTTCATGAAGTCTCCAGTGGGTCATTTTTCCTAAAACAAACCACAGTCCTCTTTGCAACTGGTATTTAACATTGCCCTTCTGTATGCTCCACTCTAGATTCCCCCTGCCCTCAGTCTTCACCTCTACTGGTCTTGACGGTTTGTCAGGAGTGCACATTTCTCTGCTGCAGATGGTTTGGACTTCTTTCAGAACCTCGGAGTCCTGCATTGAGACTCTCCTACTGGGGCTTGCCACCAACTCTGCCACATCTCATCCACCAGTGACACCTTCAGCGTCAGAGAGCCTGCCTGATCTCGTGGTCCAAGCAGCAGGGCCACCTGCAAAAGCAGCCTGCGCCTGCCGCAGAGCCCTGCCCCCTGGTATTTGGGCCAAAGCAGTGTTTCTATGTGCTGCCTCCAGAATTCATAGAAATGTACCCAGCACTGTGCTTCTTTCTCTGTTGCAGAGTGAACAGGTTGCAGCGATTTGTTTTTGTTTTTGCTTTTCTTGGAAGACGATATCACAGCATGTCTCCGACTATTAGACCCCTAAAACTTTACTTATGTGACAAGCCCCTGAATCTTCACTTGGTTTATGTCCCAACCTCTGGTGTATGTGTCTTAACAAGGCTTTCCGTATGCTAGCCACTTCTTACTCCACCTGCCTGAGCTGCACAGCCTCATCCAGGCAAGGAATAAAAGTGGTACCTGAAAGATATTAGATGGTCCAGATCTCTACAGACTATGTTGTGATAGAACTGACATAGCCTTGGGGCAAAACTGTGAATGTACATTGTCTTGTACACCCTGTGGGTGTGAACACTTTCTGCTTACCTTTCTTGATTAGGCTAGAAAGGAATGAACACATTTGCCAAATCAAAGGCTGTGTATCGTGTCCTGAGGCCCTTGTCAAGGTGAAATCCTATGTTCCAAGAGAGTACCCCTAAATCAACAACCTTCTTTATCCAATCTTATGTTCTGGCCCCCATTGTCAGGCATCCTGAAAATCTAACCCTGGGGGGTTACTTCTCTACCTTCTGCTGGATATGTGGAACATTTAGGATTTGATAGATGGCTTAGTTGTCAAGCTCAGCACATCTCTAGATGGGTTATACTGAGACTTGATCCTATTTATCAACATGGTGGAAGTTGATAACAAGGCTCCATTGTCTGGCTGGGAGAAAGTCCTTGCAGTATCTTCCCACCCGGGAAGGGTTCTAGCTCTTCCCTGGGTTGAGCAGTTCCCCTGTACAGGGCCTGATGGTTCAAAGGAATGAGTACAGGGAGCCAAGCCTTTCGGGATATCTACTCTGATGCCCCCAGCCCATATGTCAAGCTTCCTAATTTTCCTAGCTGGCACCCTGATCATTAGACCTGCCTCCTTGGAGCATTCAGTCATCTGAAGCTCAATGATTCTAAATCTGGAGTTTGGTTTTTGGCTATCTCTGCTTTCTCACTGCTGAAGATCAAGACTGCTTTTTAATCTGCCAAAGAGGTCCCCTAGAGTTCTCAATTTTCAGCTTATTAATTGCCCTTAGTTTTTCATTATTCTCTAGTGTTTCAGTTCAATCTAATACAAATATATGAAAGCATGATCCTTGTATGCATTATTTCCCACCTACCTCCACCTACTCAGCACTTTTCAGAGTCCAGATGGTTATAGCTATCAGAATGTTCCCCTCCACTGCAACACTGTCCTAGGTGAAGTGGAAGGAAGCAGAATTGGACTGGAAAAACTTTTGGACAAGATGCAGACCTGAAAGTGTGAAAGAAAAGTGGGAAGCGGCAAGCTGTTAGAGCCCTGGACTGCCACGCATGTCTAACAAAGTGTTGGCCAACCCAATGGGAAGTTCCCACTCAAAAATTCAGCATTAAGCAGAAATGGCCAGGCCCTAAAGCCCTGCCATACTCAGCCATTGTTAAAGGGCAGAAAGGGCAGCCAGGGAAAAGCCTGGCCTGGGCTCAAACCTTAGAGTGGATCCTGAAGTCACTGCAGCTTCAAATGATGATGGTTTTGATTGGAGATACAGCATGAACAAATACAAGGAGCACACAATATATTGGCAATAACTTTGCATCTCCTTACTTCACATGCTTCATATTAATTTTGAAAAACTATGTTCCTAAGGTTATGATTTAACGATATTGTTTCAGATATAAAGTATTAAATTCTGAGAGCAACCATTATGTCAAAGGAATATGACATTAGAGCAACCATAGTTTCTGGGCTATGCACAGGGCCAACTGCTAAGGAAGTTGTGGACTTCAATAATATCCCTTTAAGTACAGTTTACAATGTGAAGAAGGTGTATGATGCTGATCCTGATGTCATCACACCAACATGGAAAATGCATAAGGTACGCAAGGATTGCACAAGTCCAGATATTGTACACAGAATCCAGGAGATCTTCAATGAAGATCCAAGAAAGTCAATGCGCTCCATAGCAAGAAAACTGCAGATGTCGGATGCAATGGTTCCCAAGATTATTGCTGAAGATATCAGATACAGGTTGCAGGTTCTTAAAAGAGGCCAGTTTAGGACACAGCAGACAAAGAAAAGGCACTTTAAAAAGGTAAAAAAACTGCTAACAACATTGAAAAATCCCAAAGGAAAAAACTCTCTGATTTTCTTCCCTAAAGCAAAGAATTCTCAGCAGTACCAGGTAGTCCATAGAAGAAACAAGTGGCTCCCTGAGAATCTTAATGAAGTCCCAATTGTCATGAACACCAATTTTCATGCTACAGGGATGGTGTTAGATGTCTTCAGCAGTGAAGGAGATATCATGACCCCACATTTTTTTCTGCAAGGGTTAAAGGTGACTGCTGATGTTTACCTTGATGTTTTGAGAGAAGTGGTTGTACCATGGATGAAGCAAGTCACAAATGGATGTCATTTTGTCTTCCAACAAAACGGTGCGCCAAAAAGGTGCAAGAATGTCTCAGTGTCAATGTTCCTGAATTCTGGTCAAAGGAAATCTGGCCACCTAGTTCACCACATGCAAATCCTTTAAACTATTATGTATGCAGTGCTTATGAAAGAGAAGTTAATAAACAACCTCATTCCAATAAAAAGGATGTTAAAGCTAAGATTGAAAATATGATGATGTCCATGGGTAAAGAAAAGTTAATTAAAGCATGTTCAAGATTCTGAAGTCAAATTGAGTCTATTATCGCAGCAAATGGAAACTTTAAAAAATAACAACTATGTTTCTGTATTTACATATAAGAATAAATTTATTTCAAAATATAACACTTTTGTAGTATGTTGTTTATTTTACTAAAATTTTGCCACTTTATCATGCACACCCTGTACAGTTCTTGTTATCCAAGGAACTGTTAGTGTAGAAAGGCAAAAATACATGCACACTGCAAAGAAGTCATTGTATTGTTTCAGGGAACATTTCTTGTTATTGTCTGTTTGGCTTCCATTTTCCTTGTTATGCAAACTCTAACTCAGTTTTTCCTTGGGGCCCCACCTCTCTGTGTTCTGGGTAGAAAAGCCCCACCTCACTCATGCCCAGAAGAGCGCAGAACTCAGACCGGGCCACTCAGAACTTTCCGTTGGAAATAAACTCTATTGGTGTTGCTTGTCAAGATGGCAAGTCTGGAGCTACCAGAGGATACCAAATGAAGGGAGCCTGCCAAAGAATAAAGCCAAGTCAGAGGAAAGCAGAACCTTTAGAAACTGGATTTTTGTGACACATTTGGAGCACTTGGATCTTTCCAGACTTCAACACCTGGAACTACTCCTAAAGTGTCTCTTTGGGTTCAGGCTGTTGGAGATTGATTTAGTCACTGTCAACTAGAAGAACCTCAATACAAAAATGGTAGAGAAAGGACTGTGTCTGGTACAGTGGCATGTTATCAGGTATAATGCCCATTCATATTGGTCCAAGAAGAGTCATTTACTATTAGAATTAGAAAAGACTTCACACATCATCCAGTTTCAATCTAAGGCCTTTAAAGGAGAGTCAGCAAATGTTGAGTGACTCATCTAAGGTCACAGAGCCACTTACCTGGAAATCCCATCTTGTTTCTAAGTCTTCAGTTTAATTTATTATTCTGTTTATTTATTTTTAGAGAGAGGGGAAGGGAGGAAGAAAGAGAGACATCAATCAGTCACCTCCCGCATGCCCCCAACCAGGGACCTGGCCAGAAACCCTGGGCCTGTGCCCTGACAGGGAATCATTCTGGTGACTGTTCAGTTGGCAGGATGACACCCAACCCACTGAGCCACACCAGCTAGAGCTCTAAGTCTTAAATTTCTAGGCCACAGTTATTTTCACTGTAACACCCTATGTCCCTTGAGAGAAGGGAGGTTACACAATTTAATTCATGGAACTCATAGAAACAGAAAAAAATTAATTTATAAACAATAGCAGTCAGCTAATGCTAATTTAGTATTTAATGCCACTAATCCTGGATAATGTGGCTATTGAAAGTAGTTACTAACGTGAGCTTCATACAATAATTTAGCATTGCTTAAGTAAAAACAAAATAAAAATATGCACTTTTGAACAAAGTGTAAAAAGTGTTTAATTCTTACTAGTCTTTCCTTTTGTGATATGCCCCAAAATGTTCCTTTTTTTCTTTTTTCTCTTCTTCTTCTTCTTCTTTTTTTTTTTTTTTTTTTTGTTCTTCACATGGCTATTCTTTAGAACTTTTTTGTACAATCTGGAATTTTGTAAGAAGAAAACCACTTTGGAAAACTTAAATGAAATTTTCGTAGTGCTTTGCTATTTACCTAGTTATTGTAAAGAACTTCAAGACTCTGTCCTGAGAGCACCACTGCCTTGTTTTTATAATGTATTCTCATAGCAGCACATTAAAAAAAAAACAGCATTCTTAGGTATTAAAGATTAAATTAAAAGCTAAATTTTTGAGTGATGACTGTGTCTACCTAAAATACCTTAAGGAATAGGTGAAGCATTTATATATTTGTGAGTAATTGATCCTTTTGTAATTTTTTATTTTCTAGAAAAGGGCTTAAACACCATCCAGGCTCTATATTTCAGAGATGATTTATTTGTGCATTTGTTTGTTTAACTTAGGCATATATTATTTCTAATTTTAAAATGGTTTCTGGATTTATTTTTCACATGCCAGACTTAGGGTACTTTCCAAGTTCTTCTAAAAGCAACCTTGGTTTAGTGGATCAGTTTTACATGCTGCAAAATGGGCACAGAGAAGTGCCAACCAAAATTGAAGAGGGCAACTCTCTGGGCATCTACTTTTAAAGATAAATTAGATTTCAGGATTTTCATCAACAATAGGCAATTTAAAGTTTCAAGGAGTTTTACACAAATCTTCAGATTTTTAATATCATAACTGCAAATATATGACAAAGTATATACAAAAGTGCCATTATCGCAAACACACAGATACAAATATATATTAATGACAGAAAAAGCAAAGAAACAAAACAAATATGTTAATAACAAAAGATGAAAGTACTATCTTGGTATTTCACTAGTAAACAAAGCCTGGTGTTTGCCTTTCCAAATTCAATAAATTCATTTGTACATTTAAGAAGTTAGTCACTAAGTATGTTCATTCGGCACAGGAGATATGACAATGGATGGATCCTATCCCAATGCTTGAGGAGCTTAAAGAAGCAGAGAAATAGATGCCTAAACAAATAACTGGGGTACCATGCAAGAAATATGGCAGTAGAACTTTGTGATGACTGATGTGAAAGCAGAGATGAGATGGTGAAGATGACCTGGGCCAATGGATGGGAAGGTAAAAGAAGACTTCATGGATGAGCAAAGCATTAGGAATTTAACAGGTGTAGGTGAGTGGAGGGAGATTAGAGAGCAGGCAAGGTCTGTGGTGAGATGTAGAGGTGAAGCATCAAAGCCAACTGATCAACAAGAAATAAATTCAGGTGTGCAAGACAGGCAGGTACCAGATTCTAAAGGCCTTTAATGGCAAGCCGTAGAGTTGAGTTTCATCTTATTGTCCATAGATAGTCATCAAATATATATTTATTTTATTTTAGCAAGATTATGGGGGGGTGGTCATGTCAGAAGAGAGAAATATAAAATCTTAGAATAGCAGAGGATAGGTTATTGGGAAAGAAACTGGAGCTGTAGACCCTTGTAGAAAATTAGTCCAGCAGAAAGTGACATGGTGCTGATGAATATGATGTTGCATGAAGTAATCAGTGGAATGGAGAAGACATAAATGCAAACAATATTAACAAAGATCTGAAACAGGAAGAGGATTAGGTTTACAGGTAAGATTGGGGTCCAGAGTTGGCAGAGTGGAGAGGGCCATGTTGGGTTTGAGACATGTACAACTGGGGTGCCCGAGGGCATCCAGGTGGAGCCACCCAGTGGATTACTGAAATGTGAGTCATGAAAGGAGGACAGCCTCCAGCTATGGAGCCTCTCTGGAGACCAGCAGTCACAGCACAGAGGTAGCACAGGCCATTGAAGACCACGCAAGTCTGCCAGCTATAAGCCACAGAACATTGCACTTTTTAAAAAATTTTTATTACAACTATCTCCTGGGTAGCTATAAACTCACAAGAAAACATTTTTAATCTTATTCAGTTGTCATTAGAGAATAGATGGCCAGTGAACGCAGGTGACTTGACTCAATCACACAGCTGGTAGGTGGTAGAACCCAAAATTGATTCCAGATGTCTAGGCCAGAGTATTCCACCAGACAGAATGGAAAAAAAAAAAAAAAAAAGGTAATCTGCTGCCTTATGTGATTATCACAGCCAATCCTCTGGATTTCAACTTCTTTATTTGTGAGAAACTTTTGGATGCCATGATCTCAAAACTACCCTCTGATTCTACATTATTACGAGCAAAACCTACCGTTTCTAATGTTGGTCCATCACCTCCAACCTGAGTTGATTTACGTACATCACAAATCCACTAAAACCCAGCACCCTCATCAGTACAGTTGTTAGGAGGATTCGATTGTTGCGGCAGTGTGCTTTTACATCGATCACAGTGGTCAGGAGGCAAATGCAAATTAAAACAGTGAGATGCTACTCTATGTTCTCTAGAATGGCTAAAATGAACAGGACAGAAAGGACCAAGGACCTGCAGCTCTGTGGAAGGGAGACCAGCGCAGTGGCCATGTTGGGAACTGGCACTGGGCGGTAACGCCGGACAATAAGCGTGCCTGCGGCCCACATCTCCTTACAAAAGTGGCCAACAGAAACATTCACCTATTAACCAGCAGGCATGCACAAGGATGTTCACGTAACACTACATTGTGAATCCCAAACTAGAAAATTTCCCCAAAAACACGCATTTACAACAGAATAGATAAATAAATCAAGACCTATTCGAGGTTGAATGAGAAGACTAATAATTAAGTACAACGTGGCTACTAAATCTCACCAACCAAACGTTGGTGAAAGAAGGGAGACTAGAATAGTACATATGGAATGTTTCGATTTATATAAAGGTCCCAAATAGGCAGAGTTGCTCCATGTTGTTACCTACCCTGTCTTCCAAGGTGAAAGAAGGAGTAGCATTAGGAGTGCTGATAAGAGTCTGTTTATTGATCTGGGTGCTGATTTTATAAGCATAGTTTATAAAAATTGCTAGAGTTCTATACCTACAATTTTTGTATAATGTACCTTATACTTTCATAAAACTTTAAAAAAAAAACAAACAAAAAAAACCACCTTCCCAGGATCTAACAATTACTAACATTCTCTCCACGTAATAAATATTTATTTCTAGATATAGCTATGTGTTTACCTTCTGCATATCCATGCTCCTCTCCATAGGAGGACATCTTTCTGATTAGGTCAGTCCTTAATGCACAATAAATGGCTTGTTGTAACGTGGAAAAGCATCCAGGGTTTCCCCCACTGGTTGTGACTGGCAGTGTTTCCCAGCGGGCACGTGGCAAACTGCATCCAACGTTCCCAATGAGCTATTTGCACACACTCTGCTCCGGGTCTTACATGTGGAGCTTGCTTAATAAAGACCAGCTAAGGGGACATCAAACGTTTGTCCCTGAACATGAAAATCATTTCAACTAGGTTCTTGAAGGAATTGACACATGAGTCATTTTTTTGAGTGTTGATTTGAAAGCACCAAATGCAATCATCCCATGCTTTGATCTCCTTGTATACTTTATTCTATTTTTATCATGATTTATTACATTATAGGAAATTCATGTTGATTCTATTATAAATGATGCTTTCTAATTATTGTAATCTAGTAGAAGTATGTCCTGTTAATTAGATTACCATGCTAAAAATAACATACGGTTTTATTAATTAAAACATTGAGGCAGGAAAACCAATACTTAGCATTAGATAATTTTTAAATGTAACACCATCGGAGGTTTAAAGCTACGGAAATAGGGATGAGGGAGGGGGAAGGCTGAAACCATTGCAAGTTTCAAATACTGGATATCTGCAATAGCATTGAAAGATCCAGGTTTTTAACTGATATTTTCAGAGATAACTAATTTTATACAAACAAAAGTTGAAAGAAAACATATTAAAGAACTAATATTGGAACCATATGTCAAGCTTGAAGTAATGCTTACAAAGTGTTAAATGAATTAGGATTTGTAGGTTGTACCTAAATCCAGTCCCTAGCCCATTTTCTTTGTCCAAATTAAAATAAAAAAGGATTTAGGTTTGAAATTATATATGATTTATTTCCTTACACCTGCTTTATATATAAACCATCTCTGAGGGGAAACTTCCTTAGAAGAATTTTATAAGTTCCTTGCTAAACATAAACAATTTAAGTGCAATGTATGTTTTAAAAGTGGACAATTAATGGTGACAAAGGTAGCTGTGTGATAGCCACTGATAGAGAAAGCAATGAAAGATTAAAAAATGTAAATACCTGTTTGTCTAAAAAGGGTTTTAACGTGTTCACTTTCTCTTCGCTGTGGGTTTTTCTCCTAAGCATGTATCATACATGCATTGAAGAGAGCATTCTGCTACTTAGCTCTCCTTGTGTTCAGTGGCCAGTGGGTTGGTCTGGAGTGGGGGATCAGGGCTTATTTTTAGCAACTTGAATTTATAGGGACATGTACGTGGCTTTATATTTAAATCTGAAGAAATCCTTTGGTTGCCTGCTTCTAATTGCCCTCTAATTTCTGAATTGATGAGAACATTCCAGTGCTATCTCTGCTCCCTTTATTTTTCTTCCTCTTTCCCTTCTCCTTCCTCTTTTATTCCTACAGAGGCCCTGAAAAGTACTTTCATTTTAAGTCTTATTTCACAATAGGTCCACGAAAGCAGGATTCTCAAAATAAATAACTCATTATCAGCCCCTTACCATTGTCTGACAAAAACAAACAAACACAACTACCACAATTAAAAGAAACAAGGTATATTTACAAATTACAGCTTTTAGAAAATGACCCCTAATATTTATTTAGTTGCAGAAATAAACATGGGGAAATGCAAATTTTGGTAAATGGGAAATTGCAGTGTTCCACAGGAAAATGAAGAGCAGTTTAAAGGTGTAAGTCAAATAACCACAAGCACCAGAAGGTAATAGTAAGAAAAGGTTAAAATAGAGGTGACAGATATGCTGATAAAAAAAGATCTTAAAAATGAGCTTCCTTTGAACTTTAAATGGAAAAATCCAAAGTTTGGATTGCCAAATGTTTACAAAGGAAAGATGATTCAGAAGAACTATGTGACTTAAACAATAACATCTTTCAGATTCTTCTGGAAGATTAGTAGATAATATGAAATTAAGCTAACATTTGGACTTTGTCCGTTTGTGCACAGTGAAGGCAGTTTGGCATATGGAACAAAAGGTTAAAGCCATTTTACATTATATAGAAATAAATAAAAATTCCCTATATCCATTTGCACACATTTTCATTTTTTAAGCCCTGGCTGGTAGCACAGTGGATAAGGCACTGGCCTGAGAACCCAAAGGTCACTGGTTCAATCCCCAGCCAGGCACATAACCAGGTTGCATGCCAGGTCTCCAGCTAGGTATGTAGTTGGAGGCAGGTGAAAGGCAACCACACATTGATGTCTCTCTTCCTCTCTGCCTCTCTCCCTTCCCCTCTCTCTAAAAGTAATAAAATCTTTTTAAAAAGATAAAAAATATGTAAGGTACAATTTAAAGAAATTCTTTTAAAAATCAAAATCATCATGAAAATGTGGACACATTGCTTAACCCTCGCTGTGCTTTAGTTTCACAATCTAAATATCCAAAGGCAGGCCCTGGCTGGTAGCACAGTGGATAAGGTGCCAGCCTGCGAACCCAAAGGTTGAAGGTTCGATTCCCCAGCCAGGGCACATAACCAGGTTGCAAGCCAGGTCTCCAGTCAGGTCTGTGGCTGGAGGCAGGTAAAACGCAACCATACATTGATGTTTCTCTCCCTCTCTGCCTCTCTCCCTTCCCCTCTTTCTTAAAAATAATGAAATAAAATCTTTTATAAATAAATAAATAAATAAATAAATATCCAAAGGCAACAGTGTAATTTGTTTCCCCAGGTTATTGTGAGGATCTTACAAGTTGATACCTAAAAACTACTTAGGACCATATATATATATATATATATATATATATATATATATATATATACATATATGAATAAAGAGAAAAAAAGCAGAGAAGCAATACTTACCACTTATTAAATTGCCAGTGATGAAAACATTTGTAACTGCTAGAAATAAATTAAACAAATATGTGAGAAAGACCTCCTGTGCCCTGCAAATCCCCAAAAAGTTACTATCTACCTTTTCACAAAAGTATTCATCAATCTCTGTTCTAATAGGTAAATTTGACTACACTAGATATTTTTAGTAAGTGTAAGTGAATAAATTTAGGTTTTCTCTGGGGTCACATTTACTAAGCATTTACTAAGATTGAAATTGGATTACCTAACCAAATCATAATGTTTTGTATAAATTCAAATATTACCAAAATGGTTATCAGTGGAAAGTATTCTAGGGTACGTCTGATGTCTGGTGCCACCAGATTGTTAATCAAGTTTTTGTCTGTTTGCTTGCTTTAGTGTTTAAACCTGATCTAAGAATATGATCACAGAGCTAGCATGCATATACACAAATGTGTCAAAGATCTTATTGCCAAATGACCTCAGTGAGGGTGGGTAGATACTTGATTCCAGGGACACAAACCACACTGGACTCTATCAGTATCTTATGCTCTGGAGTTGCCTTTTGAGCAAAAGACAGTAGGAAAGAAGGTCCCTGTGTTGTGTAGCACAATGGTACCAACCCAAGCTCCTTTTTCTTTTTTTAAGATTTTATTTATTATTTTCAGAGAGAAGGGCAGGGAGGGAGGAAGAAAGGGAGAGAAACCAGAAACGTATGGTTGCCTTTCACCTGCCTCCGGCTACGGACCTGGCTGGAGGCCTGGCTTGCAACCCAGTTATATGCCCTGACTGGGAATTGAACCAGCGACCTTTGGGTTTGCAGGCCAGAGCTTATCTATTGAGTCACCAGCCAGGGGCCTCTACTTAATTATAATTTATGATCCAAATGAGAACATAGGCGCTATGCTCATCAAACTTGCTCATGACAGGAAGTTGGGAGGCCTAGAGGATGAAATGCATGGTTTCCAAATAAAAAATTTTAACGACGGACATAAACTAGACTAAACAATCATTATACAAATCAGTCTTTTGAATGAAAGATCCTTCTAACTCATGACTCTCTCAATATTGATACCCATAATTGATTTTTGAATATAATGTATTTTGGGTTAAAAAAGACTTAAGGACTTTAAACAAGACTGTGATAGGTATGAAGAGCAATAGTTATCCTTCAGTAACCTACTTATTTTTCCTTCTTTAAGTAAAGGAGTGTAAGTTTAATACATTCTTTTCCAAAGGTAAAAAATCTAAGGCAGGAATTAACTCAGCAGTAAAAAAGACAAAAGAACCTCAACCTACGTTTAGCCCAGAGTTGTGTTTGTTTTATTTACCGCCCTCCTCCATAATGTTTGAGGTAACATTTTGAATTAGCTGCTCTCATTGAAAATATAGAAGAATTAACACAACATCTGAATTATCAGCTTCTTTTGAGTCATAGGAGTATCTGGCAATATTGGCCCCTCACACCTCTGGCCACACTGAGCTGGAGCAGAGTGGCACCTTCCAGTTACCTCAGTCCCCACCATGCCCTATTGTCTCACACCTGGCCTACCATATGCATTTACATATGTGCCTGGTCCTAGGTATTGAATCAGTGTGGCTCCTATAAAAGAAAATAATGAAGAAATTCTGTGTTTCCAAATATAATAATGTGCCTTAAGAAATGTGGAACTTTCATTCCCTGGTTGGAGCACATATAAAAGCCAACTGATTGATGTTTCTTCCCCTCTTTTTCTTCCTCCTTTACCCCCTCTCTAAAAATAAATGAATAAATGCAAAGCAAATAAATGTAACATTGTAGAATCATTAAAATATGGGGTGCCTAGTGCCTTGAGAGATTAAAAAAAAAAAAAAAGAAATGTGGAACTTAAGAAGGTGATCCTAAATGTGCCAACTCATTCCAATTATGAATTTTGAAGAGCTGGTACATACACCCTTAGATTCAGGTGCATGCATAGGCTGACATGGAAGTTACAAAGAAGACTCCTGCTTGGGGCTAGAAGTTGGGCTTGACTGGAGTTCACACCTTTTTTTAAAGAAGCGTGAAGTGTTCTTTGCTTAACTTAATCTTATTCTAATGACTCAAACATTCATGAACATAATGCCTGTCAGTGAAATTCTTGTGTTTTAGCTCTGATTTGTATATATTCCAAAGCTATTATAAAATTAAATCCCAAAGTTATTGCTATCAGCATCCCTATAAAAACTAAGCATATCTTTGTTTTTATGTTTTTATTTGAGTGTTTATGGTATGTAGACACAGGCTATATTTATATTTCATTATCTACATAGTTTTGGATCAACACTTAGGTGCTGTGCTTAGTTAGAACTGTAAATTTAGGGGTGATTCCCATAGTCCAAGATTCCTGTGAAGATAGGTCATTCACAAACAACATTCAAAGAAAAAAGAAGCTGATCCTAATGTGCCAATTCACTTCAATTGTGAATTTTGAAAAGCTAGTATCTACTGTTTGAGATTCAGATGCACACATGCAGGTTCTTCTTTCAAATGAAAGCTCTGACTCATAAATGAAGTCAACGGATATTTGCACAAAGTACTTAATGAGTGGCCACCATTGTCAGACAAAAGATGCAGAAGAGAAAGTCCTTGGGAACATACTTTCTAATTAAAGACAAGTCCTAAGCAATAGAACTAATTAAAAATAATTTTTTTAAACTGTATATAATAGCCCTGGCAGGTGGCACAGTGGATAAGGCACCAGCCTGCAAACCCAAAGGTCACTGGTTCAACTCCCAGCCAGGGCACATAACCAGGTTGCAAGCCAGGTCTCCAGTCAGCTCTGTAGCTGGAGGCAGGTGGAAGGCAACCATACATTGATGTCTTTCTCCATCTCTCCCTCTCTCCCTCTGTCTCCCTAAAAATAATAAATAAAATCTTTTTTAAAAACCCCAAACCAAAAAACTGTATATAACCGAACATACTGTGGATAATATGAGGTCTGTCCCAAAAGTATCAGCCATTTTAATTATATTGACTTTGGCTCAATACTTTCGGGACATACCTCATCTATATAATAGACATTTGGAAGAGAGAAAGATTAACACACACTGATGTAATTTGTAGAGAATGAGGATAGTCCAAAGGAGGGGAAAGGATATAAAAAACGGACTTGTCATATACTAAGAAAAGGACATCGACATTAGGGAAGAGTTGGAAGCACATGTGGGTATGACCATAGAGGCCCTGATCTCTGCCTCAGATTGAAACCTCAAGCACTCTGCTAGTTTTTGATGAAAGCATCCTGAAGACCAGCCAGAAGACAAGTGCTCTGCTCCAGGTGGGGTGTGAAGAGACTTCTCTAAGGAATAACCGATAACAAGATGAGTTGTTTAAAAAGATGAATACATTCCATTAGTGCAGCAGGATAGTGGCAAATCAAAGGGCAGTGACATTCCAACTTTGGAGGACTTCTAACACACCGGTGTGCTGACAGAAATAGCTGAATAATGAACTCAGATTAGAGCCTGTTGCATTTATTTTGATATTATTGCCTTATAGCCTTATGAGGAAGTGGGTCAATTTTCCCTCGGAGGCAGGAGGGAAGTTCAGGTGAGGGTACAAATTTGGAGGTGGAAACAAGAGAAGTTGAGGGGCCTTATGTCATAACGTCTCTACTGTCCAGCTAAGTGGGACACAAGGGCCTCTACTGAGGATAAGAACATAAGGTTAGGGGTGGAAGCATGTGGAAAAGGCATGAAAGGGGTGCACTAGCTTAGGGGTCCCAAACACATAACTAGGATTGCTATTTAAGCAGAGATGAAATAGCGTGAGTTCGTGCTGAGTCCAGTATCATGGCTTTGAGAATTGGCTCCAGCAGCCTTTGGTAAGAACAAAGGATGCAGACCAAGAAAGTAGACAGTAGTTAAAAGAAGCATAGGATTTTAAGGTGGTATCTCAAATGTTATTGACATGATTGCTCATTTTAAGAAGTCCAGCCTAAATAATGAAGCAAATAAAACCAGAATTGCTGGTTATGGGTGGGGAAGAAGGGGAGCATAAGAAGACAAAGAGAGAACAAAGAATGGAAAGAATGAGGAAACAAATTGGTAATGTAAGGGGAAAAAATTCCTGTGTTCATGATGTACACGTTTAGAAGGCCTGGGTGACAGTATAGCCACAGCTATGGCTGTGCTGGGGGTAAGTGAGATTGAGTGATACCTAAAAATGAGGAGTTGGGAGGCCAGGGAGTCCAAAGGTCATTATCGTGAAGCATGGGTGACAAACCCAGGTCATAGAGATAGTTTCAGTGCCATCATCACTGAGGAGGTAGGAATAACATTCTGATAGCTGGAAGCTGAGATGAGGGGATGTTATGGATTCCAGAGACTGGGTCAAATTAGGAGACTATGGACTAAACACAGCAGATGTTAAGGAGCTGGCTGTCACTTGTATGGAACACTTCATGTGACTCTCATCATATCCACTTGGGTCACTGATCACTTCAGAATTGCTGCACCAAGCAGCTTCCCATAGACATAACATGACAGCACCTCAGCTCAGCTATACCCCTCTCAGCTCCTGCTTTCCACCCCAGGACTTTCTTACACTAAAAAGTGGCACTCACTTACATGCAGTCTGAAATTGGAGTGAGTTGGCACTAATTAGGACAAAAGTTGACCAACACTAAACTGGTGGTACATGCTCCCCTCTTCCAGCCCTTGGGCTGTACTTCTGAGGTGCTTTGTGCACAGCTCCTCAAAGCATCAAGGATGGATTGATTTCCAACTGTCAGAGGCAGTGATCAATTCAAAACACATCTTCATATTGGTGTTTCCTTTTCCACTCTTTCCATTTCTCCCGCCCTGTTCCCTGGCTTGCTTTTTAAAACATACTACCAGAATGCAAGCCCTTGTTGTAGACCTACTTTCCAAACCTGAGACCCTTATCTGTAAATGGAAGCTGTTCAGTGAGAAGTATGAAGGTTTCATGGTCAAAGGAAAAAGTCAATGTTCATTCAGTTAGCCTGAGGAGGAAGGAATCCTGAAAGCAAAGGAGGAGTTGACTACAGAATGTAAGGCTCAAAAGAATCTTCTTCAAGTGGGTGGCAAGTCAGGGCTGACAGAGATGAAGGAGTGAGAGAAAAACTGAGGGAGGTGGGATATGAATTGTATATGTTGTATAATACCCTCTACACTACAAAATAAGTATACTGATAGCTCTGAAGGGCACATACTAGACAGCTGTATTTATCGCTGTAGCCTTGCATTTGCCTTCATCCTCATTTGCCCCCCTGCCCTGAACAGAACATCAGACAGTCTAGCCACCCTATGTATCTATTTCTTGCCAGCATGCTGATGTCATCCTATAGTCAGGCCTTAAAGCCACTTCAATTTACATTCATGTCTTTTGTCTTTTTCTTGGTATCTAATTTGCTATAGTTTCATTGCAAATTTTCCCTGAGTAGGATCCGTGGTCAATCTACCTAAGACAAAATGTCAAGAAACAAGCCAGATGTATACATAACCATCATGCAGTGCCCACTGGGGAAAGTTTGAAAAACATACATGTATACAAAATTACATCATTTAAAATATACATGTATATATTTTTAAAGTACCTAATTCTGACAGATCACGAGATCCTGAAGACGTTCTGCAATATCACTACCAAGCATTGCCATGTTACTTGAACTTTTGAAATTTGAAACAATAAATCATAAAATATTTTGAGTCTATTCTGAGCTGAACTCAGTCATTTTGAGACATTTGGTTTCTAATTTTAGCTATTTAGACACTTTTTAGGCCAATTGGTGTAAAATTTTAGGTTGTAGGAGGCATTGCTGATAAGTTCAATAAACAGAGAAACAACATCTGCCATCTCTTCCTGCACCTGCTGAGTCAGAAGCCATTAATACTCGCCAGACCCATGTCAGACAGTCTGGGAGAGGAGCCTGTGTATTTGACATCCAACTGACCCTCGAATTGTTATTGCTTAGAAAAAATTCGCAAAGGACACACATTTGTTTTGGAATCATAGAAAACTATGAAACCTTCCAGGTCATAAGCTCCCTATTTTCTGCCAGTTTTTACACCACTGTTTTATTTTCTCTTTCATATACTGCTCACCTCACCTTAGATTTGCTCACAGACAATCCTTTATGAAATTATTTCACAGTATACTATTACTGATAAAACAACTTTACATTTGTAAGTCTCTCATCCATGTCAGTTCTAGGTCTGGTCTACCTGGATGCAGGGTGAAGTCCCTTTACCCAGTCCCATCGCCCTCTCCTCCCACTGCCTGCACTTGTGCTGGTTGGTCAGCTCCCTCTCAGAGTCCTGGCTTAATTTGCACTCAACACTTTTTAGAATCCATTTTCTTTACCCAGGCTCATTCAATGATTTCTGCTAGTTGTTTTTTTAATTCCTCCTACTTTACCTCTCACCTCTAAACAATAAGGTAGTTTTAGCATTTTTTCTCTTAAACACACTTCCTTACCCCATTATCATAGTTAGTGATGGCAGTTTAAGTTATGAATCTTAAAGTACAATGGAAAAATAATCCTGACCATCCACAGACTCATCTACTGAAACAGTTTTATTAGTATCCTCCTTCTTTTCTTGAGTAGCTAAGCTCTCCAAAAACTAAGTGGTCATAACAATGCTGATGATCAAGATGAAAATATATGAGATCTGTTCAGGAAGTATCCAGCAATGTAATGTGAAAAATAAAGACATTTATTGAAGAAGATACGAGATACACAAAACTTTGGACATAAGACAATGACATCTCAGTCCCCTTCAAAGTAAGCATATTGGTACCTCACATAGTTCTACCAGCATCTCTTCCATTGTTGAAAACACTCTGCCGAATCCTTTGTTGGAATCAACATCAGCTGCCCCGTCATACTTTCCTGAATCTCACTGATGGTCTGAAATCTCTTCCCTTTCAAAGGTGATTTTAGTTTGGGGAAAAGTCATAAGTTTCAGGGTGCCAAATCTGGCCTTCAGTAAAGTGGAGTCCTCTGGGGAATTTGATGTTTCACCAAAAACCTCTGCATGAAACTTGATGTGTGAGTGGAAGCATTGTTGTGATGAAGCTGCCAATCACCAGTTGCCCGTGGCTGCAGCCATTATTACCATATAGCATACCTCAACTGACAAAGAACATGGAGGTGGCACTCCTTATTAACTGTTTGTCTTGGAGGTGTGTATTTGTGATGAACAACACCTTGTCAATCAAAAAACCACAGTTAACATGATCTTGACGTTGCTGCAATTTTGCTGTGCCTTCTTCAGGTATAGAGAACCAGGTAACTTTCCTTGAGATGACTTGGCCTTCATTTCCAGATCATAGCCATAGACCCACGATCCATCTCCAGTTTTGATCTTCTTGAGGAAATCAAGTTCATTGGTAGTGGTTTGAATCAAGTCATTAGCAACTGCAGCCCAATGTTCCTTCTGCGCTAGTAGCAGAAGCTGCAGAATGAATTTTGCCATGGCATGTTTCATGCCAAGATCCTACATCAAAATCTCAGGCACAGTAGTTTTTGGAATCCTCAAATCATCTTCTAGTTCTTGCACTATCAGTCACTGATCTTTGTTCATTGCAGCCCGTACATATTCAACATTCTCAGTTGTTCTGCTTGTTGCAGGACTTCCAGAGCATGGATCACATTCAACAGATTCTCAGCCATCTTTGAAGTATTCGTGCCACACTTTTATTTGTGCTGCACTCAATCCATCACCCTGAAAGCCTTCTGAATCATCCAAATAGTTTCCATGGAGGAATGTTCAAGCTGACTGTAAAATGTGATGCACATTCATGGCTCTACTTGCTCAGTCATTTTGAATATGATGTCTACACAGTACACATGCTCACCAACAGCATCTACTGCCATCATTGATAAGTACAGTGAAGCTGTCGTTTTTCACACACATGCTTTCCAGTCCACTCTCCTTGATTGCCAGGTTACATTGATGTCACACAACCATGCAATAGTAACAATGGCTGGAGTTTTTCTGGACAGACCTTGTAGCTATTAAGCATGTACTAACAGTCACTTACTAAGCCCAATATAAAACATGTTAGATTTAGTACCCTGTTATTAAGACTTTAAAATATAAGCTTATCTATTAGTATAGCTAGTTAGAGGAAAATAAAGTATTTTAGTAGCATTTATCTATGTGAAATGTGTAATGTTATAGATTTGGGCTGCTTGCCATCACCAACATGCTATTTTGTTGTTGTTGTTGGTGGTGGTGGTGGTGGTGTTGGAGAAAATTCCCCTACATCCATGGTTAATTTATAGGGGTTAAGTGGAGCTGATCCTTGTCCTCCATCTTTCAATATACACAAACTTATGCTTATACACACTTACACATACACTCACTCACTTTGAAGGGGTAAGTGGGCACCTGAATCTGGCCTGGCAATTCTGCACATTCCAAATGTTTTTGGGAAAGGAATGTGCTAAAACTCCACCCAGTGAGACTCAGTCGTGAGACTTTTATTTTTCTAATGAAATTGCTGAGCAGATGACATAAAAGTATAGAACTATTGGTGGCCATCTTGACAATTCTTACAGAGTTTTCCTGAAGGAATCAACATAAGGAGAACAAATCCAAAAGACGGACAGAGAAATTAAGTCATGATGACATCCTTTGAAAGTCAGACAAGGTCAGATCTTTACTGAAGCTAATTTTACTCCCATACGTTCTGATTATATGAGTCGATATACACCTGCTGAGTGGAAGTAAGCTTGCTCTGGTTTCCAGTCACAACTGAGCAATTCCTTCCTACTGTACGTAGTTTGCCAAATAACCAGCTTGCCCAGGCTTTTGTATCAGATCTTTTGCATTCCCGCACTTGTCAAAATGAGATCTATATAGCATTTGCTTCAGAATCAGCTGGAATGCTTACAAAATGCAGATTCTTAGACTGTATCCTAAAAATCTTAATCAGAACTATAAAGGTGAAGCTTAGGAAACTCATGTTTGACAAACTACCTTTGGTGATTTTATGAACATTAAACTTTGATAAACATAACTGAAGTTATAATTTCAGGTTAGATAAACTCAGATAAACCAGTTTTTATGAAGTTAACTGGTAAGTTCTCTCAAATAGCAATTCTTTTCAAATAATTGATCATCAGATTTTAAAATGTCAGTATCAATGTAAGTAGAAAAAGGTAACTAGTTAAGGGTATGTAGGAACTGTCATGGGACTTACATGTTTAAATAACTCCAGAAGTTCTTTATCATGTTTTACCTATAATCTAAGTGGCCATTAAAAGAAACAGAAAGGTAAGAGGAGAAAATTAAGTCATTTTACCTTGAAGAGGTACAGGAATCAAGGCAGACTACATGACTATTCAGTGTTTGTTCTTTCAGATGTTGAATTAACTTTAGACCTCTCCAATACAGCATTAATTTCCTGTACTTGAATAATTCCTCCTTTCCCAGAGAGCATCGGTACGAATGAAATAGTCTTCATTTGTGAGGACCCTGTGGATCGCTCTGCATTTGGGGATGCTTTCTATTACATTTAAATGCATGTTTTTAATTAGTTGAGTTTTCAGAGCAGACACCTTGAAACTTGAGCAGTTCATTTCTAAATCAGTATTAGAGAGGATGGATGACATGGAGCAAAATCAACATGAATCCGTCAAGTGGTCAATGTATAAACATACTGTGATATATCCTCAGCAAAACAAAAAATATAGAAAAAAACATTAATACACTTAACTATATTGAGATAAGAAACATTAGGCTAAATGGAATAGTTCAAGTACAATAGATGGCATACTGTATGATTCTTACATGAAATTCTAGAAAAGACAAGGCTACAGTGAAAGAATGTAGATCAGTGATTGCCTAGGGCTAGAATTAGATGGCATCTGCCCCAAAAAGGTGCAGGCATACCTTTTAGGTGATGGAATTTTTCTATATCTTACTTGTGGAGGAGGTTACATGATTATATATAATCACTAAATTTTATCAAGCTGTATATCTCAAATGAGTGAATTGTATTGTATGTAATTATTCCTCAATAAAACTAATTTTAACAAGTGAACTTGATATGGGTGGGAACAGATTTTATCAGAGCAGGGGAAATTCTGGGGAAGCATGGGCTGAGGTCTGGGGAAGACACCCACGGCCTGGGGATGCAGGCAGGTTCCAGGGGAGGAAGCACCTTGGCGATCTAACGGGGAGGAGAGGGACTCTAATTTTAAAGTGGCAGCTTCCTCACTAGCCCTTGTTTCCCTCGCTAGTTGGCTTCACCGCAGAAGTCATCAGAGATACAGGGGGCTCAAAGCTCTAGCTGAGAATGACGAGGAGGTCTTTTGAAGGAGCTCACTGGAGGAACATAGTAACACAGGCTGTCTGGACCAAGGAAGGGTTGAACAGACAAGAGGAGCCTGCAGAGAAGCACCAAATGCAGGCATCTGTGGTGGGCAGCTTAGTGATGTACTGGGAAGGAAGAGGACGCCTCCAAGTCCAGCTTGTCTAGAGACCAATGACCTTTTGTTGTAGGCTTATCCCCTTGGAATTATTTTAAAGCTGTCACCAGGTTATTTGCCCTAGAAGCAAGTTCTAAACTTACAGCTGGAAAACTAAAGGATACGAGTAAATATCCATGGAGTTATAAAGTTATCCTCTGGGGAAATATGTGTGTGAAAAATAGAGGGTAATATTTAGCAGGCAAGCTTGAGTGGAGCAGCATTACCCCAGACCTTCCCAATGAGAATGAAAGGGTTGTTTTTTTGGTTTTGTTTTTGTTTTTGAGAGTGCTTTTCCATAGATATCCGGTCTGCATACTGAGAGAACAAATGAGGACAATTGAATTCTTTCCATTTCATGAACCCCTTAAAATAATAGGGTGCCCCCATCAGGAGTGTTTTATGAGCCAAAAGATGGGTTGGGCTGCCAAGTAGGATAACTTTTTATTTAAACCTTAATTTTCTCTTTCTCTCATTTGCTGCCATAAAGCAAATGAAATTTGGCTTTTATAAAAAGTGGTAACTCATGTAAAGAAACAATTAGAGGGATTATTAAAAATCCATAAATTACATTAAATTTATAAAAAGCTCTTAGTGCCAATAAATAAGTCATGTCCTTATCTAGACACATTCAAACTGGGCATCCATAAAACAGCACGAGGAAATGAAAAGTTCAAATGGAAGAAGGATCACTAGATGAATTACTTCATCCTAAATGTTGCAATTGGCTTCTTTTACAGGAACAATTTTTTTCCAGAGGTGATAAACGCGGAACCTCATCAATCTAGCTCTTTACCCTTGGCGGATACTTGTCTTTCTATATGCATATTTTTTTCTCTTTGGCTCCGGACACAAAACAGAGTATCTTTGTGATCCAGGATTTGTTTGAAGAGATTTCATCTGGAAAGAAGTCAAGCAGGGCACTAGCAGGGGAGCTTTTACAGATTATGACCTGTAATCTGGTTAATACTCTGAAACACAAAGATCTGAATGTTGGGATAAGACGACTTCCTACATGGCCCTGTGCCTGCCCTATGTCCTCCACCCCTCAAAGTCAACCCAGGGGCTGGGAAGAACCCAGCTTGCAGTTGCTGCCTGCCTAAGAAGGATGATAACATAGCTCTAATGGCATATATTCCAAATCTGCATAGGTTAACCATCTATTTATAAGATACACTTACTCTGCTATTAGTGCCATAAGAATCCATTTCATGTTTAGGTTAGGATATCACATCCATGGGCTTTGATAAAGAGAGGATGCTGGAGGTGAATGTAAGGCTTTATTTTCCACTGATATATTTGAGCTAATCCTTAAAGTTGCAGTTTTTTTACCAAAAGGTTACATAAAACTAACGTTTGACTTTACATACCCATTTGGAAACCAGTAAATTTTAATTTGTCCTTTTTTAGGAACCATCTGCTGCAAGTAAATCTGCATAGCATGTACGTTAAATTGTGAATATGTTTTCCCTTCTTTAAATACAAAGAAGTCTCTAGGTGCTAAGTGATAAAAATATTTTTCTATCCTAAATGACAGATTATATAGTTCACTTCCCAATTTAAATTTGGTGTTTTTTAGGTTGCATTATCTACAGATTTTTTTAACTAGACATTTCACAACCTAAGACATTTTTGCTTTGAAAATAACAATTGTCTATTAAGGAGTCTATCTAAAACTCTGGATTCATGCAGCTCAGTCTTCTAACACATTCATTTGCAAACCCTGCCCTGTGTGCAGGGGGCTAAGGCAGCTCAATGATGAGTCTCCAGGTAAAAAATGCTTAGCTTCATAAAAACCTACATGCGGGAAAATATATTGGAGGAAGCAAACCCTAACCCCCTAGGTCCTATAGGCATCATCCCCAGTCACACATGGGGAGTGATTTAGAGAAATTCTTTGTCCAACAAACCATAAAAGATAAGTCATAAGACCTCAAAAATACTTATCTACCTGCTCTTTGAAGGAGTCACAGTCCTCTGAATCTTTTCCATCTATCGAGGATGCCACCACAGCAGAGGTGTGTGAGAACCAGTGCCTGCTGCCACTGAAATAACATTAGAGATCCTGATTTTCTAGGGGTGAAATCTTTGCAGACTAATTGAGGAACCAAATTGCATTTCTAAAAGTACGGCCAGAAAAAACAAAGGTAAATTTTGAATTTCAGACAATTAACTTGTATACTAATCCCTTCATAAATTGAGAGCTTCCAGGATTATTCTTCAAAGGTCCATTATTTGCTATATTGGCTGAGAAACTGAAGTTAGGCTAAGTAACTTCCTGAAAAGATTCAGAGACCAAAATGAGTACAAATTCCAAGACACATCTACTCTACAGATTTTTATCTCATTCTCTCTGTGCATTGTGATTTTGTTCATATATAAACTCACTTGTCAAAAACTAAGCCAAAGCATTGTTCCAAGTAAAGTTTTAAATGTGAACATTTTCCAAAAAATCCTTTTAGGTAAGGAAAACAATAGATTTTGACTCTCAATTCTCCCATGATTAAATGGAAATGATCAGTTCTAATACCACCTTAACCATTCCATAATGTTTGTATAAACCTCATTTAAAAGCCTATGTTTTAACAGGTATTATATGTATAGAATAGAAAAGGAAAAGAAAACGAAAAAAGGAAGCTTTCAGTTTGAAGGTGTATTGTTGACTCAGGCACTTAGGAATTTTCTCTGCTCTATTTTCTCTATGTATTAACTCTCTTCTTATTGCATTTTTACAATGAGACTTTTTAAAACAGATTTATTTTACTAGGGAAATGGAATAAAATTTAAGATACAGTTAATACAATTCTGGGATGGATCACAGTGTTAATGCAAAATGAGCATACGTTAGAGAACATGTAACCTTTCCCAGGATGAACTTCCCACATAAATCCTCTCCTGTGTGGAGGCTGGGGAAAAAAGATCTGGGCTGTCAAAATCGAAAAGCTTTTGAGTCTAAGTAATAAGAGGCCCAGGGCAAGTGGCATAATTTTTTACACCATTGTCCTCATTTGTAAAATGGCAACACCTCCTTAATCGACAGCACTTTGAAACCTAAAAAATATTTTTAAAAGTTTTAATTTGGTAGAGATACACTCTAAAATATCTGTCTTCAAATTTAAAAACCAATGGACCATCTGACTGTGGCTTTTAAATGCCTGAGCAGGTGAGTTCTGGTTTTTTTTGCATATCCAAAACTGTTTTCCCCTTTCTTTTCATCAACAAGCTTTTTAAGTTGGAGTATTTATAGTGTGATACAAGTTTATAATACCCTTCCACATACATCATTTTCTTTGATCTCAGGGCAGCTCTGTGAGGCAGATGTGACGTTTCCAGTGAGGAAACTGAAGGACGAAGAAGCTAGTATCTTGTCCGAGGCTCACAGCCAGGGAGCAGCACAGTTCAGCCTTGAACCAGGGTCTGCTGGGCCAAGTTGTCACATAGCCAGTGCAGGACCATCAGGACCATCAGGATATGGGGAATTCCTCATCAGAAGGTCATGCTTTTCTTTACCCCTTCTTTGTTCTCAGAGCTCATTTAAAACCCACCAGAATAATGGGATGAGTTCTCAGGAAGATATATGTATCTCACATGGAATACAGATTCTGTCCAGGCACCACAGTTTATATAGCTCAGCTAAGAATTGCTCATCATTAGTACAAACAATCAAGTGGGGGAATGGGAGTGGGAGGAAATGAGCAGCAAAGAAATGCCAGTAAGCACAGTGAATAGCAGTCTTAGGAGTTAAGTGACATCTCAAGGCTTTACTGTTGTTATAAAAGTGGTGCCGTTTTAGAACTTTAAGATGAGCAAATCTCTGGGGTCTATCTATGCTCACCATGGTTCTACTAGCATTATAAAGGGTGAGTTGTTATTAACAATGACAAGATTTATGTTGACACAAACTGCTGACCATTGACTTTGATTTTGAAGAAAGGAGAAGAAAGCAAACGTAGATCTGACTCCTGTTATGTCCTTATTTATGGGAAAGTGAGAAACTTGACTGATTCTAGTGGACATTGAACAATGGGGAAGACAAGCCGCTGATTCTAATGTCTTAACATCAAAGTCAATAGAAATAAAATGGAAAAGTGGCAATTAGAAATAGCTGTAGCCTGGCTATTTTGCACAGAGGTTTTCTAACCACCAAAAGGGGCTGACAGAGTTAGCTGGATGGGACAATTGTATATTTGTAGGAACAAAGATTTTGAAATCTTATTTTGTAGAACATAATATCTAACCTAAAGTGCCTTTCAGTAGAAAATAAAACTCAAAAATTCTTTCATGCATGACTTGTATTTCAGGCAGTAAAATTTATTTAAAGAAAAAGCCCAGGATTTGACTTGCCTGCTTGGACCTAACTTTTATGCCACACTGATGTATGCACAAGGGATCCCACCTCCCTACCTTCTTCCCTCCTTCATCAATAAAAGACTGAAGCACTTTTCTCTTTTCAATTTATAATCAGTTAAAAAAGGTACTTTTCTACATTGTGGAAACTTCCCAGTAGCTTTATGATTTTTTTGGAGATATTACAATCATTTTGGTCTCATTGGTTTATGTTAACAATCTCATTAACTCAGCTAGATCTCATAAGTGGCAAAAGAATGCTCCTTATTATAGTCTCATAGATGGGAAGTTCATCTTCTTAAAAACCACATGATTATCAAAACAAATATCTAAGAAAGGAGTCTTTGGCCACAGGAGGGAACTTAACCTAAGTACCATTGATAGGTCTTAATGAAAGGAAAATCAAGCTTAAAATAGAGAATTGAATACTTGAGCACAAGATCTGCTTCCATAATCTGGGAAATGTATGGCCTCCCTAAAGGAAAGAGTGTGTTATCTCTTAAATCTGATTATAAAATATCTCCTTGACACCTTAAAATATAATGTATCAGATGGTCAATCCATTCAATATGGGCCTATTGTATAGCTATGATATCAGTCTCCCCAGTTTCAAGACAGTCCTCCTAGGGTTACTGCTACGGTCTACATATATCTCTGAAAAGAAAGATGAAACTATAAAGCCGAGAACATATTACAAATATTAGGATAGTGTAATAATATATTTATTAAGTATGTGACTATCATATCTACACATCTACATTTCTATAAAAGACATGGGATGATACAAAGTAAACTTTTAAGTGGTTATCTATGGAGACTGAGTTTGGTGAGAAACAGTTTTTACTTTTCATTTGATATATTACTGTATTTGTTTTATTTACAATGAAAATGTATTAATTGAGCAATTAAAAAAAGCTAATACAGTTTTTTTCTAAGTATGCATGAAGCAATAGAGACATTTAAAAAGTTATCTGGTAGTGTCAGACGAGTTCAGTGCACAGTTAAAACCAAATATGTGAGGGAGATCTTGTAGCTAAAGCAGAAGTCATGGTGCTGGAAGGGTTATGTTTATGTTAATGAGAGTGGCTTGGTAAATTCACCAATTCAGCCTAATTTTGTACTGCCCTTGAGATGCATTTAGAATCAAGTAGTCAGCCTTCATTTCTGCCTTGGAAGAATGAATGATTACCCCAGCTGAGCAACTGATCCATTGCTGAGAGTTCATTCCAAGAAATTATATTTTAAAGTATCAATTTTCGGGGTGCATGTTATAAAAATACATCTTCAGATGGTTTAGAATTGAGAGCTCATGCTCCGAAGTAGAATGACAGCACAATTTTAGCTTTTGAGCAGGATCATTGACAAACCTGTGCTACTTAGAGAGCTGAAATGCCTGGGAGCACAGAGCTGTGTGCAGACACAGGAGGTCTCCAACTGAACAAAGTGTGTGTTTAAATAGACATGTTTCTGTGAGAACGGTAGTAGCCACTCTGCAGTTAGATTTGTCAGTCTGCAAGTATTTTTAAAATATGTAGTAGAAACAAAGGCCCTAGTGCTGAGGTGCTCAGGCGACGGGAGAAGGAGGGGGCCAATAATGAGAAGGGGTGTGGGGGTTGGGTCCTTAGAGTTGTTCCAACCAATTTCATAAATCAAGTCACTTATGCAGATATAAGGTGTAGAAGACTAAGTTCACAAAAGCCCAAAAGTTGTGGATTTGCAGAAGAGACATCTCCTGTAAAGGGATCGACCAAGGAGAAAAAGGGCAAGAAAGAAATACTTCATAAAGCCAGACCTAAAGTAACACTTATTGCCCTCCACCTTCACATTACACTTAACCTAAAAAGATTAAAATATCATAATAATTCTGAGATTTCTGGCTCTCAAGATTTCCATTAAAACACATCAATAAAACAAGGCAAGGTGACTGCGAAAGAACGGCCGGCTTTCATTTCCTGCTCATTTGAAGGTCACTTTTGGAGATAAAGATTATATTTTTGCAGAACCAGAGGATACATGAACATTTCTAGAAACTTGTAACATCAGATGTTCTGAACAAGAGAAGGAAAATGAATGATCCTATTAAGATACTTCTGACCATAAATCAGAGGTGTTAAGCTCTGACTAGCTAACTTCAGCTTCCCATTTGACTAATTTGAAAATGGAACCGATGTGAATATAGATTGAGGAAATGCTCAGTACTGTTACAGGTGGTTCATAAACTACTGCTCACAGGTCTTAGATTGAAATACAGGGTGCCTAGCGCCCAGAGACAAATACTTGCATCATTTTGTTAAGTGACTGTACAAGTACCAGGAAAATAGGCGTCATGCTTGTCATACCAAAGAACTATTTGTGTTAAAACTCACAGGCTCACAGCAATTCACAAACGCTGAAGCGATCTCCTTTTCAAGCTACCATTTGCCAAAGCATGTATTTCTCCCCTTGAGCTGCTGTTACAGCCTCCCTCCTTTTAATATTCTCAATGATATTTTGCTTTGATCCTCTAATCGGCAATATTTCACCAAGAGAGATATGGACCCATCTTCTGCCATTTCTTCTGTGTTTTTAGTTTCCAGAGACTTTTTTTTTTCCAGAAAATGTGGTGACGTTCCACCCCTCACTCAGGCGCGTGTGATTCTAACCTTCTGAGCCTCAGTTTACTCACCCGCAAAACGAAGCTGCAATAATTCTTAATCCAGAGAGTTTGTGATGAAGCTCAGAATTGGGTATGTTAATGCATATGAAACACCTGGCACTTAATAGGTGGCCAACAAGTGTCATTATCTTCCTTCTACTAAAAAAGGTGTTACATAGGTAAAGACCAACTCCTGACAACAAAAGTTCCAACAATTAAGTGACACAAATAACTTTCCTGAAAACACTGAATGCATTTACCTTTGTGTTTCTGGATTCTACCTGGTGTCTGGCGCACAATAGATACTCAATAATATTTGCTTCACAGGTATTACTTAAAATGCCAGCTACATATGCAAGTAGGTCAACTGAGGCGCAAGAGCCATATAAAAAATGTGACCAGCAAGTGTCTGTGATTGGGGCAAGCTTTCCTGAGCTCAGAGAGTGTCCTCAACCACCTCCAGACTCCTTTCTGAAGCTAGTGCTACTGCCACACCACATCAACACAACTCGCAGAGAAGAACATTAGAAACAGCTGTCTAAGGACTTTGTAACTATTACTTATCCTTAAATGCCAAATAGCAACATGCATACTTGTATCTGCAAAGGAGGGGGCAGAGATATCCAGACATGAGCTTTAAAAGAAAAAAAGTTAGTACCTTACATATTCTAATATATATCTACCATAGGCATTCCAATTAGCCAAGTCACATATGAAGGCAATTATATAACTAATTATTAAAAAGCACCCTAAGAACTAAGTAAAGGCTCAACCTAGAAATTATAATTTCATCATCTAGGCATTTTTTAAACTTTGGGTTGTTGAGAAATAGAATTATTTCTCACACTTGAGTTTAAATAATAAACTATAGTCCTTTATTAATAACACACCTTTAAAGAAGAAAAAAGATATTGAAGTGAAATTTTATAATTTTATGGTAAAGGTTATTTTAGAGCAAGTGTATAAAATTCTAAAAGAAATGTAGTACTTCAAATTAAGCAGACTTCACTGAAAATTTACAGGTATCTGATCTATTTGCTTGTTTTGAGGAAATAAATGATCAAAACACTGTGTTCTAGAACCCAGAACCTATTTCTACCTCCTAAATAATTCCTGGAGAGAATACTCTACATTTGTTCTTGCACGTTTTCAGTGCTTATAGGGATGACGCTCACAACTAGTTACAAATATTGCTGTTTGTGAGGCTTTGGAGGTTGTGTGTTCATTTAGTGACATGCCAATTTTTTTTTTATAAGACTTAGTTTCCTTTATTCAACCCAGAAAATTAAATTAAAATCATTGAAATATCAAATGTTTCTCAGAAACTCTGAATCTACTTACTAATGCTGTTCGATAGATTTCAATCACAACATATTTGAAAACTAGGGCTTCAAAATTTCATCAAAAAAGGAAGAAAAAGAAAGAATACCATTTGCCTTTATCATATATTTTGTACTTGATCATATATTACAAATACAATGTCACAGGCTCCCATGTTCGTTCATTCATTTGTTCGTTCATTCACTTAACTGCTTATTCTACAAATTTTTGGTATTTCCCCTTTAGTGACCTAAGCTCTGGATATAATTATGAACAAATTCCACAATATTCCCTATCCTCATGGGCCATTTTATAATCTAATTTAGAAGACATACATTAATTTTTTTAAGTAATATAAGAGAATAATTACAAATCATGACAAGATCCGTAAAGAAAATGCAGTGGGTGCTATGAGAGCACAGAACAGGGGAGCTGACCAGGTTCAGTGGCTCAGGGAAGACTCCCCTCAGGAGAACAGCTGGATTGGTAGGAAGATTCCAGGCCAGTTATTCTTCTTCCCTGTGGAAAAGCTGTTTCTCCGGATATTTATTGAGATTTCTCTTTTCCCTCCTACATTTCCTTCTCCTTCGCCACTTCCAGCAGGGACCTCCCTTGCCACAAGAAAGACTGCTCTGACTGTCTTTTGCAAAAGTTTCTTCCCATTGAAGAACTTACTTCCAGTGACTTGGAGTAGAGGGAAGAGACAGTGGTGCCTGGCAGGATCAGCACTGGATGGAGGCAGAGGCTGTGGAAGGCTTTGTGCGGGTGGAGTGGGGTCATGAGTGGTCACCATGGAGTCCCACAGCTGGGGATTTACAGGGATGGTGGAGAGTTGGTGAGCCTACCCTCCTCCAACACCAGCTCTCATTGTTGATGAACGGCACACTTCCCACCATTCATGCAGGATTTGGGCTTAAGACTGAGTGTAACTTGATTTAAAGAAAATGAAGATATGTGACATATCTAAGATACTGAAGTTATCATTGAAGATTAACAATCTTTACACTGTGCTGGACCATGTAAGTGAGTACATGTATAGGACAGTCATTGTTCTAGAGGCCAGGAATAGAACAGTGTCTCTGGCTAGAGCTCAAGGCACAGTGAGGAAGACAGACAAGACATAAAATTAAAATCATTCTGAAAAAGAGAAGTGTTGGAAAGAAATTTGCAGGAATGGTTCAAGTGCAGGGAGATTGCTGATACAGAGTGGTGAGAGATGACTGCACTAACATCGCTCTTCAGCTGAAAGCTGAAGGAGCTGGAAGTGTCCAGGAAAGAGGGAGACTGAGGAAAATGGAGTTTGAAAACTATGGCCCATCAGGCTGGCTGGTTCTGAACTAGCAGAGGGGAAAACAACATAAAATGTAGTTTTGGAGGTAAGAGCCAGAGCATGTAGGTCCTGAGGTAGGGAATCTGAATTTTATTAAGTGTACTGGAAGGTCACTGAATAGTTGTAAGCAAAGGAGTAATCCAGATTTTAAATTAGTTGTAAAATATTTCTAAAATACATATGGTACAGAGAATAAGATAATTTTATCTTATCTACTACTTTTATTTAACAAATGTTACAAGTGTCTTTTTTAAAGATCTGAATGTCTACCAATGCATTTGAATCTCCCATTCCTCTCCCTATTTTCTCAGAGGAAACCAGTATCTTGAAGCTTTTGAGACCTGACACCAAAATGAGACAAAGACATAGGAAAAGAAGACAGTAGGCTAAAATATCCTTTATGAATATAGATGCAAAAATGCTCAACAAACTGAACCCAACAGCATATAAAAATGATTATACACCATGATCAGTGGGTTTATCTTAGAAATGCAAGGTTGGTATAATATATGAAAATCAGTTAATATAATAAACAGTATTAATAGAAACACAGGACAAAAACCATATGATCAGCTCAATAAACTTGTGGTAGACATTTGGCAAAATCCAACTTCCTTTCATGATAAAAATATTCAACAAACTAGAAACAGAACAAAACTTCCTCAAGCTGACAAATGATATATGTGAAAAAATCCACAGATAACATCATCCTTAATAGTGAGAGACTAAATACTTTTCCCAAGATCAGAAACAAGGCAAGGATGCCCACTGATGCCACTTCTATTCAACATTATACTGGAGGTGCCAACCAGGACAATTAGAAAGAAAGGAGAGAGAGAACAGGAGTAACGGGGGAGAGAGGAGAGAGGTAGGAGGAGAAGAGAGAAAGGAAAGAAGAAAAGAAGGAAGGAAGATCATCTAGGTTAAAAAAAGGAAGAGGTAAACAATCACCATTCAGAGATGACCTAATAATATATAGAAAATCCTAAGGAACCCCCCAACAGACACACACACACACACTTGGAACCTATAAAAGATTCAGCAAGTTTGCAGAATACAAGGTCATTATATAAAAATAAATATTTCTATATGTATTGACAATGAACAGTTTGAAAATAATTCAATTTACAATAGTATGAAAATCATATATTGCAAATACATAGAAATAAATTAATAAATTTAACAGAAGTACAAGATGTATACCATTTCTTTGCTCCATAAGACACACTATTTTTCAAAAAAAAAAAGTTGGGGGGAAATGTCTGTGCATCTTATACATAAAGCAAATATTGTGTCACAGACCATGATGTGTATTATGTGATCTGTCAGTGGTGGTGCAGCTATTAGAAAAGGAAGTGGTGGGCCCACATGAGACCCGTGGGGATGCTTAAATGTCACACTTTACTGCTAAATCTCAGGGTGTCTGGTCAGTTGCCATCCACCTCTGCCCATCACCTGGGACCTGGGATAGTGCAGGCAGCTGCCTGACACTCCCAGCTACAACCCTGACCTGTCCAATCAGCTGAGGATAATAACAGGTATAAGGCTTGACCAGTTTAGAGCACATATTAACGAAACTATAAATAAGAGTTTTAAAGAAGGACAAATACCATATGATCTCACACATTACAGGACAATAATGGACAAAACTAACAACAAGCAAAACAGAACCAAATATATGAATACAGTGAATAGGCCTTCAGTGGTCAGGGGGAAGGGGGTTGAGGGGAGAGGGGAGGAAGAGGCAAGGAAGGGGAGCAGTTTAGACAAGAACCTAATATAAAAATAAAAAAAGAAGATAGGGAAGAAAGTGATATCAGTGACTATGAACAACTGAGCTCCATAAATTCTGACAATAGCGATAATGAGTTCTTGAGGTTCCCAGAAAACTAGAAGAGTACTTGAACCTTAAAGTTTCTCCTCATTTGTTAATGACAGTGATGATGGTTCTTAATACCACTGTTGACTACTATTCACTTTACATGGTTGAAATATTGTTCTGTTATATTTTATTAAATATTTTAATAAACCATTTAATGAACCATTTGGTTCAGAATATTTTTTTCTTCTTTTCCTCCTCTAAATCTAGGTGTGTCTTATGGTCAGATTCATCTTATAGTGTGAAAAATATGGTACATTGAAAACTATGAAATGTTTTGGCAATATTCCCAAAATTCACCTACTGATGAAATATAATCTTGATCTAAATGCAGCTGCCTTTATTATTGTTAGTTTTCACCCTCACTTGAGGGTATGGTTATTGATTTGAGAGAGCAGAGGGAGACACAGAGACAGAGATCAGTTGCCTCCTGTACAAACCCTGACTGGGGATAGAACCTGCAACCTTTTGGTGTAAGGGGTGACACCTTAACCAACTGAGCCACCTGGCCAAGGCTGCCTTTATTATTTTTAAGAAGTAGTCAATAATATTAAAATTCATATTAAAATGCAAAGAACTGATAGATACATTTTTGAAAAAGAAATAAAAAGCATTAAGATTCCCAGTGATTTCAGAACTTACCACAAAACTACCATAATCAAAATAGAGTAACAATGGCATAATAATGGATACATAGGTCAGTGGAAGGGACTCTTACATTTATGGTCAATTGACTTTTGACAGGGTACGGGGACGACTTAATGGGAGAAGGAATAGCCTTTTCCACAGATACTGGAATAGTGTCATACTCTTCTGCTGTTGCAAAGCAGCTCCAACAGCCTCAGCCCACACCATGGTGAGTTCCCACGCTGGGATGACCCAAAGCAGTGGTATCATTTTGGGCCACAAGGGCCAGGCCTTTAATCTCTGTTTTGATTGGATGTAGGTCCCTCCCAGAAGGGGAAGGCCTTCCACAGGTGGGTCTGCACAGATGAGGCAATCCGAGAAAGGCCTCACAGCTGAACGTTTCACCACAACACTCTCCCAGTTGCCAGGGCAACAAGGCCTTTCCTGAAAGAGCAGATAGCTCCATGTCCCTCACAAGAATATTTCCATTATCTTGAAAGTGTGCCCTTATGCCTCTTCCCAGCCAATTCTCAACCCCACCCGGGCAATTGCTGTTTTAGGTATTCATCACCATGAATTAGTTTTGATCAATCTTAAAGTTCCCACAAACAGAACCATAAAATCTGATATTTTTAAATATCTGACTCTTTTCACTAATGTTTTTGAGTTTCATCCATGTTTTGTGTGTGAGTAGTTTATTTCTTTGTAATGTATACTGTTCTATTGTATTAATATACTACAATTTGTTTTTCCATGTTCCTGTTGAAAAGCTAGGTTGTTTTCAGAGTTGCCTATATGAAAAAGGCTGTTATAAACAAATCTTTTGTGAACAAATATTTTCATTTATCTTGAATAAAAACATAGAAGTAAAAACACTGGGTCATGAAGTAGTTCAAGCTTAAGAAATTACCAAACATTTTACATTTTCTCTGGTAACATGAGAGTTCTAGTTACTCCACAGCCTTGCCAATATTCAATATTCTCAGAACTTTCAGCCATTATAATGTTTATGAAGTGAGGTCTTAGGGTAGTTTTGATTTCCATTTTCCTTATGTCTAATAAACCTTCATTTTTGCTTATTTGCCAATTGCAATATCTTCTCTTATAAAGTATCTATGTCTTTTGTACCATCATCACCTTCCCCTTTTTAAAATTTTCATTTTTTGTTGTCAGTTCTTAGAATATGTATTTGTATTAATATATATTGCAATATTTTCTTTTAATCTATGACTAACTTTTTAAAGTATATTTTATGATTATGCTGTTATAGTTGTCCCAGTTTTTCCCCCTTTCATCCCCCACACCCAGTATACCCCTTCCCTATAGCAATTCCCACTTAGTTCATGTCCGTGGGTCTTGCATGTAAGTCTTTTGGCTTCTCCATTTCCTTTACTATTCTTAACATCCCCTTGTCTATTTTATACCTACCAATTATGCTTCTGAATCCCTGCACCTTTTCCCCATTCTTTTCCTCCTTCCCCCTCTCAACTGATAACCCTCCAAATGATCTCCATACCTATGTTTCTATTTTTGTTCTGGTTGTTTGCTTACTTTTTGTCTGTTTGTTTGTCTTCTTTAGATCCAGTTGTTGATAGTTGTGAATTTGTTGCCTTTTTAATGTTCATAGTTCTGATCTTTTTCTTATATAAGTCCCTTTAACATTTCCTGTAATAATGGCTTGGGAGTAATGAACTTTCTTAGCTTTACCTTGTCTAAGAAGCACCTTGTCTGCTCTTCCATTCTAAATGATAGCTTTGCTGGATAGAGTAATCTAGGTTGTAGGTCCTTGCTTTTCACTACTTTGAATACTTTTGCCAGTCCCTTCTGCAAAGTTCCTTTTGAGAAATGAGCAGATAGTCTTATAGAAATACTTTTTTGTAGTAAACTCTCTGCTTTTCTCTTGCTGCTTTTAAGATTCTCCCTTTATCTTTAACTTTTGGCATTTTAATTATGATGTTGTCTTGGTGTGTTCCTCTTTGGATCCAATTTGTTTGGGACTCTGCATTTTCTAAACTTGAATGTCTATTTCCTTTGTCAAATTAGGGAAATTTTTTTAAATTGATTTTTCAAATAAGTTTTCAATTTCTTGCTCTTCCTCTTTTCCTTCTGAAACCCTTGTGATTCAGATGCTGGCACATTTGGAGATGCCCCAGAGGTTCTTAAGATTCTCCTTTTTATTTTGAATTCTTGTTTCTTCTTTCTGTTCTGGTTGAATGTTTACCTCTTCCTTATGTTCCAAATCATTGGTTTAAATCCTGGCTTCCTTCCCTTCTTTGTTGGTTTCTTGTGGATTATTCTTTATTTCACTTAGCATAACCTTCATTTCTGGGTGTTATTAGTTTTGAGATCTGGTTGTAATTCTTTCTACGGTTGCATGAAGAGGTGAAGTGTGTCTGACTATGCCTCCATCTTGACCAGATATTGATCTATATGACCAACTTTTAATCTTCTTAACTATCTTTTGAAGAGTAGAGGTTTTTAATATTGATGAAGTTCATTTATCATTTTTTTCTTTTAGCAGATGGTAAAGAAAACCAAATTTTAAGATATTTGGTTCCTCCTAAAAATTTAAGATGAAAACTTATGTCTTATTGACTAAATGTACTATAGCTAACAACAATTTATACAGCATATAAATAAAAGCTATTTATAGTTATATATGAACAATGCTATAAAACTTTCAATAAATTACATTTGAGTTATATTCATTTAGAAATGGCCAGAAAAATTAATTGTGCTGGGTATAAGAAACAAACAAAAACCTGGGACATTTAGAAAATATCATTCCTATAGGGGGAGGAAAGGCATGGATGAAATAACCCCAAAGTCAAAAGGGAAACTGAATATTTTCATTCACTGTTTTCCTTGAGGAAGCAACAACTTTAATTTGCTCCAGATTTGATGAATATTCTCCTTCTTGTCTGAACGAAACAACTACCAGACAACCTGAGTTTGCCAGCAGGCAGCCCCAACTCCCTGAGGCTCAGGCCCCAGAGCCCTGCAGGAGAAGCCGCCCCCCACACTGCATGTCCCTCCCTGTTGTGTTGCCTGCTCATCATGTGGGGTTTCAGAAAAGTTTCCAAACTTATTCCAAACTTATTCCTACCCAAGCAATATAAAGAGCACTAACAGTATTTTCCACTGTGAAAGTGGTATCATGGCAATGAAAATGCAGCAAGTGTTGGAATGACTCTCAAGATGTCACCCAAAGGCATTCAAGTCCACACCCACATTCAGGAAGGAGCAGAAAAGATCCTTCCTTCTTGGATGCTGAACCTGTCAGGTGTGATGTTATAGTGGTTTCCCCCACTGCCCAGTCTTCGTTTTTTATGGATTACTTTTTTCACAGAATTACTCTTCCATATCTTCATTGGCTGAATTCTGGGAGACACTATATTGCTAACGTAGATTAATTGGTGAAAGGAAGACAAACATTCTTTCTGCTTCATTAAAGTATCCATGTACCACTGGTTTTATAGCAGCCCCTCATGTATGTAGATCAAGCTTTCAAAGTATTTCAGGATTAAAAAAAAAAAGTTATTTCAAAGCATCCAAAAAGCCAGAAAATTTGTATTATCAATTATGAATTAGTATTTTGAGAGGCATAAAGCTTTCTGTAAGGTTTTTATGAGCTTGCTTGTGATTGGATGTATTCTGTATGGTACTGGATTCAGAGTTACTGCCACTGGGCACCATGCCCATGCTGGATCTTTTTATTCCTGGTTAACCCCTCTATAAGCAAGAGGCATAGCAAATGCTATACACAACAATAGCCTTATTGTTAGTAAATCTTGCACCTGATCAGAGCCAAGGTAAACCAGGCTCCTTAGGTGTCAGTTTTCTTCTTGGAAACTTCAGGTTATTCACAATAGAAACCCATGGGAGAACAGGCAGGTGAGGCCTGATATCTATTTCCTTTATTTCCTATTTTAATTTTATAGTAGGTGGGAATTCAAGGAAGAGAAAGTGCTGGAAATTACAAATATGAGGATTTCAGATTAAAATCTAAGAAGTGTGTTCTTGGGCAGTTGGTCAGGGCCAGGTGAGGGAGCTATAATGGTGGAAAGAACTCGCTGCAGAGTGAGAATGAGAACTTAAAACAGAAAGCAAGGCCCTGGCCAGTGTGGCTCAGCTGTTGGAGAGGCTTCCATAACCGAAACATTATAGGTTCAATTCCTGGTCAGAGCACAAACCTAGATTGTGGTTTGGTCCCTGATCCAGCGTCCATGATCCTCAGTCTGGACATGTACTGGAAGCAACCAATTGATGCTTCTCCCTCCCTTCCTCTCTTCCTCTCCACCTCTTAAAAATAATTTATATATATATAAATTATTATATATATATAAAGATTTTATTTCATTACTTTTAGAAAGAGGAGAAGGGAGAGAGGGAGAGAGACATCAATGTATGGTTGCTTTTCACCTGCCTCCAGCCACAGACCTGACTGGAGACCTGGTTTGCAACCTTGTTATGTGCCCTGGCTGGGGAATCGAACCTGCGACCTTTGGGTTCGCAGGCTGGTGCCTTATCCACTGTGCTACCAGCCAGGGCCCAATAATTTTTTTTTAACTTTAAAAAGGCAATGACAAAGTATCCTCAGGTGAAGATAATTTTTTTTTTTAAGCAAGGAAATCTTTCCTGAAGCTTACTTCAAAGATTTTAGGTGATTTGTTTCAGGTGTCAATTCATGCTCAAGACAGGTGGAGATATAGGCTTTGAATCAGACTTAGTCTGCTTTTTACCTTGTGCAAACTAATTTATACAGTTCACCAATGAAGTGCTAATTAATAGACAGAGTAGTTGATTGTTGATTAGTTGAAGCTGACCTTGAAACTTTTGGTTCCCAACCTCTAAGATACGCCCCCCCCCCCCACCATGTTATTTGCTTTCTGGTATCCACACCTTTATGTTGTACATCCCACTTTTAGTCATGGCTGGTACAAATGACCAATAGCCTACGACAGAGTTGATTTCCTAAGCTAGGTCATAAAGGGCAATAGAGTTTCTACCTTCTTCTCTTAGATCATTCCTCCTGGAAGAAGCTGTGACAATGTCATGAAGACCCACTCAAGAGGCCCTATGGAGAGGCCCATGTGAAGAGACCTACCATCAATAGCCAATGCCAACTTGCCAGCCATGTGAGGGAGCCACCTGGGAAGTGGCTCCTCCAACCTCAGTCGAGCCCTCAGATGACAGCAGCCCTAGTAAATATATATATATATATATATATATATATATATAGTGAATGAACCTCATGGGAAACCCTGAGCTAGATCTGCCTAGCCAAGCTTGTCCAGAATTCTTGATTCTCAGAAACAACAGACTCATGTTTGTGTTATCTTAAGCACTGAGTTTTGTAGTAGTTTGTTACAGAATAGCTAGCTAATACTGAACTTCATCTTCTTTAATTTCCATATGATTTCTCCAGGTTACTCATGTTGCCTCAAAAACACCTAAAATTGGAAATAAAGCCCCACTCAGGTCTTATCTGCTTGTGAATTGCTAATTGTTTACCAAAATCTATTTTCCGCAACTGTCTGAGCACACAGCTAGACTACAGCATCCACCCTCCCGGGAGGTTAGGTTGGGCCATGTGATTAGGTTCTCAGTGGAGTGTGGTATAACTTAAAACCTGGCTCATAAAACCTCCCAAGCCCTACCCCATGTAATTTCCCTTTTTGCCTAATTGGGGTAAACCTCCTGGGTGACCTTCAAAGCCTTTTGTTGAAAATGGCATTGCCACTGGTGCTGGGGATGGTTTAGTGGGCAAGAAATGACCTTTGTTCTGATGACACTGAGCTTTGGAGGAGGAGGGGGTCTGTTTGTTACACCAGCCTAGTTTGTTCTAATCTACTCAGTGCCTTCCCATTTCCAGACCCTTTCTGGAATCTATCAAACCTTTTTCCCAGAATGGTTTCCTTCCCTATGTACTATTTCTTTAAAGTTAGCCTCACTCATAAACTTGTAAAGAAATCTATTCAAGTAGCTCAACAAGTGGGTCTGGATTAAGGTTTGAGCACTATAAGATAACATATTACAGGTTAACAACGGTCTGCTGGCTGATCTATTTAAACTAGAGAAGCAACTCTAAAGAATGTTAAGAAAGTTAGCAAGCCAATGAAATAGATTATGGAGGGCAGACAGGTTTTGAGCAACTCTAGTCAAAGCAGGTAGGAAGCTTCCAACATTTGTAGGATGTTAGAACTGAATTATAATCTATTCTCTGAGTTTACATCTGGCTGATTCAGGGAAGATGAAAGTTTATCTATAAGTTTGACATGATGCCACACCATTAGATAAGTTGCTTCAGAAACTGGCATTTGCACCCATTTCTCATATACAATTACAAATTATAGGAAAATATTTGCGTTAAATAGACCTGTTAAAAAGGACTTTTATGCAGGGTATATAAAGAAGTCTCAGACTCAGTAAGAATACAAACAATCCATTTAAAAACAGGCTAAAGATTGGAAGAGACTGTCCACCAAAGGAGATACATATACAGATGGCAAATAAATGTATGAAAAAGCTCAACATCATGAGTCACTAAAGAAATGCAAATCAACACCACAGTAAGATTCTACTACATATATGCTAGTATGGATTGGCCGCGTCAAGTGTTGACAAGGACTCAAAGCAACTGAAATTCTGATACACTGTTGGTAAGAATGCTCAATGGGATACCACCTTGGAAAATAGTTTGGTACTTTCTTTAAAAGGTAAGCATTTACTTACCATAAAACCCAGAAATCCCACTCCAAGGTATTTGCCCAAGAGAAATAAAACTATCTTTACAGGAACCCTTGTGCATAAATGTTCATAGCAGCTTTCTTCAAAATAGCCAAGACTAAAGCAACCAAAATATTTCAGTGGAAGAAAAATAAATAAATTGTAATAAATTCACACAATAGGCTACTCCTCAGTAATAAAAAGAAATAAATTTCTGTCACACATAACAACATGGGTAGATATCGAATACATTATGCTGAGTGAAAAAAGCCAGATCAAAAGCATACATACCGTTTCATTCTATTTATGTGCAAGTCCAGAACAGGCACAACCTATCTAGTGAGAATACATCAAGGTTGTTTGTGTCAGAAAAGTGGGAGACACAGGGGAATACTCCCTTTGATTAAAATACTGTTCTGTATCTTAATTGTAATGGTGATTGCATAGATACATGTATATGTTTTTGAAACTCCTTAAAATATAAATATAAAATGGATGTATTTTACTGTAAGTAAATTATGTCTTAATAAAGTTGATTATTAAAAAGATTTTTATCCTACTGGGATTTGTTTACATTATTGAAACTAAAAAACTAAAAAAAAAAATCTTGAAAAAAAAAGTTTTGCTACACAAAAGGAAGTTTTGTTAAGGGAATAATGGCATGGTCTCATGTTGAAGAATTATACAGTTATTGTAAAAAATGTGAAGAATAGTCAATGACATATAATATGATCAGAATAGATTTTTTAAGGGTAAAAACATCACATAACTGTATGTAAGTTGTAACTCTCTTTAAAATGTTCAAATCAACCCTTACAGCCTGGAATTTAATTTCCTTTGTGCTTGCATGCTTCATTATGTTTTTAAGTCTTGGCAAAATGCTTATTTAACTACAAATTATTGTATTGCCCAAGGATGCATTTTTTGTTCTGGACTCTATATTCATAATTGAGAAGAAAGAAGAACATAAGTGCATAATCTGTTTCTTCAAAATCTGGAATTATATCTAGCCACATGGAGAAATACGTCTTGCAGGGGTTTTGTTTGTGTGTTTGTTTAACAGGATTGAACTAAACCAAGCACACTACAAGTATTTCATGTTAAAAATTTGGTATAAATAATAATGTGCATAAAAACATATTTAGGCAGTGCTTTTTGTGATCGCGCTGTTTTCTTTCCTGAAAATTAGAGTCCATGAATTTTTGCACAGTACATGATTTTATGTCTAAAATAATTATAAACACTCAGAAGAAATTATTTTTTGCTTTATTTCACATTTAGCCCTAGATTCTATCATTTTAATTATCCTCGTTATTTGTGAGTCAGGGGAGCACTGCAAACTCTAAGAGTTACCCAATTCTCTTTCTTTGAGGGGAGGGAGCCAGAAACAGAGTCCTTGGGCAAAGCTGCCTGGGAGGGAAACAGAATACTGATTTAAGTTTCATAGAGTTAAAAGTACAAACAATCCATTATAATTGCAGGAATGAATAGTCCTTCTAATAAAATATTTTAAGAATTATTCTACTTTGCTCAAAACATCTTCATTGCCTTCCAGATGTCAATTAAATAAAATCTCCATTCTGAGTATAGAATTCAAGGCCTTCCATGACCAAACCTGGGTTCCATTATTTACCAAGTATGACTTGGGACAAGATACCACTTCTGTCTGAGCTTCCAGGGCCTTAGTTGTGTTTACAAATACACAGAGAGAGAATGACTTGCCCATCAATGTGTTACGGGCAATAAAGAAAATAAAACATTGAGCACACTATATATGGCATATAGTGAATGGTTAGCAGTAGGAGCTATTCATTTTATGTTTATTATAACATGATTTATTTGTTTATTCCTCTATTAGGTTGTCACTTAAAGGACTAAGGTATTTGTTTTTATTTTTGTATTTCCTAGTCAACTGATATCTACTGCAGGCCCACCACTGTCAGGCATTCATTATTCTGAATGTTGAGGCTGCAATGGTAAAGAAAATGAACTTAACAGCAGCCCTCAAGTGGCTTTCAGTCTAGAGGGAAAGACAGTTAAAAAACAAGAAATTCTTGGGGTATAATTCCAGCAGTGGTATCACTGTATCAAAAGGCAGTTCCATGTTTAGTTTTCTGAGCAAATTCCACACTATTTTTCATAGTGGCTGCACCAGTCTACATTTCCACCAGCCATGCACTAGGGTTCTCTTTTTCGTCCACATCCTCACCAGCATTCATTTGTCGATTTGTTGATGATGTCCATTCTGACAGGTGTGAGGTGGTATCTCATTGAAGTTTCAATTTGCATCTCTGATGGCTAGAGATGTTGAGCATCCTTTCATATGCCTATGGACTCTGTATGTCCTTCTCAGAAAACTGTCCTTTTCCTGCTTTTAAATCGGTCTTCCTGCTGCTGATTCAAATAAGCTCTTTGTATATTTATGAGATTGAACCCTTGTTTGAGCCCTGGCCAGTGGCTCAGTGGATAAGGCACTAGTCTGTGAACCCAAAGGTAGCTGGTTTGATTCCCCAGCCAGGGCACATAACCAGGTTTGCAAGCCAGGTCTCCAGCCAGGTCCGTAACTGGAGTGAAAGGCAACCATACATTCATGTCTCTCTTCCTCTCTGCCTCTCTCCCTTCCCCTCTGCCTAAAAATAATAAATGAAATCTTTTTTAAAAAATAAGTTTACTCTTAAAAAAAAAAACAACCTGGTCAATGTATGAAGTCTGTCCCAAAAGTATTGGTTACACAAACTATTTTAACTATATTGACATTGGCTCCAAAATTTAAGGACAGACTTTTCGTATCATTGGCAAATATCTTTTTCCACGCAATGGGTTCCCTTTTCATTTTGCTGATATTCTTTTTAGCCATACAGAAGCTTTTTTAATTTGATGTAGTCTCATTTTTTAATTCTTTCCTTTGTATCTCTTGCCCTAGGAGATATCTCAACTGTATGAGATATCTGAAATTTTACTGCCTGTTTTCCTCTAGGAGTTTTTTGGTGTCATGACCTATATTTAAGTCTTTTATCCTTTTTGAGGTTATTCTGGTGTATGGTCTGAAGTGATCCCACTGCTGGGATTATATCCCAAGAACCCTGAAACATCAATTCAGAAGAACCTATGCACCCCTATGTTCATAGCAACGTTATTTACAATAGCCACGTGCTGGAAACAGCCTAAGTGCCCCTCAGTAGATAAGTGGATAAAAAAACTGTGGTACTTTACATAATAGAATACTACACAGCAGAAAGAAAAATATCCTACCCTTTCCAACAGCATGGATGGAACTGAAGAGTATTATGCTAAGTGAAATAAGCCAGGTGTCAGGTGATCTTACTTATAAATGGAACCTAATTAACAAAATAAAAAACCCAGCAAAATAGAAGCAGAGGCATGGAATTAAGGAACAGACTGACAGTAACCAGAGGGGAGGTGGGAGGGTGAGAAGGAGGAATGAAGGTGAAGGGTCTAGATAAGGAACATGTATAAAGGACCCGTGGACATGGACAATAGGGTGGGGATTGACTGGGCAGAGTCAGGGAGAGCAGTGGGGGGAAATTGGAACAACTGTAAGAGAAAAACAATAAAAACTAAAAAAAGAGAAATGCAAGGAGAAAATAGCTGGTGGGAGATATTAGCATGAGTTAAGGAGGAGGGAGATTCAATGCTGGCAGTTGTTATCAGAGAATACATCTAAAAAGTGAGATTGAAGCCTGAGAAAAGAGTTGGACATCACGCAAAAGCTAAAGGGAAGGGATCCTAGTCAAGAGATAGTATGGGCAACTGGCCAGATTTAACAGAGCCTGTGTGTGAATGAGCAGAGAAAAGGGGCTGGAAATGAGTCAGTGAAGGGGAGATAGTCCCAGAGGAGAGATGGCCTAGGGAAGTCTGCAGGGGCCAAGTCTTGGAGGTTTAGCCAGAGGTTTGGGTGGCCTGCTATGTGCAATGGGAAACCACAGAAAGTTGCTGAACAGAGGAGTGAACACGTGCAATTACACTGTGAAAAGGCCATTCTGCAAGGTGCTGATGGTGGAATGAATGAGGCCAGGGAGGTGGGATAGTGAAGGGTGTGGGGACAAGAGTAGAAGTGGAGGTCTAGTCTGGTCCTTATCTGCGATCCCTTCCCTACTGCTCCCTGTCCTTCTGCTTCATCTTTCTTCTTCTCAAATATGCTAAGCTGGTTGCCTGCTGTGGGCATTTGCACTGTCTACTGTCTCTGCCTGGAATGCTCCTCACCAGATACTCACTATCTGAATGGCACATTTCTTACTTCATGTCACAGCTTCCAGTCACTTTCTCAGAGTGGCTGTCCTTGTTTCTTGCTAGATGCATCCCTGATACCTATTTTGGATCAATAATGAATTACTAATTGTTAAACTCAATATTTAGTCCATTATAAAGAGACCATCTGCATTAGAAAATATGTCTAATATTTGAAAAAATAAATTGAATTATTTCCACAATTATGTCATGGAAAATTTTAGTGGTTGATTTTGGAAGTTCAAAACTACAGTGCGGAAACAATTTCTCAGCACTGCCAACCACTGGACAGCTAAACAGTCTCTATGCTGCTACCTCCTACTAACTTCAGTGGAGGAGCAAGAGAGTTTGGGGTTTCCTGATTTTTCTGTGGTAGCTTCTTCTCACCTCCATGCTCTCTGCAGTCTGCAGTATGATTAGACTAAAGGTGGCTTATCCAAGGTGTTAGTAAACAACCTTTTTGAAGTTTTACCTCATTAGGAAATTTCAAGGTATGAAATTTGGCATTCTGCTTTTAATTACTCTTAACAAGATGCGAAAAGTTCTAAAAGATGATATTTTTCTCAGAATTACAACCCAAGTGGGATTTAACTAAAACTTAACACACCTTTAAAGGGTTTTTTTTGTTAGTTTATCTGCCTATCCTTATTTAACTGGTTGAGAGTTCACAATTGCATTTAGACATGAAAAAAATTAATAGCTTTCATAATCATCATATAGTATAGCAGTTATTCTTGTGAGGATATATATTTTTTATTTTAACTGACTCTTTGTAGAATTTAAAGCATAAAGTAGATTTTCACCCCAAATTATATCTAGGATGCTTACCTAGAGTTGAAAATGAATACTTAGATAATAAAAATAAATCTTATCTATTTATTTACTTTAATTGTATTTTTTCCATTACCATTTATCCCCTTTATGCTTCTTTCAACCCCCCTGCAATCAGTAAGTTTTAATGATATATCATGCCTCTATCACTAATGTTACTTTGACTAGCAATGCTGGAAACTTACAAGGTTATCCCACCATTAAGTATTGCCAAGCCAGGGATGCCAAAACTGACCTTGAAGTAGGCATTTAGATACTTTGCTTTCCGAAGACTAAGAGGTCAAAGACAAATTTCAGATGTTGTCTGAATATAGGGAGACCCAAACAAAATGAAATGCATCACTACTTCCTGCTATTGCCTCCATCAACAAAACCCTGTTTTGTTAGTAGTAGTATACTAACACTAACTCGCTTTTCCTGATTTTTATCATTGGCTCCATTCCTTCCTTAGAATGCTGCTCCCATAGGGACCCTGTCTATCTTGTTTATAGCCTTTATTTAAATTATATTTATTTTAATATTAACCAATTTGTTGAAAGACATAGTGTTAGGGTTAGAAGAACAAGTTAGAGATCACTAGGAATTTGCAATCTCATAGTTGATGCAACTGTAGGCAAAGTATTTCAATTAAGCAACTTAATAAACACTTCATAATTTGGGTCTGAAATGTTATAGTTGGATATTTCTATCATGGAAGCCATATAAGATCTGAAGAATCACAAAGATAAAACTACATATATAGCCCTGGATGGTGGCACAGTGAATAAGGCACCAGCCTGTGAACCCAAAGGTCGCTGGTTTGATTCCCAGCCAGGGCACATTACCAGGTTGCAAGCCAGGTCCCCAGCCAGGTCCCTAGCTGGAGGCAGGTGAAAGGCAACCATACATTGATGTCTCTCTCCCACTCTGCCTATCTCCCTTCTCCTCTCTCTAAAAATAATACAATAAAAAAAAAAACCCTACATATATAGCATGTCCTTTACTTCTATAGATTACAACTTCCTACACATAAAATTCAAACCATTTTTATGTTCAGTATAGCACCTAAAACAATTATGTCTTGAAATAAAAGTCTTATTTTGACATGAGACTTAGTTTGTATGTTGTCTCTTAATCTCTAAACTGTTTGGGTTATAAATAGATCTTGTAATCACAAGTATTCTGGAAAGAGATACCCCCCCCCCCCCCCCCCCCCCGTGCTTGATCCTCTAGGGAGTTCCAAGTAAGAGCGTGGATAATTGGAACCTGCAAATAGTGTATCAAATCTCATTTTAGTCAAAAGTTTGAAATTTTTCCTCTACTGAACTTTTAGCCAGAGTTTCTGACAAATAGCAAAATAGATGTAGAATGCTAGTAAGCATAAGCCCCACAGGCTTTGAACACAACTGCCGAAGCAGGGAGAATTTAGGAATGTGGAAGAGGATCCAATGCTTGGCCACCCCAGGAGGAAGCCAGGCCTCTACCCAGGGGCCCTTGGCCTGTTCACTGAGCTGGGTTACAGCAGAAGAGCCAAGTGTGCCTGGAAATTCATGATGGGAAAACCCAGCTTGAGCTGGGAGGGTAATTAGAACCCCACCCCTAGAGGAGTGGCCCAGTCTGAATGCTGCAAATGTTGGAAAATCTCTAGAAATGGTTATTCATTTAAGACTAATTAAGTGCCTACTATGACAAAAGTATTACACATGTGGCTATAATCTGCTGTTTTACATGACCTTGATTCTGCTTTTATTCTTTTCAAGTGAGTCCACCAGCAAAATCTTGTTATTAGGGAGAGAAAAAGTGCTCTATTTGTCATTTCTGAACTCAAATGCTTCCATCATTATTCTGGGCTCCTGACAGAGAGCTGAGAGTGCTTCTTTTAATGCCAACTGTGATTTGCACATTCATACAAGGTTTGAAGTTTCAGAAATTAAATGTCGGGGTATAAAATTTTCTTGAAGAAAGTATGATTGCATCAAACTTTCCACGTACAATCAAAGTTTAAAGGAAATATAATTATTATTGTCAGTTTATCACCTCAAACATGTTGTTGTAAATGTCATTATATCAGATGAGTTTGGTAACAGGTTTTCCATTTTGCACTTTATTTGACAAGGTGATTCATTGTTTAGTGCAGTTTAAGATGTCAGTCCTTCTGGAAGGAATTGTGCTGAGCTGATGTGAATAAGAACATTCTTCCATCAAAGTATATGATTAAAGAAGGGTTAGGAATATTGTTTCTAAACTTGCTTTAAATAAGTAGTTTTTGAGATATAATTTATCATAGTTTGCTACATCCAGGGACATGTATGAGACTACATGCTGCCTATGACACTTTGTACCACTCTAAGCCTATGTAAGATGATCCTACTTTGGCTGTTTGTTGGCATCATAGAAACTTAACTAGTAATTAAAGTTGTTTGCTTTTGGACTTGTTTCAAATAAAATATCTCACACTGAATCAGGGCATTAGAGCAAACACTTGAATAAACATTATTGTGTAGTATGTTGGATTAGTACATGTTGGTCACCCAATATTAGACTTTTGAGCACAGAATGGGAGCCAGAACCTTCTATTTACCAGTCTGATGGTGCAAAAAGCATTTCCTTTCTCTTTGTTAATTCCCTCCACCAAAACAGATCTTCATAATAAAGAATACCATTTTTATATATCTATTTACAAAGAGCCAGGAAGGGGGCTAACTACTTCGTTATATCTCATAGTTAAAGCAACCTTCCAAAGTGTCAGCATCCCCATTATACAACTGAGAGGGTTGAGGCTCTGAGAGGAGAAGTAATGTGCCTGAAGACATACAGAGAGCAGGTGGCAGAGCTGGGATTCGAACCAAGGTCCCCTGTCTCCAATGCCCAGAGCTCTGCCCTTCCTCCATGGTGGTTGGTGTGTGTCCCAAACACATCACGCTTACCCCCTTTGTGGCAGTGTTGCCTGTAGATTTTACTGCTTACCTAAACAATATCATTACTTATATATAGTCTCTTATAAAATCCCATGTAGACAACAAGGTAGGGATTGACTGGGAGAGAGAATGGGGTGGGTCGGGCAGGGAAAAGCAATGAGGGGAAAATGGGACAACTGTAATACAACACCAATAAATAATTTAAAATAAAAAACACAAATTTCAATACATGTACAAATAAAAAGAATTTTGAATCTGCTAAAAATAATATAATAAAATTAATAACATTCCACTTGGCATCTGACCATTAGTGTCTTGGTTTAGGTGTTTACATAAGCTGAAAGAAACATTAACTTCTTTTCCTTCCCAAATTGAAACACGCTGATTTCAACAAAAGTAGGAATGTCCCAGGCCTCTTTTAGGAAAATTAGAAAGGAACTTCCAGATATTTTTCCAATTAAATCATTAAAAATTAACCAGATAGAGGGTGTCATGGATAAAATTTTTGGCTTAAATTAAACTTAACATTTTTTATGAGATATAATGACCAACATTTGAGAATGTAAAATAATTGCGATGTATTTATGCATTTGCCATTTAAAATGACAGATAATAATAACATCCTGTTCAATGACAGAAGCAGAAGCAGCCCTGATGCCTACCTAGATCAAGGTCCCTCAATTTACCTGGAGGTGGGCACGTCCAGGACAACTTTTTTTTTTTTTAAGATTTTATTTATTATTTTTTGAGAGAGGGGAAGGGAGCGAGGGTGAGAAACGTCAATGTATGGTTGCCTTTCACCTGCCTCCAGCTATGGACCTGGCTAGAGACCTGGCTTGCAACCTGGTAGGTACCCTGGCTGGGAATTGAACCAGCGACATTTGGGTTCACAGGCCTGTGCCAATCTACGGTGCCACCAGCCAGGGCCAAGTTCAGGACAACTTGCAGGGATCTCAGCACTTACTTGGCTCTGCTGCTTGGAGTAAGAGTGAAGACACCAAATTTACAACTCGGGTAACCCGAACTAGGGGAGGATTGTTGATGACTTCCTGTTTATGTTACTGCACTGGAAGTTTGAAACTTGAGGTCTGTGTGTATGTTTGACCATAGATTTCTGTCAGATATGTTGCTATGAATACATTATCTCTGGATAAGAGGGTGTGCTTTCATTTCCATTTAAATTTTTAAAAGGCCTATCAGTATGCATGTGTCTACCTACACATACCTACCCATCAACACACTTTATAGTTTAAATTCAGTAACAATTAAAATAGTCATCATTCATTTTGTAAATCACATTGCTGAGCAAGCAACAGATGACTGAAGAGCAGTTAATGACTTGGGCTTAGGGTCTGATCTCAGTTCTACTTCCATACTATCTCTGGGACTTTGGGCAACTTCAAGTTTTTACCTCAATTTCTCCACATTTAAAGTGGTGCGTACTTTAGAAGTTTATATGTTATATTTACAAAACTCTGAGAAAAGTATTTGGACATATAGTGACTGTTATATAACTATTTGCTTAATAATTAAGTTTTTCCTAAGAATCAACATGATCATATATTACCTCACACCTGTTAGAATCAAAAAGATAAGAAATAATAAATGTTGGTAAGGATGTGGAGAATGGAGAACCTTGGACACTGTGAGGGTAATTGTTACAAATATTAATTAGTGCAGTCACCAATAAGTGGAACTATTATATAATTCAGCAATTTTAGTTCTGGGTGTTTATCTAAAGAAAATGAAAAGGCTATTTCAAAAAAAAAAAAAAAAAAACATACATGCCCCACACATTCATGACATCATTATTTACAACAGCCACAGTGTGGAAACAACCTAAATACCCATCATGCATGAATACATGAAGAAATCATGGTACATATACACAGGGTGCATGCCATACGTTGGCAATAATTTTTCATTTCTTCATTTCACGTGCTTCTTAATTTTGAAAAACTATACTTCTGAGGTTATGATTTAACATCATTGTTTCAGATATAAAGTATTCAATTCTGAGAGCAACCATCATGTCAAAGGAATACGATGTTAGAGCAACCATAATTTCTGGACTGTATGCAGGGCCAACCGCTAAGGAAATTGTGGACTTTAATAACATCCCTTTACATACAATTTACAATGTGAAGAAGGTATATGATGCTGATTTTGATGTCGCCACACCAACAAGGAAAACGCATAAGGTATGCAAGGATTGCACAAGTCCAGATATTGTACACAGGATCCAGGAGATCATCAATGAAGATCCAGGAAAGTCAATGTGCTCCATAGCAAGAGCGCTGCAGATGTTGGATGCAACGGTTCCCAAAATTATTGCTGAAGATATCAGATACAGATCATATGTTCTTAGAAGAGGCCAGTTTATAACATAACAGACAAAGGAAAGGCACTTTGAAAAAGCAAGGAAACTGTTAAGAACATTGAAAAATCCCAAAGGGAAAATCTCTGATTCTCTTCTCCTATGCAAAGAATTTTTAGCAAGACCAATAGTCAATAGAAGAAATGGTAGGTGGCTCTGTGAGAATCTTAATGAAGTGCCAATTGTCATGAAAATGAAATTTCCTGCTACAGTGATGGTGTCAGGTGTTGTCAGAGATATCATGACCCTACATTTGTTTCCACAAGGCTTGAAGGTGACTGCTGATGTTTACCTTGACATTTTGAGAGAAGTAGTTGTACCATGGATGAAGCAAGTCACAAATGGACATCATATCATCTTCCAACAAGATGGTGCACCAGCACATAATGCCAAAATGGTTCAAGAGTTTCTCAGTGTCAGTGTTTCTGAATTCTGGTCAAAGGATATCTGGCTGCCTAGTTCACCAGATGCAAATTCTTTAGACTATTACATATATAGCATTTGTGAGAGAGAAGTTAATAAACAACCTCATTCCAATAAAGAGGTTGTTAAAGCTAAGACTGAAAACATGATGATGTCCATGGATAAAGAAAAGTTAATTAAAGCATACTCAAGTTTCTGAAGTTGAATTGAGTCTCTTATTGCAGCAAGTGAAGATTTTTTTGAACAATTAACAAAATGATTATGTTTATGTATTTACATATAAGAATAAATTTATTTCAAAATATAACATTTTTGTGGTATGTTGTTTATTTTACTAAAATTTTGACACTTTATTGTGTGCATCCTGTACAATATAATATTAGGCCATTAAAAAGAATGAACTCTTACCATTTGTGACAACATAAGTAGACTTTGAGGGCATTATGCTAAGTGAAATAAGTCAGACAAAGACAGACAAATAAATGCCTTATAATCTCATAATCTCATTTAGATATGGAATCTAAGAAAAAATGGTCATAGATATAGAGAACAGATTGGTGGTTTCCAGAAGCAGAAATTGGATATGGCGAAGGGGCAGGAGAGTGAAATGAAGGGGACCAAAAGATACAGAGTTTGAGTTACAAAATACATGTTATAGAGATGCAATGCACAGCATGGTAGCTATAGTTAATAATACTCCATTGCATATGTGAAAGCTGTTAAGCGAGTACATCTTAAAAGTCCTCATTACAGGAAAAAATTATAACTACGTATGGTGACATATTAACTAGACTTATTATGGTGATCATTTTGCAATATATACAAATAGCGAGTCATGATGTTGTACACTTGAAACTGATGTAATGTTGTTATATGTTAAGTATAACTTGATTTTTTTTAAATGATCATAATAGATTAGGAAAAATATGTTTTAAAGCATATTTTGAGGAACATTAACTCTGGGGGTTGTACTGGTTCTCTTAGGGAGGTAATGGGTAAAATTCAAGATAAACATCATTTTTTAATATGATGTGGCTTGCACACCAGGGTAATTACAGAAAGAACCAGAATAATATACACACTGTAAATCAGTCTGACCATTATATCCTGAACCAATATTATTGGAAACAGGAAAGGATAGTAAGAGAGTTAATCTGCTTGAATCCAAGACCAACCCTGCACAAGTAACTTAAGTTCCCTGAGCCTCAAAATGGGAATACTACTATCTATCTACCTGTGAGGTTGCTGTGAGAATCAAATGAGGTAACAGTTGTTAAGCACTATTAAATACATCATTTTATTCAATTATAGCTATGATTGATATTAATATTTATAGTTTTATTATTTGAGTTCTTTATTTTTACATTTTCTCATCTGTTTGTTAAGTGTAAATGTTTCAATCAACTACACTTACAATGAAATAAGATTTGAGAATGCCAGTGGACCACAGTTAAGAGCTAAGTCCACATAAACATATGGTGTGATGGCCAAAGTTTTATAGAATAATTTGAGAAAATTTGGTTTCTGTATTTTAAAAATATGTGGAGAAATCAGAGTGAAGTAACCAAAATAAAGTAAGATAAAATAATATATTGAAAACACTAAAAAACCAGTCCTAGAAAAAATATATAGAAAACATTGGCCTTTTTTACCCGAAAAGAGACTGAGAAATGGCTTACTCAAGATTTTGAAGGATAGTTTTTATAAGAATGTAGCCTTTTACTTGATATTATGGGAGCTGACCATAAATGATGGAGAGCAAGGTGAATGGAATATTCCCATACACAGTGTTTCTATGGAAGAACAGCCTCTCAACAACCTGTAGGAATCTTCCAACATAGGATAAACAATATTTTGCATGTTAAAAGTAATTAAACCTAATTTCTGGAAGAGAAAAACTGGGCTTAATAAGTACTTTCTCCTCTAAGATTTTATTTTGTATATGAAAGATGAGTGCTTCCCAAACTTACTTCGTTAGGCAGCAGCATACAGTGTCACCACTGTGCTGAGGCTGGACCTTTCAGTCCTAGGTGGCCCATGGAGCCTGTCACCACAAAGAGCCTCCTCCATTTTGTGTAGAGTATTTCATCACTTCTTATGAGGGCCATGAGGTAAAAAAACATGGAAAATCATGGACTTGGCTCTGTAATATACCAAAAAAAGAGCTGGCAACTAAACACAAATAAGTTATTACATAACTGGAAGCTAAATAAAACACCTAGATGCACACATGGAAACCAGAACAGAAATAAGAACAGAATTAAGGAATTTGCAATCTTCAGTATTCAGAGAGTCTAGGTGTCCTTTGTATTTTCCTCAGAAAGAGAACATCAGAGGAATCCAACTAGAACACTGCAATGGCTTGGCCAATGTGACAAGGTCTGTAATTTCATGACAAGTGCTAATAAAGCCCATCCATTTTCAACAATCTATACCTAGAAAATCTGGAGTGATATGATTCCAAATTTCCTTGACAGAAATCCAAAACAATCTCTTGAACTAAAGGATACAGATCACATACACCATGTTATTTGACCTTTCGCTTTTTTCCTCTCTGCACCTTTAAACTTAATGGTTAGGAGCTTTATATTTGATCATAATCAAAGCAGAAAACATTCATTTATTCATTTACCTACTATTCATTCATTCTTTTATTTAGCAAACATTTAGAACACTCATATATTTACAAATGAAAGATTTATTTGGTTCAATAAAACAGAAGCTAATTTAGCCTAGTAGCTATATGTTAAAATAACTATAAGATAATATAGAAGAAAAGGAAAGAGGGTAGATTGGGAAAATAAGTTTGGACAATCAGGAGGGTGAGAAATCAGCCTGCAGCATTTATTTCTGAAGATAAACTGCAGCCTTTCAATCAGGAGTGTTTTAAGACTTTTCATGAAATTTATTGATTTATCATTGGTCACTGAATCCATAAAGAGGCCTAAATGTATGATCTCAACATAGATTCAAGGTTAACAATTCTCTCTCAGAGCCATTACTGCTGGACAAAATGGCACAAATTAACATAGATAGGAAAAGCCTTCTTTTTGACAGATGAAATGTCTATTTTAAATGGCACAAAACAGGACTGGATCCCAAGTGCTCATCTTTTAATTTTATAACTGAGCAAACTGGTTGTGTTTAGCTGACCTAATCACAGAAACACAAGTGCCTCTCATGTGTTGATGACATGCCTTTCCATATGGTCATAGAAGTGGGTTTGACAAGCAATTCAACCTATTGACCAATTTATGTCAAGAAAAGCTGCTAAATATTATTTTACAAAAGCTAAATGATCAATTTTGGCAGGTATACTTCGATATCTAAATGGATAACTTTAAACTAGGCAGCTCAACCGATTGCCATTTGTAGTTTCTTCAGATCCCAATTTGCGATTTCTTGATTAACCCTCAGTATTCAGATGATCTCAAAACTGAACATTTTATAGGAATCATGTTAAGGATTTTCTATGGTCAACAGAAATCTTTGGCACCTCTTAATTTTAAAACCTTTTAAGATAGGCACATTCTGTTGGCCTATGGTACAGAGTTCTGGCATTTTTATCAAGCTGTGCAGGCACTGAATTACTTTGTGAGAATTGTCCTTAATGTGTTTAAAACTGCTTATTTCACTCACTGTTATACACAGCTGATGTGACTCTTTATTAAGGTAAAGATATTATAAAAGTCCTTTTATTGTATGACGTAATAGATCTTTGTCATCTACCCATTAGTTTTTGGCCAATCAAAAGTGTGGACTACCTGTCAGTGGACCTGAATAGTAACCTCAATTTTGAATTGTCTATTATTTATCTCCTATCAAAAGTCTAGTTGAGACTATTAATACTTAGATGGGATTATTGAAAGTATCCTCTAACCATTTATTTTGAAAATTCTCCAAAACACCTCAAGTTTTCATCTAGGCTAATTGTAAGAAGTTATTCTATGAAAAGTTCTTTTCTGAAGTATTTAAATTATATTATCTTTTTTTTAAAAAAAAAAAACCTTCATTAACATTTTGAACAGGTTCAGGTGTTATTAAAACTAGCATTTCCTTTTATTTGAAGAAATTATGGCTGAAAACTTCCTCTAAAGATGGAAACAGACATTCATAGCCAGGAAACCCAGGGAGCTCCAAATAAGAGAAGCCCAAAGAGATCTATACCAAGACGCATTCTAATTAAAATTTCAAAAGTTAAAGACAGTGAGAGAATATTAAAAGCAACAAGAGAAAACCAACTTGTTATATTCAATGGAACTCCATAAAACAACTAGTTGATTTTTCAGCAGAAACTTTGCAGGTATGAACGAAGAAGCCAAATACATTCAAAGTGATAAAAGAAAGAGAAAAAAAAAAAAACAACCCTTCAATGATACTGTACCAGGTAAAGTTATTCAGAAGTCAAGAGGTGATAAAGACTTTTTCAGACAAGCAAAAGCTAAAGAAGGTCATCACCACTAAAGTGGCCTTACAAAAATGTTAAAAGGACTTCTATAAGCTGAACAGAAATGGCATTAATTAGTAACAAAATCATGAAAGAATAAATCTCACTGAGAAGGTAAATGTATAATACAGGTAGTTGATTGATTACTTATATAAAGCTTGGATGAAGGTTAAAAGGCAAAAGTAGTAAAAAATAACTATGGTTATAATAATTAGTTAAAAAACAGATAAGTTAAAAAGATGTAAATCATGACATCAAAAATATAAAACACAGGGAGAGAGGAATAATGCTGAGTTTTACAATGGGATCAAACTTAAATAACTATCAACTTAAAATAGAATGTTATAGATAGACCTTGTCATATGTAAGTCTCATAGAAACCACAAATCAAAAGTCTATAGTAAATACACAGAACATAAGGAAAAAGGAATATAAGCATACTACTAAAAAAAGTCATCAAATCACAAAGGAAGAGAGCAATTGAAAGGAAAAACAAACAGTAAATCCAAAAAAATGCAGAAAACAATGAACAGCAAAAATCATATACCTATTAATAATTACTTTGAATGTAAATGGACTAAATTCTCCAATCAAAATACACAGAGTGACTGAATGGATTAAAAACAAAACCAGGCCCTAGCTGGTGGCATAGTATATATGGTGCCAACCTGTGAACCCAAAGGTCACTGGTTTGATTCCCAGCCAGAGCACATAACCAGGTTGCAAGCCAGCTCTGTAGCTGGAGGCAGGTGAAAGGCAACTATACATTGATGGGTCTCTCCCTCTCTGCCTCTCTCCCTTCCCCTCTCTCTAAAAATAATTTTAAAAATTAGAAAAAAAAACAAAACTATACCCATCTACACCTAAATGCCACTTAGAGGAAAGCTGGAGTAGCTATGTTAGACAAAACAGACATGGAAACAAAGGCTGTAATAAGAGATAAAGAAGGAAATTCTATAATAAAGGAGTCAACCCAATAAGAAAATGTAATATTTGTAAATATTTGAGTACCTAACACAGGAGCATCTAAATATATAAAGCATCTAAATATATAAAGACCTAAAAGGAGAAATAGACAGAATTAGAATAATAATAGAGGATTTAATGCCCCACTTAAATCAATGGATAGGTCATCCAGACAGAAAATCAATAGGGAAATATTGGCCTTAAATGACACATTAGACTACATGGACTTAACAGATATTTATGGAACATTTTATAGAAAAGCAAAAGAAAACACATTCTTCTCAAGTGCACATGAAACAATTTCTAAGATAGATCATATATTAGCACACAAAACAGATCTTAATAAATTTAAAGACTGAAATTGTATCAAACAACTTTCCCAGCCAAAATGGCATAAAACTAGAATTTAATTACATGAAGAAAAGTGAAAAGTTGAGAAATATGTAGAAATTAATCAATATGCTACTGAGCAACCAATGAATCCTAAAAGAAATCAAAAGAGAAATAAAAACTACCGGAGACAAATGAAAGTGGATATGTGACCTACCAAAATTTATGGGCCACAGTAAAAGTAGTATTAAAATGGAAATTCAGAGCCCTGGTTGGTGGCACAGTGGATAAGCTGGCCTGAGAACTCAAAGGTCACTGGTTCGATTCCCCAGCCAGGGCACATAACAAGGTTACAAGCCAGGTCTCCAGCCAGGTCCATAGCTAGAGGCAAGTGAAAGGCAACCATACACTGATATCTCTCTCCCTCTCTGCCTCTCTCCCTTCCCTTCTCTCTAAAAATAATATATATATATTTTTTTTAATGGAAATTCATAGCAATGAATGCCAACCTTAGGAAAAAAAAAGTCTAGCTCTAGCTGGTGTGGCTCAGATGGATGAATTATCTATTGTTTCATAGGCCAACAGGTCCTGTGTTTGATTCCTGCTCAGGGCACATGCCTATGTTGCAGGTTTGGTCCTAGATCAGGGACTGTACAAGAGACAACCAGTAGATGTTTCTCTTTTACATCAATATTTCTCTGCCTCTCTCTTTTCCACCTTTTCCTTCTTTCTAAAATCAATAAGCATGTCCTTGGGTGAAAGTCTCAAACAACCTAACTTTATACCACAAGGAACTAGAAGAAAAGGTAATGCCCAAAGTTAGAGGAAGGAAGGAAATGACAAGTATTAGAGCAGAAATGAATGAAATACAGGCTAAAAATATAAAAGATAAAACAAAATAAGAGCTAGTTCTTTAAAAATGTGAACAAATTGGCAAATCTTTACCTAAACTTACTAGAAAAAAAGAGAGAGAACTCAAATAAATAGAATAAGAAATGAAATAGATATTACAACTGATACTACAGAAATACCAAGGCATGTATGAAACAAAATGAGCAATTACAGTAATTCCCAAATAACATCATCAATAAGTTCTGTGACTTTAAGCAAAACAATGTATAATAAAATCTTCTACCATAGGTGAATTGATATAAACATAAATTAATTCCTATGGCATCTCATCAACATTATAACAAAACAATGTTGAAAGAACAGTATTATTTGAGCATCTGCGATATATGCCAACAAATAAAACCACCTAAAAAATGGGTAAGTTCCTAGAAATACAACACCCCAAGATTGATTTATGATGAAATAGAAACTATTAACAGACAGAATACTAGTAAGAAAATTGGATGAATAATCAAAAACCTCCCAACAAACAAGTCCAGGACCAGAAGCGTAACTGGTGAATTCATCTAAACATTTAAAGAATATCAATCCTTCTCAAATAATTCCCAAAAAAAGAAAAGGGGAAACTCTTCCAAACTCATTTTAGGAGGCCAGCATTACCTTAATACCAAAACCAAACAAGGATACTAAAAAAATCCTCAATAAAATATTACCAAACCAAATTAAACAATATATTAAAAAGATCCTACATTATGATCAAATGAGATTTATTGTATAAATGCAACAATGTGTCAAAATCTGAAATTAGTCAATGTGATGCTCAACAGTAATAAAATGAATAAAAATCATATGATCATCTCAACAGGTGCAGAAAAAGTATAGGACAAATTTCAACATTCATTTATGATAAAAAGCCTCACAAAGGGGATAGAAAGGGAACATCCCTGAACATAATAAAAGATATATATGACAAGCCTACAGATAATATCACACAGAGATAATATCACACACAATGGTGAAAAGCTCAAAGCTTTCTCTCCAACATCAGGAATAAAACACTGTAGCTACTTCTATTAACAGAGTATAAAGAGTCCTAGCCAAGCAACTGGTAAAGAAAAAGAAATAAAAAGCATACAAATTGAAAAAGAAAAAAAAAAACTATCACTACTTGCAGTTGGCATGATATTACATATACAAAACCTTGCAGATTTCATTAAAAAATTGTTAAAACTAATAAATGAATTCAAAATAGATGCAGGGTACAAATGAAATGCATAAAAACACATTACATCCATATAGACTAATAATAAATTATTAAAAGAGAAATTAGTGAAACAATTTCATTTAAAATTGCATGAAAAAGGATATAATACGAGGGATTCTCAACCAAGATGATGGAGGAGTAAGTGGAGCTACACCAATATCCTCCCAGGACCAATCTGGAATTACATTTTTAGAGAAAAAGTCAGCTGGAATTACCAACAGAACATCAGCTGGAAAGAAGTCCTATAACAACAGAACAGCAGAGGCCACTTCATCACAACATGACTGGTAGGCATTGCAGAGACATGAGAGGGCTGGCTGGGTCCCCACCAGAGGCAGCAGCCGAAGGGATGAAGCCAGGGGCTCCACCTGAGAAGGGTGGGATCGGGTCCCCCAGCTGGTGTTCCAGCTACAGACACACAGTGGAGAGCAGAGCAGCATCCAGCTGGGAAGGGCAGAAAGCTGTGGAGTTTGCTGGCCTGAGAGAGCGCCGGAGACAGAGAACTACTAGGGTGACCACAGCAAAAATACATTGCCACCTACCCTGGGCTCCAGCGGAGGGAGGGCAGAGAGGACTGGAGATGCATGGGGAGAGTTTGAGGTGGTAGCTGGAGGAGAGAAGTGGGGTGGTGGCTGTGGGGATCCCGGTGCTGACTCATCGCCCACACCTCTGAGGGACTGTGCTGCGCCAAGCGGCTTCTATAGGAATGTCCTCATAGCCCCGCCCACTGGGAGCAATCTGCCCCGCCCAGCAGGCACTAGAGCCTGGCACCTGATCATAGTTCACTGATTTACATCAAAATAAACCTCTCCTGGCCTGCCCTGCCCTGTCTGAACATAGATACAATAGTTGGCACCTGAAGAGATATTTCTAGCCCAGCAGCGCCTGGTGACTTGTGGATTCATTGGTTTGTAACTGAGTTGGAGGGTGTTGCCTAGCAGTGGCCAGGCCTGGCTGCTGATTACAAACTCTGATTTACAGCTGGGTCAGTCAGTCAGTCCCACCCAGTGGCGTATGAGCCTGGTGGCTGATGGTGGATTCACTGGTTTATAACTGAGCTGGTCAGTCTTGCCCAGCAGCACCTAGGCCTGGAGACTGATCACAGAATCATTGATTTACAGCTGAAACTGTCCATCCTGCCCAGTGGTACCTGAGCCTGGCAGCTGATCACAGATCCACTGGATTACAATTGGACCTCTCTGTCTAGCCCAGCAGGGCCTGAGCTTATAGCTGATCACAATTCATTGATTTTGAACTGAATTGGCCTATCCCCCCAAGCTTTATCCAAGCCTGGTGGTGGATCACAGATCAATAGGATTACACCTGAATCAATCCTTCCAGGCTAGCAGTGCCTTAGCCTGGCAGCTGATCACAGTCTGATTGCATTACAATGAAACCTAAAAATGGGGAGAAAAAGAACCATTCCATCACTGAAAGGAAAGGAGGAATCCTCAGAAAGATTGCTAAATGAAACAGAGGCAAGCAAACTATCAGACTTGGAATTTAAAATAATGATGATAATGAAGCTCAATGAGCTCAGTGAGCTCAAAGAAAACTACAAACAACTCCAGGAGAACTACAAAGAACCCCAGAGAAGCTACTAGGAACTTACTAAAACTACACCAGCATTAAAAAGGACATAGAAACTATCAATAAGAGCTAGGAGGAAATGAAGAATACAATTTCTGAATTGAAGAATACAGTAGAAGGAATCAACAACAGCAGGCTAGAGGAAGCGGAGGATTGGATCAGCAACTTGGGGGACAATGTAAAAAACTATTCCAAGACAGTGCAACAGAATAAAAAAGACTGAACAAAAATGAAGAGGTTTTAAGAGAGCTATAGGACAATATGAAACACAATAATATCCATATCATAGGGATACCAGAAGGAGAAGAGAAATAAGAAATGGAAAATATGTTAAAAAAAAGTAATGATAGAAAACTTTCCTAACATGGTAAGTGAAAATGTTACTCAAATTTAGAGGGCCCCAATGAGGATGAATCCAAATAGACTCACTCCAAGACACATAATTAAAATGATACGTTAAAGACAAGACTAGAAGCATCAAGAAAGAAACAGCAAATAATATATAAGGGGGCTCCAATAAGGTTATCAAATGACTACTCAACAGAAACAATACAAGCCAAAAGGGAATGGCCAAAAATATTCCAAGTAATGAGAAACAAAGGCATACAACCAAGAATACTCTACCCCGCAAGCCTCTCATTCAAAATGAAAGGAGAAATAAGGTGTTTCACAGACAAAAGGCAGCTAACAAAATACATCTCCACCAAACAAGCATTGCAATAGATGCTAAAGGTTCTGCTTTAAAAAGGTAAAGAAACAGAAAGACAGAGAGTAGCATAGGTAAAAAGAGGGAAAATGGCAATAAATATCTATCAATAATAACCTTAAATGTAAATGGATTAAATATGCTAACCAAAAGACATAAGGTAGCTAAATGGACAAGAAAACATGACCCACATATATGCTGTCTATAAGAGTCCCACCTCAGCACAAAAGATCAACACAGACTGAAAGTGAAGGGATGGAAAAATATATATCAAGCAAATGGACATTAAAAAAAAAGGCTGGGGTAGCAACACTTATTTCAGACAAAATAGATTTTACAATGAGGGCCATAAAAAAGACAAAGAAGGATGTTTCATAATACGTAAGGGAACAACCCATCAAGAAGATAGAACTCTTGTAAACATATATGCACCCAACATAGGAGCACCCAAATATATAAGGAAAATCTTGGAGGACTTCGAGAACATAGACTGCAATACACTAATAGCAGGGGATTTTAATACCCCATTATCAACAATGGACAGATCTTCCAAAATAAATAAATAAATAAAACACCAAGGATATTATGACACTGAACAACACTCTAGAGGAAATGGACTTAACTGATGTATACAGAACTTTTCACCCCAAAGAAGCAAAATATACATTATTTCCAAATGCACATGGAACTTTCTGAGAGATAGACCACATGGTAGGACACAAGACAAGCCTCCACAAGTACAGGAAAACTGAAATCATACCAAGCATCTTCTCAGATCACAATGGGTAGAAACTAGAAACCAACCTCAAGGGAAAAAAATAAAAACACTCTAATTCATGGAGACTGAATAACATGCTTTTAAGTAAGGAATGGGTAAACAATGAGATCAAAGAAGAAATAAAAAAGTTAATGGAAACAAATGACAATGAATACACAACAGCCCAAAATATATGAAATACAGCAAAGGCAGTCCTCAGAGGGAAATTCATAGTAATACAGGCCTACTTAAAAAGGTTAGAAGAAGCTCATACAAACAACCTAACCATAAAACTGCAAGAACTAGAGGAACAAAAACAAACAAACCCCAGAGTAAATAGAAGGAAGGAAATAATCAAGATCAGAAAAGAATTAAATGACTTGGAGATTAAAACTACAATTCAAAGAATCAAAATATCCAGGAGTTGGTTCTTTGAAAAAGTTAACAAAATTGACAAGCCTTTAACCAGACTCATCAAGAAAAAAAAGAGAGAGGATCCAAATAAACAAAATCAGAAACAACAGAGAAGAAATCAAAACTGATACCTCAGAACTACAAAGAATTGGAAGAAATTACTACAAACAACGATATAACAAGAAATTTGACAATCTGTGTGAAACAGACAAATTTTTAGAAATGTATAATCTACCAAAACTGAATCCAGAAGTAGCACAAAGCCTGAATAGATAAATCACAACTAGCAAAATTGAAGCGATAGTATTAAAAAAAACTCCCAACCCACAAAAGCCCTGGACCAGATGGCTACACAGGTGAATTTTACCAAATATTTAGAAAACTAACTCCTATCCTTCTCAACCTATTCCAAAAAATCCAAGAAGAGGGAAGAATTCCAAACTCTTTCTATGAGGCCAATATTATTCCAATCCAAAAACCAGGTTAAGACACAACTAAGAAAGAAAACTACAGACCATTATCTCTTATGAATATATATGCTAAGAATCTCAACAAAATATTGGCCAACCGGATCCAGTAATACAGTAAAAAGATCATACACCATGATCATCCCAGGAATGCAAGGATGGTACAACATTTGCAAATCAATAAATGTAATACACCACATAAACAAAATGAAAGATAGAAATCATATGATCATATCAATAGATGCTGAAAAAGCATTTGATGAAGTACAGCAACCATTTATGACAAAAATTCTCAGCAAAATGGGAATAGAGGGAGCATACTTCAATATAATAAAAGCCGTATATGACAAACCTGCAGCCAACATCATACTCAATGGGCAAAAACTAAAAGCTTTCCCCTCAGATCAGGAACAAGACAAGGCTGTCCACTTTCTCCACTTCTGTTCAACGTAGTTTTGGAATTTCTAGCCATAGCTATCAGATGAAAAAAAGAAAAGAAAAGAAAAGGAATCAAAGGTATCCAAACTGGAAATGAGGAAGTAAAACTGTCATTATTTGAAGATGACATGATAGTGTACACACAAAACCTGATAGACTCCACTAAAAACCTACTCAACCTAATAAGCAAATTTAGCAAAATAGCTGGATATAAAGTCAGTATTCAGAAATCAAAAGCATTTTTGTATACCAATAACAAAAGATCAGAAATGGAAGCTAGAAAAGAAATCCCATTTACCATAGCAACAAGAAAAATAAAGTACTTACGAATAAACTTAACCAAGGAGGCAAAAGACCTGTACTTAGAAAACTATAGAACACTGAAGAAAGAAATTAAGGAAAACACAAATAAATGGAAGCATATACCATGTTCATGGATGAGAAGAATTAACATTGTTAAAATGTCCAAACTGACCAATCTATAGATTCAATGCAATCCCAATTAAAATACCAATGACATATTTCACAGATATAGAAAAAAATACTTCAAAAATTTATATGAAGCCCAAAATAACCAGGAATAGCCACATCAATCTTGAGAAAGAAGGACAAAGTAGGAGGAATCACAATACCAAATATCAAAATATACTACAAGGCTACTGTAATAAAATATTCTGGTACTGGCATAAGGATAGACATATAGATCAATGGAACAGAACAGAGAGCCCAGAAATAAACCCAGGACTCTATGGTCAATTAATATTCAACAAAGGGGGAAGGAACATAAAATGGAGTGAAAATAGCCTCTTCACCAAGTGGTGTTGGGAGAACTGGGACATGTAAAAAAATAATACTAGACCACCAACTTACACCATACACCAGAATAAACTCAAGATAGATAAAAGACTTAAACACAAGCTGTGACACCATGAAAGTCCTAGAGGAAAACATAGGAAGTAAAATTTCAGATATCCTACGCAGAAATATTTTCACAGATACTTCTCCAAAGGCTAAAGAAATAAAGGAACAAAGAAACAAATGGGACTACATCAAACTGAGAAGCTTCTGTTCAGCTAAAGAAAACACCAGCAAAATTAAAAGGGAACCAACTGTATGGGAAAACATATTTGCCAATGATACCTCAGACAAGGGTTTGATATACAAAAAATATAAAGAACTTTTAAGACTCAATACCAGGGAGACAGACAGCCCAATTGAAAAATGGGCAAAGGATCTGAACAGATAACTGAGGAGGACATACAAAAGGCCCAAAGGCATATGAAAGAATGCTCAACACCTCTAGCCACCAGAGAAATGCAATTAAAACCACAATAAGAACCCACCTCACAACCATCAGAATGGTCATCATCAACAAATCAACAAACAAGTGCTGGTGAGAGTGTGGGGAAAAGGGAACCCTGGTACACTTTTGGTGGGAATGCAGACTGATGCAACAACTATGGAAGACAGTATGGATCCTTAAAGAACTAAAAATGGAACTGCCTTTTTTTGTTTTGTTTTGTTTTGTTTTTAAAGATTTTATTATTTTTCAGAGAGAGGGGAAGTGGAGAGGCAGAGAGGGAGAGAGACATCAATGTATGGTTGCCTTCCACCTGCCTCCAGCTACGTAACTGGATGGAGACCTGGTTTGCAACCTGGCTATGTTGCCCTTGCTGGGAATCAAACCAGCAACCTTTGGGTTCGCAGCCCAGCACCTTATCCACTGTGCTGGGCACCTTATGCAGCACCTTATCCACTGTGCCAGGAACTGCCTTTTGATCCAGCAATTCACTACTAGGATTATATCTAAAGAACCAATTCAGAAGAATACACCAATTCAGAAGAACCAATGTACCCATATGTTCATAGGAGTGCTATTTACAATAACCAAGTGCTGGAAACAGCCTAAGTGCCCACCAGTGGATGAATGGATCAAAAAACTTTGGTACATTTACACAGTGGAATACTATACAGCAGAAAGAAAGAAGGAACTCCTACCTTTTGCAACAACATGGATGGAACTAGGGAGTATTATGTTTGGTGAAATAAGCCCGTCTGTGAAAGACAAATACTATATGATCTTATCCATTACAGGACACTAATGAACAAAACAAACAAACATGTAAAACAGAACCAGATACATGAATACAATGAACAGACCTTCAGTGTGCAGAGTAGAGGGGGAGGGGGATGGAGGAGGAGGAGGCAAAGAAGGGTAGCAGTTTAGTCAAGGAACTAGCATGGATGACCCATGGACATGGATAACAAGTGGGACTGACTTTGGAGGGGAATGGGAAGGTGGGGAAGGGGAGTGAAATGGGGAGAGATGAGATGAATGTGATACAACAACAATAAAATTAAATAAAAAATTTTAAAAGAATAAAATGCCTAGGAATAAATATAATTGAAAGATGAAAAGACCTGTATATTGAAAACTACAAAATAATAAAGAAACAAAAGATATAAATAAAAAGATATAGATTTTGCACACATAAGTTGGAAGAATTAATACTGTTAAATGGCCCCATTACCCAAAGCAATCTATAGATTCAATACAATCCTTATCAAAATTCCAATAGCAACTTTCAAATAAATTAAACTCTCCTGAAATTTACATGGAACTATACAAACCCCAGTAGGCAGACACACCTCACCTCTTCACACAACCACATCAAAATTATGACTAAAATATAGAATAACCATCATCCAGAACCATCAGAAATCAAGTTGAATGGAAGTCTGACAACTACAGAATTAAAAAAAACACATCCGTCCAGACTGTTAAGAGGGAAACAGATGCAAAATGGGCTGGTCCCATGTGTGGTAGATAAAAATTTGGGAGGGATATCTCAGGAGCATACCCCACACCAGACCCGGGTTCCAATGCCAAGAAGATAAGGTCACACAACTTCTCGCTGCAAAAACTCTCAGGTTTTGAGTCAGTGGAAGAAACTTCTGGAGGCCCAAGCAGTTTCTGTTAAAGAACCCACACATGGACTCACCTACTCAGACTCACTCCCTCTGAGCTCCAGCACCAGGGTAGCAGCTTGAAAGGCCCCAGTGGTGTACTGGGAGGAACTGAAGTGTCTGGCATCAAGGAGAACAGAGACCACTGTCTTTTTTCTAAACCCTCCCCCTACAAAGCCAGCAAACTGGCTCCATCAGCCTGGCTAACATTGCCTGACCCACCCTGGAGACCCACCCCACCCGTCTTACAGGCTCACCGAAGCTGTTTTTCCAGATGAGTGGCTGGTGTTGGCTCATGCTGCACAACTTCCTAAATCCTCTCAAACAAGCATCAGCAGCCTCAGTGAACTCCAGACTGGCACTAGCAACAGCCAGTTTAAAAGCCAGTTTAAGAGCCAGTTTAAGAGTTACAGATTGGCTTCACCTGGGAATCTCCAAGCCAAACACAAATAGCAGCATCTCAGGTTGCTTTATAGCTCAGGCAGGGAGCCCCAGGCAAAACACAGGTAAGGACTGACCTTGGCCTGCACCACTTGGGAAACCCCAGGGCCAGCACCCCCAGTGGACAGCTGCAGACCACATCAGAGCACCACCACCCTGCCCCTGCACAGCTGATCAGGGTGGAGGTGAGTGGTCAGTAGTCATAACCAGTGCTTGCAGCTGAGTGGCCTGGTGCAGAGATCAAGAAGCATTTTTGTTTGGAACAAAATAGACAGGGGGAAGGTTAAGAGTAGTATAAGAAAAGGTCAAACCAAGGAACCTACATACACTACTCATGGACTAAGGGCCAAGGGATTGCTGGAAGGAAGGGTCAAAGGGGAAAATTTTGCGACAACTGTAACAGCATAACTAATAAAATATACTTAAAAATAAAGTGTTTACCCACAAATGATCAAACTTAACATTATTAACTGGGGAAAAATAGACACACTGTTTCTGTTTAGACATGATGCCATGACAAGAACACCATCTATGACATATTCCCATTGAGAATTCGAGATCCAATCATGGGAAAGATCAGACAAACACAAAATGAGGAATTACCTACCAGTGAAAGGAAGAGCCTTTTCTTCAAAATTACCAATATCATAAAAAGGTATAGAAAGACTGGGGAAATGTTTCCAAATTAAAGGAAGCTAAAGAAATATGACAATTAAATTCAATATCTAAATTGTGTACTAAAGAAGGGAAAAGTGTCATAAGAGATACTATTGAGAACATTGACAAAACTGAAATGTGAAATGTAGGTTGTATAAGTATAAATTTATGAAGTTGATACTATGATTATGTAAGAGAATATACCTACATCCTTATTTGGAGTAATATAATGAAGTGTTCAGGGATAAAAGCTCATGAGATATGTAGCTTATCTTCAAATGGTTCAGTAAAACACTGTATAGATAAATGGGTAGAAAGAAAATGATAAATCAAATGGGCTAGTATAACAATCGATGGATGAGCCTGGTTAAAGTGTAGTATTTTTACCTTTGCACTGTATTGTAGATCTGAAGTTCTTTTAATAAAAAGTTTTGAAAAGTTGTCATTTGTTGCCCTGACTGATGTGGCTCAGTTGGCTGGATGTTGGTCCACAAAGCAAAATGTCGCCAGTTTGATTCCCTGTCAGATCACTGCCTAGGTTAGGGGTTCAGTCCCAGTCAGGTGCATACGAGAGGCGGCAACTAATGGATGTTTCTTTCATATCCATGTTTCTCTCCCTCTTTTTCTGCCCCCTTCCTCTCTTTCTAGAAATAAATAAATAACATCTTTTAAAAAGCTAGTCATTTGTTATTTTTAAACAGATTTTATTTATTTTTAGAGGAAGGGGAAAAGAGAGGGAAACACCAATGTGTGATAGAAATATTGCTCCTTTGCCTCTCCCAGCTGTGGACAGGGCCTGCACCCCCTGCATATCTCCTGACCTTGGAATCGAACATGACCTTTCTCTGTGCGGGAAGATGTCCAACCAACTGAACCATACTGGTCAGGGCCATTTGTTGTTATTTTAAATGTTTATAGTTAGGTTTGTTGCCAGGGTAATATCCAAAAAATTGTAATTCAGGAATTTTACTATCTTAGAAACATCTCTTGAAGATATTGAAAAACTTTGAGGTAAACTTTTTGCAAACTGAGATCTCAGTTTTTACTCTAAAAGCTAGAAGACTTTCAGGGAGAAAAGACCCAAATGAAGAAATATTATAAAAAGAATGCTAGGGATCACAGCAAAGCCCCCATTTTCATTTTATTAAGCTAAAAGTTAATTTCTACTCATACTTTAAAATATTATCTTTCCACCACCTCCCTCAGATATGAAATTTAAAAAATGTGGAAGGAAAATTACGTATTTTAAAGTATTTCTAAAGCAAAATGTAATGATAAAAATATGTGTTCCTAATTAAAATAGGACCAGACTCTTAGAAACAGAGAACAGTCAGATGGTTGACAGAAGGGAGGTTTTGGAAGGCTGAGTGAAAAAGGTGAAGGGATTAAGAAGTACAATTAGTAGACACAAAGTAGAGACACAGGGACATAAAGTAAAGCATAGGGAATATAGTCAATAATATCATGATAACTATGTATGGTGTCAGGAGGGTACTTGAAATATCGGAAGGACCACTTTATAAAGTATATGACTGTCTAACCACTATTCTGTACACCTGAAACTAATGTTAAATGTAAACTTTAATTGATAAATTAAATAAACATCTGAGAGAAAATAATGTTTTTATGAAACGAAGTAATAATATGCATGTGCAATTGTTAGAGAGTACATATTGCCTTTATAAACTATGTGTGTGTCCCATTTCATATTTTTTACTAATATGGGGTTTTACTCTTTTTGTAACTTCCCATGATTAGGCATTTTTAAGCTTGATATAGTGTCTTTCAAACAAGTACTGGAGCCCTGGCTGGTGGCATAGTGGATAAGGTGCCAGCCTGTGAACCCAAAGGTTGCTGGTTGGATTCCCCAGCCAGGGCACATAACCAGGTTGCAAGCCAGGTCTCTAGCCAGGTTGGTAGTTGGAAGCAGGTGAAAGGCAACCATACATTGATGTCTCTCTCCCTCTCTCCCTTCCTCTCTCTCTAAAAATAATAAATAAAATATTTTAAATAAATAAACAAGTACTGGAAAGTGTTATCAAAAATAAATTTTAGAAGTACTGAAATATAATGTATGTTCCTACTGGATCATTAATCTCATCCTACATAATTAACTGTTGCATTTTTCTTTCATCAGACTCTGACCTTTAAGGTGTTTCTTGTTGTGTGTGTGCTTAATGTCTAACTTCTCTGGGGAATGTGCAGAGGTCATAATGAGGCATAATTATATACAGTATATAATTTTCTTTGGCCTTTTTCAAGTGCTAATTTAGGTATCATTCTTTTCCTATAAAAATTTGATAACAAATACTTTTAAAAATGAAAGTCCTTTCTTCAGTTTTTACATGAATTATATGTTCAGATAGGAAATTGAGCAACATTACACGAATACTGAAATAATCCATATTTGTCTAGATGGACGATGACTTTCTAAATCAACTTTTATTTCTCAACACTCTCCTTTTATGAAGAAACAAATAATAACCAGTAGACCTCTCTAATTCTCAATTTCCTTATTGTGAAATGGGTATCACCAATCATAGAGTATTGTAAAGATTAAGTTAAATTGCATATATGTATGTATAATGTTTAGCACATGGGTGATAATGATTCATTTTATTATTTAGATTTAAAAATAAGATTCAAGTCTCTATTAATTGAGCCTGATTTCCTATAATTTACTTATTTACTACACTAAACAATAAGTGGTAATTATTATGATGAAGCCACATCATCCAAGATTAAATTGTGCTTAAAAATGTTTAAGTTGCCATAAAAATCACAGGTGACCTAAATAATGAGACTCTTAAGTGAACAACAATATTCTGGTGTTCCATCATTCTGAATCAAAGAAAGTTTGTTTTCAGTTAGAAAATTACCCATTAAATATTATTTGATTCCTATTGGAAAATGCCTCTTAACTTTTAAATAATTAGTCATTTTATTTTCTAAAAATACTTTTACATAGAGTTTGTATGGAAAGACATCAGTCATGAGAAAATAAGTCTGAACTTAAAACACTTGTAAAAATATTGAGAAGAAAGGCAAATCATGCCTGTGTAAAACAAGAATTGTTTTCTGAATAGTTAAGAAATCACCCTTATAAAAAACCTTGCTATAAGCATCATCAGTCATTTGAGATCGGCAGGGATAAGAGCACCAATATGAAGACTGATTTGGTTTTCACACCATTTTAATGACAAGATAAATTTCAGCAACTTGGAATTTTATATGAGAAGACACTCTAAAATAAATGAAACATTTGCAAGCAAGCAAACTCACACACATGGGGGGAATTATTTGTTTTGAATTGCTGACAGTATAAGTAACTTGATCAACAAATAGAACCAGGCTAATTCTATAAACCTTAGAGTATTTTTGATAAACCAGTGGTTAGGAAATAGTGGGGTTTAAAGAGGATCATACGCATTTTTATGATTCTAATGCCTTCAATGAGTTTAGTCCCTGAATACATTTTGCTGGATAATATCTGTTTTATACCGGTAATGGCCCATTTGTTTATAGTGAGAATGTTTTTAAATGGCAGATTAAGTGTGAGGACACAGATTGTGTATTTATTAATTTTTATTAATTAATAAATCTATTACCAAATGCCTTGATGGTGCAGAAAAAACACCAAATTTCACAGCTGGTAATCCTAGTCCAAATTCCCTATGAAATAAGTGATGAAAGAGGAAGGAACAGTCCCCCAGTCTAAGCAGTTGATGAACATGGCAGCTCATATGATAGAGACACAAAAAGATTCCGCATTCATCTGGAAAATCTTGCTGTCCCATATCTTATGTCTCTACAGTTAACAAGGGATGAAGTTGGTTGGGCCAAATCATCAGAATCAGCCATTTCTCCCTTGTAAATTTGAGGCCAAGTTTTTTTGCATTTTCCATTTGCATCCCTTGAATTTATTATTTTTCTGAAGAATGTACTCACCAGAAAGATCGAGTTCTTCATGGTTGGGGAGCATCCCGGGCTGTACGTCTATGAACAGGGTTGTTGATTCTCTTGTTCTTTGGAAGACCTTTCCCAGGTTTGGGAACACTTCAATCAAGAGAGCACAAGCCTCAACATCACTGGTTCTAAAATATGATGTCACATCATATTGGGATTTGTAACCAATAATAAAGCACTAATATGCAGGAGTAATTTTTTGCTAAGTATGAATTAGACAGGCTTCAAAGTTATCCACAGAGTATTATCACTTACTCCCTCTGTTCCATTAAGACCCCCTCCATGACAGGGAGAAAAGGGGATAGAGTCTCTGGAAATTGTTGTGAATGCTTGGCAGAGCCTTCAAGTGTCTCACACATGTGAACATCTTCCAAGTTGCATGTGTTGAAAGAGAAGAAAGACTGAGAAAAGTTGCTTTTACAGCAGGCCCTGGTTTACTTCAATACACAAGTACAAATAATCTTTGCATATCGTCTGCTTTGGTGAGGGCCCATGAACCAAGGATCACAATGGCCTCAAGGCACTGGCAAAATGCCCTTGCTGCAGAAACTAATATTGTGGGAATGACTTGCACACATTGTTGTTATTTTACTCTTAAAGTGCAAACATAAGTCTCATAGGCCATTGTTTTATGGAAGGTACGTAGTTATTTTTTAAGGAGGTAGAAGTGGCTAAATGCCTTTCTTGAGTGCTCCCTCTCTAGGTGTGTGGCAGTGGGAGGTGGGAGTGCTGTCAAAGGTGAATTATGGAAAAATGTAGAAGCCTGTGACTTTTTGAACATGTATTCACTAAGAGGGCCCGCCTATGGCCGCAGCAGGGTCTGTGAAGAAAACACTTATTTCCTTGGCAAGTTCAGATGATTTGTGGCTAGCGCTTGGGAAATGAAAGTGTATCATAAACAATCCTTGATCAAGGTTTTACTTTGTTTAGTTTGAAAAATACATTTAAAAAACAGGCTCTGCAATGGCCTGAATTTAAATTTCCTTGGACTGCTTTAGAAAAACATTGAGAAAGGATTCCAGTTTATTGGTGAATTGAAGAGAGTTTAGGTTGTGTCAATTTTCCTGATGGTTTTGATTGAACAAATGACTTAGTCTGTAATTGACTAACCCTCAAAATCAATCAAAGCCTTGCTGTATTAAGTAAACTAAATTTAAATTCTTAAACCAATTGTGGATGTGAAACAATCTTTACATTTATGAAACAAAGCACACTTTATTTTCCTAAGGTAACATGAAACAGAAAATGCCAACTCAAAATATAGAAAGCCAAACAAAGCAATAACTTATAGGTGCTAATATGTTACACGCATTTTGCAAATGGAAATCTACCTACCTCTAAAAAATGGTGTCAGAAGTTAGAATACCATAAATCAGAAATGGGAAAACTTTTTCTGTCATGGTCCAAATATAAATATTTTAGGCTTTGCAGGCCATATGGCCTCCGTCACTACTACCTAACTTTGCAGTTACAGCGCAAAAGTCACCATAGACAGTATGTAAACAAATAGGTATTGGCTATGTTCCAATAAAACTTTATTCATGGACACTGAAATTTGAATATTATATAATTGTATATGCCATGATAGATTCTTTTGATTTTTAAAAATCATTTAAACACAACGTAAAAACCACCATCAGCTCAAACAATAAGCAGCAGGCCAGACTTGGCTCCTGCACTGAAGTTTGCTGACCCTACTGTGGACTAATGAAGCCTGAGCTGTAAAAGAAACAAGACACATCAACAATGTCAGTGACTCATTCATTCTTCATCAAAGAGTAGCTCTTGAACACGACATCCCCTATGTGCTATGCTTGACAAAAAATAAAGTTTACCCCGAGGCGAATAATGAGAAAACTGGACACATCCAGATTGTGAGTCATTCTACAAAACTGGCCTGGACTCTGCAGAAGTATTAGGAAGAACCAAAGGAAGAACAGAAATGTGGGAAAACCATTCAGGAATAAAGAGACAAAACCTAAAAGTGCTATATGATCTTTGCTTGAATCACAGATTAAAACAAAAACAACTGTAAAAGGACATGATTACGGTCTTTGGGAAAAATGGATTAACAAATATCATTGTACCATTATTATGGTCTTGAGGATGATATTGTGGACCTACAGAATAAAGCTCTTGTTCTTAGGAGATATATGCTGAAGCATTCTAGATGAAGTATTATGATTTGCGATTTAATTTCAAATGGTTTCATGACACATAGAAAGTGTGAGTGTCCGTGTGTGTGAGAGATGAGACAAATGTGGTAAAACGGGAACAATAAATGACTGACTGATAAGTATGCAAATATTGTATTACTCATTCAACTTTCATATAGGTCTGAAACTACTCAAACTGAAACTTGGAAACACATATACAGGAAAAAGACACAGTTGTAAATTTAGTTGGTTCAAGTTAGAAAAATTTGAAATATGAAATTACAGTGTTTGAAAATAAAGTATTCATTAAAATTCTAAAATAATACCAATTTCATTTGGAAATTAAAATAAACTGACTTTAAGAAAGAGCTAAATCATTTCAACATGTTTTGTTATTTTCATCTAATTTATTTCCAGGATTTATAGCATGGGTAAGACCTAAACTGGATAAACCAAACACAACAAAATCATCAAACTTAGCTTCTCAAAAGTCCAGAATTTAGATTGTTGTTGTTGCATAAGATGCATATTTATTCAGTGACCAGAAATCTGAAATATATTTTTTCTGTAACTAAAACTTTCAAATACAAAAAAATTACTTTACTGTTTCTAGTAGTCAGATCCACATAATTCTGCATACCATTTTGCTCACTAGATTTTTTTTTTTTTTTTTATGTAAAGAAACTATATAGGAAACAAAGTGAATGGGTCATCATTTCATCTGGAGAAATCACTATTTGAGGACATGAAAGGCACTTTCACAAGAAAAACTGTAAACTTTTATAGGCAGAGACCACATTTTAGTTGCCTTTGACTCTCTACTGCCCAACACAGTGCATCACACACGTAGCACTCAATGAATGTTTATTGAGTGATCAAATGAATAAATGAATAAATGGAAGGGGGGACTCTATTTGATATGGAAACAGATCAGCTTTCGATTTGATGCAAGGTAAAGATTCATGATGACTCTGGCACTGGACTTACCCACTGAAGGAAGTAATGGATTCTTATTTGCTCATTTATTTATTTATTTATTTATTGAAATGTACAATAATAGAATAAACATATCTTAATATATTTTTAGAGAAAACTTACCACTTAAATGGTCAGATATTTTTCTACATGTATGATGATGAAGACAGTTCCTCAATTTCAAGGATTCTGTCTGTTAACATTCAGTCAGGTTGAAATGGATCTGAAAATCATGGCATATGAAGGGCTGTTGAGGGAATTGAGAAAAACAGAAATCATAGCAGCTGGGCGAAGATGAGTAACTGGTCTCAATTATCTTCAGGTTACCATGAAAAGGAAGGGGTAGAAATTCTCTGAGAAGCTTATCAGGAAAGAATTGGGACCAGTAAGCAAAATTAAAGGTGGGTTAGGGGGGCTCTATGCAGATTTTAGCCACCCAAGAAATAGCTTTCCAACAGAGAAACACACCCCACAGTGGGACAGCTTGCCTTAACAGATAATAATCCAGGTTCAGTGGATGTGTGTAGGCAGAGCTGGTATGACCATTTTCTAGGGTAACCAAGGAGGTAGCATCTACATAGAGCAAGAGATAGAGGCTATTCCATCCCTTCCAACCTGAAAAAGCATTGTATCAATACAATAAACCTGAAAGTCACTCTACAAAGGTGGCATTAACACTAAGTAATTATTAATAAATATTTTCAATACCTCAAGGTTTTCAATGAGCATATCGCAGGTAAATAGAATATCATAATCTGTTTGTTCTTTGAGTGTTTTACTGAAAGATGTAGACTTGGCATTAGTTAGTACCCAAGGATAATTTAGGTTGTCTCAGTATATAAAATTATAACACATCTCAACAGATATCCAGAATGCTCTTAGGTATTTCAAAGACACTAAGGTTTTTGTTTTTCTATATATCCCAGGCCACTTTCCCTGTTATCTTCTGTTATCCTCTTAAGACTATTTTCTATAGCTACCTCCTAATGAGACATTTATCTCTAAAACCTTCCCCTTTAATCATCTCAAACACTGCAACTAAAGGTCTGCCTAAAACCCCTTATAAACAAACTAATATCTGGTCAAAAGCTTAGAATGATTGATTAATTTTCAAATATGCATGAAAAATATTAGAAGGGGCATAAAAATACAAATAGTTATTAACTTGGTAGAATTATATAGACCAGTATTTCTTTAATGTTCTGGGAGTACTACTAATAAAGGCCTGACAATAAATAATATCCAGTGCAAAACAAAGACTTGACAAAATTTCCTTACTACCTAGCACATCACATACAAAAGCTCCAACTTAATTTTTCAAAAAGACCCTCCATTAAGTCTCCCAACTTACCTTTCTCCAACTACCCCTGCAATAAGCTTCACTGATTCTCTAACTTTCTGCTCTCTTCGAACCCTTTTCTTCCTCCTTGTCTCTCATCATTGCTTCTGCCTTTGTACCTCTCACAACTTTGCTCTCTTCATTCCACAGAATGATGACTGCCTCTCATTTCTGTGTTGCTTCATCTGTAACACAGGTGAGCCTCCTGAGGGCAGGCCCTTCATTAACTTCTCATTGCATTCCTTGCATCTAGAGCAGTGCCTTGCAGATAAAAGGTGTTAATGAACTTCGGTTGAATGAATGATTGTCATTTCTGTGATGGTATAAATCCACACTATTTTTTTTTGAAATTTGTTACAAATTGATTACATATTTTGTGTGGTCTTCTAATGGCATTACATCTTTTTCTAGTTTATGAGTTTTGGTGTAGGTTTCTCAAGATGAAAAGATGTTATCCATATTACCTAATTCACTAATTTTGATCCAACAAATTTTTATTGAATACCTACTGAGTCAGGCACTTTAGTAGGCATTAGAATAAAATTAGAAACTGCACTTAGGAGCAGTGAAGACCAAACAGAATATTTTTTAGCTAATTTCTTTTGCACAAAATAAATACTTGAAATTTATAATCTAAATCAAAATAATGGTCAAATTTTCTACACTTTCCTACCATCTTTCTATCAAACCCATTCAAAAGAATTATATAAAATAAATATAAGATGTGTCTTGAAATTCAACATTAAGACCATTAATGATAAATAGAAATAAAAAAATCTGAAAAAATATTTTTACTGGGTTAGGGGAACTGTCATTAAATCATTTATGTTCCAATATCTTTATAGTAATTGGAAAGATTCTGAAAATTGTAAAGGCTTCATGTGTAGATTCTAGTTTAGGTCATTTTAAGCCTCTTCTGCAATATAGATATTTTGGAAGCTGCTATTTGTAGTATTTTTTTCCAGAACCCGATGCAATAATTTGGTAAAGAACACAGATAGAAAAGATAACTAATTTTCCTTTTCCCCTAATAAGCTATGTTTATTATGCCAATTTTAATTACCATGCAATCTAATGGATTTAAGGCTTATATTTTCCACATCACTAGGCATCACAAACATGAAAGCATTTTATACTGTCATTATACATCAATGTGTATACTTGGTTATACATATATACAGAAATTATTCACACATCTTAACCTTGCTATTTCTTCCTTTCAAACCAACCTAATTTTACCATGAAAGCAGCTTTTTAATAAATGGTATAAGAAATACAGCAAGGCACACTTTTTAAAAAACTTTTTTTTCTCATTACCACCTCAAGAAGCATAAGAAAACCAAAAATGTTGTACATAATTTAATAGAATGTTACCAGTTTATAATATACAACACCATATAGTTGTTTCTTGAAGTGCTGCATAGATTATTATTATTAAATAAATAAAATGGCGCTTTTAAAAGTTGCTTAATTGTGAAAGAAAGACCAGTGTTTCTCTCTGTGCTACAATCAAATCAAATGTTGCCCTTTTAGGTAAAACTCTTTCAATAAACACAGGCATCATACCATTACCAAAACTTCATATTAAAACATGAAATTGGTCAAGTGCTGGCAGGGATCATTCCAGACAGGTGAATTTAATAGGCCATCAATTTGGTGGGTGGCCAAACTTGATAGAGCAGATGGGGAGGAGGGGGCAGCAAACAGAAAAGTCTTGCTGGAGAGGCGGGGTTGGTAGAGGTAGCTTGGGACAGGAATCCGTGGGAGAACAAGCAGTGTTGCTGAACTTCAGAGACAGTCACCTAAAGGGAACCAGTGCACACATCCAGGTCACAAGGTCACGTGGACAAACCGCATTCGAAGGGTCATCTTGGGGGAGGTCGGTGTCACAAACGGCAGTGACGTGGTGAAACAGAGACCAGCCTGGGGTGGGAGTATGAGGCCACCCCTGAGTTGCAGCCAGGCTTATCTACGAGAAACAAAAAAGTGACAAAAGAAAGGGGTTCAGAAATGTCTGTTTCACTTGTCAAACCCAGACCCTCAAGGAACCCCTGAAGGCTGCCATGTTGGGACTACCTTCTAATGTTCTGCAATAAAACAATACATACTATATAAAGTGAATTTAAGAGCCCAACATTCACATTATGGATAAAAACTGTTTCAGAATCCATGTGAAAAATACATTGACTTTTTTTTTTGAAACATGGTTTTAAGGAAAACAGGCATCACCAAGTTTGACTTTTCATCTCAATTTCATCTACTCTTTTACTTGTGAACTCAGTTTTAAGTATCCCATAGAGCCTCTGCTCGCTATGAAAATGTGCGTCCACCTATTATGCCAAGTGCATCAGCCAAGTACTGAGAGTCATTTGCAGGCTGGGAACCTAGGCTCTCAGATTTAACCCTTCCTCCAATGAGACTGTGCGTGTGACAGTGGGAATGACCAACTCCACTATTATAGAGTTGTGAAATATTCATAACATTGTGATAATCCCAAGTATTCCAGCTCCTTTTCTATAAAAGGATATAATGGGGGCTTCCAGCTCAAATACAAATGCTATTTATTTAAGTTACAAACAGCACTGTGAAAATGAGAAGGATTCTATTATTTTTGTACATCTGATGGCTCTGCCAAACTCAGTTCTACCTATTTTTACAAGCTTAAAAGCAACCTGCCAAAGTGAGGAACAACTACGTTCCAGATTCAGGCAATGCAGGACATAATTACGTAAGGTCTTCTGACCAGCTCTCAAATAAAAGCAGGTTTTTGCTTGTCCAGGTTGAAGCTGAGTTCTGATTTCTGATGCCAAGTTGCTTCATTGTCCTTTCAGAACTCAACATTCTTATTCTCTGGCTCTTTCTCAACAACCTTACAACCTGTTCAGGAGCCAGAAAATCTTTCACTAATGTGGTTTGGCTGGAGCCACAGGAAGCTGGGGAGAGAAGGCAAGTTTAAGAACAGGGGACACAGACAGAAACAGATGGGATGAAATTTGGTGTAGTAAAATAGTGCGGTACTCAAGAAAGAGCGCAGCACATTGTTCAAATGCTGAGGACGTGGCTCATTTGAAAATTGGCCCCCGAGTAGGGAATCCTCAGGTGAGGCAAATTTGATTTTACTAACTGCTGGCATTTAAAATTCTCTCTGGGTAATCAATTCTTTCAACCTGGCCCACTTGGAAAGGGGAAGGCCAAATTGGCTGAGACACAGATCCAAGCTGTGTGTGTATACGAAGGGTGGGGGATAAAATCTTCATTATTTATCATGACAAAGCTGGTTATTCAGAAGCGCTGGATAATTTTTTAAAATACTTCATTTTGACCAGGACCTTGATTTATTTAAATGATTTTAAAATATATCTGATAAGATTACACCTGTATTGTTCAGTGAAAAATGAGCACACTACCTCGAAGAGTAGTTTCTTAAACCTGCTTGGTCAACTTTAAGTCACATTGACACTTAGTGTCAATGCAATAAACAGAATGAAAACCTGTGGTGTGTCCATGATGAACATTTGCTCTGGCAGCTTTCTTTTTTCTTTTTTTCCAGTTTTTTTTTTTTTTTTTAATTGTTGTTGTATTATATCCATCACCTTTTTGCTTCTCAGTTTGTAAAGACTGAGCAGCAGCACTTTTAACTGTGCACATGTGTACTTGACCATGTGTCAACACAAGTAATTGCCTAAAATCTAAAATCTACAGGCAACCATTACATTTGCAGACCAGTAAAGTGGTTAAGGCTAAAAAGTTCTAAAGGAAATAATATGCATCCTAAGTAAACACAGTCGCTCTTGAACACACACACACACACACACACACACACACACACACACACACACAGAGTAAAATCAAGCTAAAAACCAAAGCAAGCCAAAAGGAAAAAAATAAAAAGTACACAGTGGCTGCATGTGATGAGTTAAATTTTTATATCACAGGATTTATCCTGCATGAAGTTTGGGGTTAAATCATTCACCAAAGATCAGAGGCTTACGATGAGGATTATGAAGAAATAACTGTCAGAATACAGCAAAAAGATTAGTGCAAAGTACATCTCTTAGGCAGGTCCTAGGAGGCACTACAGACATACATTATAGGCTTCCTCCAAATTAGGCAGAGATATCTGATCTTTTCAGTTACCTTTCCTTTGATGTGATTTGCTGTAGCTGACCTCTCTATTTTTATAGAAACATGGCATATAAATGAAAATAGTGAAAAGCACAGCAGTGTGCCTGGAAGTTGATGCAAATGCACATACTGTGTTAAAACTCCTCATACAGTTTCAGTGGGTTTTTAATTAGAACACAGTAAATGAAAAAATCTTTTCAGAAATTTTTAGGAAAAAAAATGTTACTGTTGCAAACTACATTGCTATTATTCTAAGTTATAGCTCTTCTAGATGACATAATTTCATCATCTAAGAACTTATTTTTGAAAGATAAAAATACCTAGCAAGTTGAATTTGCTGAATTTTTACTGTGATCAAAAGAATACTCCAACTGAGAGTTTTCAACTGGCTTAAAAAGTAAGCTTTTTCTTTTGCTCTTTTGAATCTTGTACGAAGAACAATGCCAACAATTAAGCTTTTATAGACATGGAACCTATTTACCAAATAATTTTATTATGTATTCCTAACATTTAACACTGAAGTCATTTCAACATTTTGAGATTAAATAACTTGTCCTGGTTGGTAGCATTTTAACAACATGTAAAACTTTATACCCAGGTACCTATGTTGATGACTGGTGAAAACTTTCAGTATCCAGATGTTTTGTGTACATGTTGTTAAAAAAAACAAAACAAAACAAAACTGAGTAGGGCTAGTAAATATGGCTATTGAAATGGCCCTAGACTGATAACGAGTCACTTGGGGGCGATGTGAGTTCTGCAGAAGTAAAGTCTGGCTGCTTCTCGTATAGCCTGGGATGGGGCCAGGATCTGCAGCCCAGGGGGCTCAACAAAATATTGCTGACTGGCAGGCAAGGCGGCTGAGAGTTTTACACTGTCCTGCTGGTAAAATGTGAGCTTTGTTGCACATTTATTTCCCCAAGTCTAAAGATGGAGCTACTTATCCTTTATATTTCACGTCAATTCTATGTGTGGTGTGGGAGAGAAGTCCCCAGAGTATGAGAGAGGGAGGAGTGCATCCTGGAGGTTTCTGCAGTGCCAGAGCTTCTCGGGCTCCAGATCAGCATGACTGGGGACTTGAGGGTCACAGTCACATGCTGTCATGCTCAAAGTGGTGCTGCTTTCCAGCCTTTATCCCCTTTCAGAGAACAAAAATCAGCCAGGCTCTACCAGCCCTTCTGCGGAGGTTGGCAGAGCCAGCGGTACAACTGGTTCTCAAAGAACTTGTTTTGAAGCAGCTTATGGAAATGCAGTTAGTTACTCTCCCTTAATGGTCACTTTTACTGCATACTGATAGAGAGTGTGATTACAGGGTAGACATCTTTCACAGAAATAACATTTCTCTCTCTCCCACTTTTGTTCTCATTTGCAGCTAATTGTAAAAAGTCTGAAACACAGAAATTAGTTTTGCTATATTAGTAAGTAGGGTGCTTTTCTTCAATTTTGCATACCAATTTTATTTTTAGGGGAGTTCACACACACAAACACAGATACACACACAGATTATATATATATATATATATATATAGAGAGAGAGAGAGAGAGAGAGAGAGTATAGATTTCCCCCTCCTCATTTCTAGCAGCTCTACACAGAATCACACATTTTAATGAGCCTAGGGCACAGGTGTTGCAGGAAAAAAAAAATAATGATGTTTGCCATTCATCTTTCAAATTAAATAATGTGTTTTTAAATAGTAACTTTTTTCATAATACATTATGGGAACAACATTTATCTGTCACATTTTAAAAGATGTATTTGTAATAAATGTAAATTACTTTTAGAAAATCAGTAATTAGGCTCATCAAAAAATAAACAATCTGCCACAAAAAAGATAATCTTTAGCATAGTTATGTATAATAACTGTTATTTGAATAAGTTAACAAATTAGGGTAGATTGCTTCTGTAATTCATTTCCTATAGCACAAGTTTAGGTTACAACATGGAGCTTCTGGAGCAGGGGTGGGGACGGCATTTGGCACCTCATACTTGGGCAGAACACAGCTCTCACATTCGAAAGCTCAGATTTTCTTTAAACTTGATTGAGATAGTACATTCATCACTGGGGCTTAAAAATAGGAAATAACAGAGTTTTTGTGTCACTTTTACAACTATATCATCATCTCAGAATTATCAATCAATAGCTGTCTGATTAAATAGGAAGGGTGAAGTGACTTAAACAATCGGATGGAAAGCAGCCTGTCAACTCCAGGCAAAATTCGAAAATTCTCTTTTTATCCGAATGCCATTAACTTGTCCTATATTCTTTCTGCATTTGTTTTCTCGGCCTGCCCTCCATCTCTCTGTGTGGATAAATAAGAGCCTCCTCTTTAACATCCACTTTCCCCTCCTGTTTGACTCCTCTGCCTTGGCCGTGATTAGGAGTTGTGACAGCCCAGCCTTCTACTGGGGAAGCAAGTGTGACGATAGTTACTTGAGACAGATGCATAAAAGAAAGGCCCGGATCAGGCGATGCAGCCTTTAACCTAATCAGTGTTTATCTGCAGGCAGCAAAGGCAGTGGGCAGCACTGCGCCGGAGACAGAAACGGGAGCTGTCATCGTGCATGCGTTTGATCAGAGTGTATAACCGCAATTTGGAGAACTGTTTTCCTCCCTAAATGGAAGATTTGAGTCCCTAAGTTATTCAGTTACTTCCTCAAATTTTGTGCACTTCTTGCCAGAATGATGTAATGAAATAATGTCACTAAAAGTGTCATTTGGGACTGTTTCTCCCCCTTTTGCTTCACAGTTACTTGCATTGTTGGGAGTATATCTTCCACCTAAACATCTTCTTCAGATGGGTATGTGCTGTGACCAGTCATTCTGACTAGCCTTTTTCCTGCCATGCCTTTGTTGACTCAAACCCTGCTTTTAAATATATAAAGTACATATGTTAAAAATGTATTAAATGTAGATTTAAACCATGAGAACTATACATACCTTTCAATGAGATGATTTTCATGCTTGGAGAAGGTTACATTCTACCTATGCATATTTCTATGTCGTTCTTCATCAAGGTTCAGAGGACTTTCTTCACAGGGTAAAGTTTTGGAGTTGGGATGCAATGCGGCTTTGTCTTTGGGCTGTGTTGCCTTTGACAAGAGTCCTGGAGCTCCGGATTCAGCCGAAGCATCATTATGTTCCTCCGGCGTTCCAGGCTCACCTGGATTTTCTGAACTTTCTTTTTCACTGCCCATTCTGGAAGGAGTAGTTGACGTGGAGCTTTCTCCACAGACATTGGAAGCCTGGAGTAAACGATCCACCTCCTTTCCGGTATCAGGTCCCTCTGGAGGGGGAGGATGTGAAGTAGCCACCACACCTGCACCATCAGCCAAGAGAGAACTGTCACTGAACCTAGGAGAGCCTGCTGCTTCTCCTAAAGAAATCTCGGCCTCACTGGGACCTTCGGGCTCATTTGGAGGTGCACAGAAGGAACAGTGCTCATCTCCTTCAGGGTCTTCCTCAGCACAGGCCTCGAAGAAGCATTCAATGTCTTCCTTGTCTTCTAGTCCTGCATCAGCAATGTCCAGCGGCAAGGGAGTGTTGCTCTTTTCTTCTACATAATTGGTGACCTCCCCACAATCACTGTCATGAGATGAGAGAGATAAGTAGGAATAAAAGTCTCCTTTTCTCAGCTGGATGGGCCGGTGAGAATGTTCCAACACTTTCTCCTTGATCTGAGTTAATGAAGTAGGAGCAGCTGCCTCATGTTCAGGTTGAGATTTACTTTTCAGGGCAGTTGAAGCCATGTCAATGATTTCCTTCACAAAGTCATGCACTGAACAATCTTCGGCATCTTTTGGATGGAACACAACTGGCTCACAGTTGCAACAGGAAATGTCACTGATGGAGGCATTTTCCTCAATTTCATTTTGTTCAGCTGCTAGGCAGCTACCGGCAGGGTTCCCAGCCATACTTGGTGCATCATTAGCTGAAGATTTCAGTACATCAGAGTCCTGTCTATTGATCACTCTTGTTTCTGAAGGCAGTTCTGGGCAAGACTTCTCAGTGGGAGTAGAAGCAACCCTTTGATTTTCAAAATGGTGGTGGTTTTGACATTTTGGGGGAAGGTGTCTAACAGTTTGGGGGGCAAATTCTGTTCCAGCAACATTTGAATCATCTGAGCTGTCCATAAATGCTTTACACTTACAATGCTCACACTCCGAAGCTCTTTTCCTGCTTGAACTAAGATTTTCCGATTCCTTCGAAATCACGTGAAATTTGTCTGTCTGTGTTTCTGGAGTACTTTCAACATTGCCATTTTCCATGTCAGCCACATAGGGATCTTTATTAACTTTGAAAATATTTTTCTTATTTTCACTCTTTGTCCCTACCTCATGGGTGTCAGATAAATTCTTACTATTTCCATTACTTTCAGAGACACATTTTGTGGAGCCGTTTAGCAGGGCCTCAATGCTCAAGGTATCAGAAGGATTGGTCATCTCATTACTACTTAAATTCTTACTGCCCCTTATTTCATCACTGAGATTACATCTTCTCTTATCTCTAGTCAAGGAAAGCTTTGGTCTAATCCAGGTGTGCAATTCATTCTTTATATAGTCTAGCCCTGACATCAGATTGCATTCTTCATAAATTTCATCATCAGTTGCAATACTGGAGTCATCATCCTCATCTTTGATGCACAGCTCTTCTTCTGTCAGGGTGAGGGTAGAACTGGAAAGGAGGTCACTGTCATCTTCATCATCGGTGCAGGCAGAGGTGCAAGAGACATTAACGATCATGCTGACATTGACATCACTCTCATCAGCCACTGAACGAGTCAGGCGCTTCCTGAAGGAAGCATTTGATTCCGGGATCTTGTTCTTGTGTAACATGATATCCTCTGAGCAAAGAGAGAGCTCATCACTGCTGCTAAGTTCTGTCAGAGATGCCGGCGAGTCCTCATTGATGGAAGACGCTATGTCCAATGACAGCTGGCCAGTCAAGGACATCTTTTGGGAACTGCTTTGAAGAGTGATATCGGAAACACTTCGCTTTATCTTTTGCTCTGAGGGGCTCTGGATGTTCTCCAAACGATTCAGGAGATCTAATGTCCTTTTACTCAGCTCACCAACTGAGCCGCTGCTCACGCTTATGTCCCCAGAGCTGTGACAGCTAAAAAGATCTTCATTGCTTCTATAGGATGTCAACCAGCTTTCTAAAGAAGTGCTTCGCTGGAGGCTGTCACTTCCATTTTTTAAGATGCCCAATCCAAATAAATCACCCCCTGGAGAAAGGGACTCAATAGACGAACTATGAGATAAAAGGGAGAGCTGTCTGGTATTCTGCATGCCAGTGAATGTCTTCTCTGCATCAACACTTTTATAGGAACTGCGATCCCTTTCATGGGAAGCACTTGCCAAAATCCTTTCATGGGGAGGTGCATCTGGTTGTAACTCTGTAGTTTGATGTTTGGATTTGCAGGATTTTTTATCAAAATAAAAGCCATGAAGCAAGGGATCCTCTACACGTGCATTTTCATTTTGTGACTCTTTCATTATCAGTGGTAATTTGAGTTTTGAGCCTTGGAGGTACGAGTAATCATAAAATGTAAACACATCATGTTTTCCTTGTAATTCTTCTTCCAAACAATCAGGGGTATGTTTGGTAACACTGCTGAAGTCTCCAACTTTTCCATTTACACAACCCTCTGGTGAAATGGATGACTGAGAGCTATTTGGAAGCTTAATAGCTTCCACCTCATTTTTAAATTTTTGCTCTAACACATTAATGGCATCTCCCATTTGTGGGTCCAGATGTTCAGTTTCAGGGATACTTGGGGACCTGTCTACCACATTAAGCAAGCACACGTCAGAGTTGGTAGTGGTATCAGTGTCTCCTTCACTGACGATTCCACTCTCGCTGCCTGAATTCTGGCTCATGTCCCCTCCATGGCATGGGCAGGACTTCCCCAAACTGGAACCCCCTAGGAGATCCGGCAAAGATTTGGTAGATGAAAATGACGAGTCTTTACTAAGACTCTTAGTTAAAATACTAGGCTGTGCCGTGCTGGTGAGCTTTGGGTTGTTCTTCAGGAATGGCATGTGGTTGTCTTCATAGAGTTCCACATTGTGGAGGCTGTATACTTGGTAAATGTGTGGACTAGAGGGGGCAGTAATACTTGAGGCATACTGAGATACCCCTTGGTCACCCGCCTTTTCTTCAGAACCAGGTCCCTCGCTACCTGTGTCTTCAAGTTTTAAAGAAGGCATGACAGGTTGGGGTTCTTGATCAAGATCATGTGATTCTTCATTCAAACTAATTAACTTGTTACTTATATCAGTTTCATCCCATTCCAGGGCATCCTCACTGGTCCCGTTTAGGTCCATCAAGCCCGGATCAATCATATTCAAAGTCTCCTGTGTAGGGGAAGGGAAAAAGAAGAATTAACAAACACAAGCATGAAAATTCTATCCACCCAAAATGTCTTGGAAGGGTCAGGAAAAAAATTTGCTCCAAGCACATATTTGAAAGATAGCAGAATTATCAAGTCTATTCCTCTATGAAGTAACATCCAAAATTATTGAAATACGCTGTTTCATCAATAGTAATTTTGTGATTGAAAGCAATAACATAAATTAAAATGTAAGATTATTATAATCAAATTGTAATTTATGGAATTAACCATTTCCCATGGATTCGTCTACATTTTGAACCTTGGATTGAGTGAAGATAAATCTGCAAAGAAAAAATATATAGCCTATAATATTTCTGAGGGTACATTCACTCTGATACTGTCTTAGTTCTGCCCATAGTGGAACACTAGTTGCAGCTGCACATAGTGAAGCCCCTCAAGTCCCTATGTCAACATTTTTCACTTAAGCCATTTTAGACCAGAGGAATGGGGTAAAGTGGCAACCACCTGTGGAGCCGTGTCTTTCCTTTTCCTTGCCTTCCCCTTCAGGACAATGCCTTTTCAGTAGAAAGGGCCCTGATCCCCATCAGACCCAGGATGAACAACACTGGACTGGTTTCCTCACCTACATCTTCCTGGACCCTGAGTCTCAGGGGCCATCACTCCAGGGGAGCCCCTCTCTTCCCTGGCCAATCACTGACAGACTCCACTTTGGTCCTTGTTCAATTGTTTCATTGTTTTCGGTCATGTTCCTATTTCTTACAGGCAAGAACCTCTTCTTCTAGCCCATCTCCAGCCCTAGAATAACAGCAACCTGCAGGCTTTCCTGACTCCCAAGGATGCAGTAGCCCAAGTTCTCTTATGCTGTTCTTTCTGCACAATTGGGATCCTGGGTACTTGTGTGCACTTCCCAGTTTTAACCCTGTTGAGACAAAACTTAACACATTCTGGGACATAGTAGTAGCTGAACTGGCTTTTCGACTCTGTCCAGAGTCCTTCACCATTGTTACTTGCCGTCCAGCTGTGGTCTGGATTTGTGCAAAAGCCAAGAGGTGATATAGGTGCTGCAGACACTGCCATGGTCAGGGACAGACAAAAAGGCCAGCAGGACCCTGCAGTTCAGCCTATGCTTGTGCAGGGTAGCTGGGCACATGAGCATGATTATAGACCACGTATGTGCAGAGTGGGCAAAGTACCCATTTCGCTGCTGATCTGTATGGCCTTGAGCAAGTTGCTTAACCAATTACCTGAGCCCCAGTCTCCTCACATCACTTGTTAAAGGGCTAGCACTATCTTTTAAGATGATTCTGAGCACTAAGTGAGCTATGCATGTGAAGGGCTGAGGAGTTAGTAACTTTAAGGTAGCTTTAATTGTTTTTTTAAAGTATATTTTATTGATTATGTTATTACAATTGTCCCAATTTTCCCCCTTGCCTCCCTCCAACCAGTACCCACCCCTTGCAGGAATCTCCCCTGTAATTCATGTCCATGGGGCGAGCATGGCTTCTCCCTTTCCTATACTATTTCTATAACATCCCCATCTATTCTGTACCTACCAATTATGCTTTTTGATCCCTTCACCTTTCCCCATTCTTCCCCTTCCCCCTCCCAGCTGATAACCCTCGCAATGATCATTCTTAATGCATGTAGGGTTGCCCAAGAGTGGCCTTGAGTCAATGCATAAAGGGTTCTTCTGGCCTACCTCAATCTCTCCTTTGCATCATTCCTTTCTATTTGCTCTGAAAACTACAAGGGATTGGTGACCGGGTAGGTAGAAAGGGGTGGCATACAATATAACAGGTCAGCATATTTGCATTACAATTCAGATTTACTGTAACAGTCTGGTTGAAAACTGAACCTGATGTCTTATTCCTTGGTAGTGAGAAAAAGACTTCACCAGCAAAACATTAGCAAAACTTTCTTAAGTCCTCAATCCTTCCTGAAACTAATAGTTAAAAAATACCACCAGACACATTAAGTATAAAATACCCATTAACACTTTATTATACTGGATATGTAAGAGATTATCTGTATGGCCTACTTACGTTTAAAAGAGTCCAGATACAAAGTAAACATTAATTAAAGAATACTTTTCAATTTTGTAACAGAAATCTTTCCCACTGCCAATTTACAGCAGTTAATTCAGCACACCAGCACTCATCACACTCACTTAGGTATGGAGTACATTCACTGTGATGAATTTTTATTAGAAGTTCTGTTTATTCTTTGCTTGCTGATAAAGGCAATACTAATGACTGGTTAGTATGGCTAATGAATGTTAAAATCTTCAGCTGCAGGAACAATCAATCAGTCTAATCAAATAGTATATTAATTTCAAATACTATCTTGGCTGACAATATACTCTGAGAGCACTAATAAATAATTGAACTAGTCTTTCAAAGGAGCTCTCCTTGTCACTCTCTGGTTGACATGGACATTTAGTAGCACAGATTTCCGATCAGAGTCCCAAACCCAGGGCTCAAACTGGACGCAGGAACTGTGCCATCTGGCTGAGTGCCGGGAGCTCAGCGCAAGTGATGCCGGTAACTTGGACCCATCGTCCATGACAGAGTCATTTTCTGACCAAATGCCACCATATCAGCCCTCCAAATGCAAGCCTAACAAAGTACAAAACTTACAGCAGGGCCTGAAAGAACAAATCCTTTGTTTGATAAAGTGGGTGGAGTAGAAAATTACCACAGAAAATGATTAAACATTTGGATATAATATTATCTTTTCCCCTTGTTAGTTCTCTCCTATACATCTCTTACATTTATTATAATTTCTCAATTTTTTAATATTTCAATTTCAAGGATATCTGACAACATCCATTAGTAAATTATTCACGTTAGACTTTATATATTAAAAAATACTGCCCACCCTACCCTCATTCCCTCTCTTCTGTTGTGCATTAATTTCTGTCAATATTTTCCATAAAATCTCTATTTTCACAAGATTTAACCTCACACATAAAACATACCCAGGGGGCAAAAATGGGGGGAAAGTTCCAAGAGAAAAGACATTAGAATATTTATATAACTAAAAGTTGTCTTTGAAGGTAAGGTACATGTATAGAGAATATAGTTGGTAAGAAAATTATTGTTAGTATTTTTCTAGAGGAATTGTCTGATACTTTAAAAATGTATAAGTGTTCTTATCTTTCATAAACTGATAAATCAAAAATTCATGAACTGGTAAGCTGTGGAGTCAGAACCCCTGGGTTCCCAAGGCATTGGGGTTAGGGAGTGTTAAAAGACTTCCCATCTCTTATCCTCACATAGAAAAAATGGATGTAAATAAAACTTAAGATTATTTGAAACCAAAAGAATAATGAGTAGTCTATATACATGGTTCCAATAGAGAGTTTACAATTCCAAAGATAATTCTGAATTAATTTAATTTGTTCAAGGGTCTTTAATTCATAAAATTGTTTCACTGGTACAGAATTTCAGCTGAACCCAAGAGTTTTAGATCAATAATTATACACAAACATGCATTTTCACAGATCTGCTCAAGAAACAGATAGAATTAATTGGTGCTAGTTTATTTTTATTCTCAGAAGCATGTTATTTATATTAGCACAATACATATAGAGAAAGTAACTAAAAGTGGCTGGAGAAATGATGATGAGGAAGAGGGAGAGAAAGGAGAAAAGAATAAAGATTCCAACTTCAGTATGTAATAAAATCCAAGAATGAAAAAAGACTGAAAAAGAATGAAGAGGTTTCAAGAGAGCTGTAGGACAACATGAAACACAATAATTTCCATATCATAGGGATACCAGAAAAAGAAGAGAAACAAGGGATGGAAAACCTCTTTAAAAAATGATAGAAAACTTCCTTAACTTGATGAGTGAAAAAGTTACTCACATTTAAGAAGCACAGATAGACCCAATGAAGATGAACCTAAACAGAACTACTCCAAGACAAATCATAATTAAAATGGCAAATTTCAACAACAAGGAGAGAATCCTTAAAGTATCAAGAGAAACAGCAAATAACATATAAGGGGGATCTAATAAGGTTATTAAATGATTAGTCAACAGAAACAATACAAGGCAGAAGGGAATGGCAAAAAGTGTTCCAAGTAATGGAAGACAAAGGCCTGCAACCAAGAATACTCTACCTAGCGAGGCTCTCATTCAAAATGGAAGGTGAAATAAGGAGTTTCTCAGACCAAAGAAGTCTAAAAGAATACATGTCCACCAAACCAGCATTGCAAGGGATGCTAAAGGATCTGCTTTAAAAAAATGAAGAAACCGAGAGAGATAGAGAGGAACACAGGTACAGAGGGGAAAAATGGCAATGAAAAAGTATCTGTCAATAATGCCTTAAATATAAATGTATTAAATATGCCAACAAAAAGACATAGGGAAGCCCTGGCTGGTATGTCTCAGTGGACTGGTGCCTGCGAATCCAAAGGTTGCTGGTTTGATTTCCCAGTCAGGGCAACATAACCAGGTTACAAGCCAGGTCTCCAGCTAGGTCTCCAGCCAGGTCTGTAGCTGGAGGCAGGTGAAAGGCAACCATACACTTAATCTTCTCTCTTCTCTCCTTTTCTTTCTCCCTTCCTGCCCTACTCTCTGAAAATAATGAATAAAATCTTAAAAAAAAATAGACATAGGGTAAGAAAACATGACTCACATATATGCTGTATATGAGTCCCACCTCAGAACAAAAGATCAACACAGACTGAAAGTGAAGGGATATGGAAAAATATATATCAAACAAATGGACATGGGAAAAAGGCTGGAGTAGCAATACTTATTTCAGACAAAATAGATTTTATAATGAAGGTCATAAAAAGAGACAAACAAGGACATTTTGTAATAGTTAAGGGAACAATCCATCAAGAAGATAGAACCCTTGTAAACATATATGCACCCAACATAGGAGCACTCAAATATATAAGGAAAATCTTGGAGGACTTCAACAAGGATATCGACAATAAGACACTAATAGTAGGGGATTTTAATACCCCATTATCAACAATGGACAGATTTTTCAAGCAAAAAACACCAAGAATATTGTGGCATTGAACAACACTCTAGAGGAAATGGACTTAACTGATGTATACAGAACTTTCTGAAAGATAGACCACATGGTAGGACACAAAACAAGCCTCCACAAATACAGGAAAATTGAAATCATACCAAGCATCTTCTCAGATCACAATGGCTAGAAACTAGAAACCAATCTCAAGGGAAAAAAACAAAAACACTCTAATTCATGGAGATTGAATAACATGCTATTAAGTAAGGAATGAGTAAACAATGAGATCAAAGAAGAAATCAAAAAGTTTATGGAAACAAATGACAATGAATACACAACAGCCCCAAAACATACGAGATACAGCAAAGGCAGTCCTCAGAGGGAAATTCATAGCAATACAGGCCTACCTAAAAAGGTTAGAAGAAGCTCATATAAACAATCTAACCATAAAACTGCATGAACTACAGGAACAACGACGAACAAAACCCAGAGTAAGTAGAAGGAAGAAATGATCAAGATCAGAAAAGAATTAAGTGACTTGGAGATTAAAATACAATTCAAAGAATAAAAATATCCAGGAGCTGGTTCATTGACAAGCCTTTAACCAGACTCATCAAGAAAAAAAAGAGAGAGGATCCAAATAAACAAAATCAGAAACAACAGAGAAGAAATCAAAACCAATACCCCAGAAATACAATGGACTGTAATTACTACAAACAATGATACGACAAGAAGTTTGACAACTTCGGTGAAATGGACAAATTTCTGGAAATGTATAATCTACCAAAACTGAATCCAGAAGAATTAGGAAGCCTGAATAAACCAATCCCAACTAGTGAAATTGAAGCAGTAATAAAAAACTCTCCCAACCTACAAAAGCCCCAGACCAGCTGGCTACACAGATGAATTTTATCAAACATTTAGACAAGAACTAATTCCTATCTTTCTCAACTTATTCCAAAAAATCCAAGAAGAGGGAAGACACCCAAACTCTTTCTATGAGGAGAATATTATTCTAATCCCAAAAGCAGGTCAAGACACAACTAAGAAAGAAAACTACAGGCCAGTATCTCTCATGAACATAGATGCTAAAATTCTCAACAAAATACTGGCCAACCGGATCTAGTAATACATTAAAAAGATATTACACCATAATCAAGTGGGATTCATCCCAGGGATGCAAGGATGATACAACATTTACAAATCAATAAATGTAATACATGACATAAACAAAATGAAAGAAAAAACCCATATGATCAATAAACTGAAGATGGACAAAGGACTTAAACATAGCAGTGCCACCATAAAGTCCTAAAGAAAAATAAACCTGAAGCCAACATCATACTCAATGGGCAAAAACTAGAAGCTTTCCCCCTAAGATCAGGAACAAGACAAGGCTGTCCACTTTCTCCACTTCTGTTCAATATAACTTTGGAAGTTCTAGCCATAGCTATCAGAAAAGAAAAAGAAATCAAAGGTATCCAAATTGGAAACAAGGAAGTAAAACTGTCATTATTTGCAGATGACATGATAGTGTACATACAAACCCTGATAGACTCCACCAAAAACCTACTCAACCTAATAAGCAAATTTAGCAAAATAGCTGGATATAAAGTCAATATCCAGAGATCAAAAGCATCTTTGTATACCAATAATGAAACATCAGAGATAGAAGCAAGAAAACAAATCCCATTTACCATAGCAATAAGAAAAATAAAGTACTTAGGAATAAACTTAACCAAGGAGGCAAAAGACCTATTCTTCAATGTTTCTTCAATAAACATTGAAGAAAGAAATTAAGGAAGATACAAATAAATGGAAGAATATACCATGTTGATGGATGAGAAGAATTAACATCATTAAAATGTCCATACTACCCAAAGCGATCTATAGATTCAATGCAATCCCAATTAAGATACCAATGACATATTTCACAGATATAGAAAAATATTTCAAAAATTTATATGAAGCCCAAAATAACCAGGAATAGCTACAGCAATCTTGAAAAAGAAGAATAAGGTAGGAGGAATCACAATACCAAATACCAAATACCACAAGGCTACTGTAATCAAAAGAGTCTGGTACTGGCTTAAGAATAGATATATAGATCAATGGAAGAGAATAGAGAGCCCAGAAATAAACCCAGGACTCTATGGTCAATTAATATTCAACAAAGGGGAAAGGAACATAAAATGGAGTGAAAATAGCCTCTTCAACAAGTGGTGTTGGGAGAACTGGACAGGGACATGCAAAAAATAAAAACTAGACTACTAACTTTCACCATACACCAGAATAAACTCAAGATGGATAAAGGACTTAAACATAAGCCATGACACCTTGAAAGTCCTAGAGAAAAGCATGGGAAGTAAAATTTCAGATAACCTATGTAGAAATATTTTTACTCATACCTCTTCAAGGGTTAAGGAAATAACAAATAAATAAATGGGACTACATCAAATTGAAAAGTTTTTGTTCAGCTCAAGAAAACACCAGCAAAATTAAAAGGGAACCAACCATATGGGGAAACATATTTGCCAATGATACCTCAGACAAGGGTTTGATATAGAAAATATATAAAGAACTTATGCAACTCAACATTAGGGAGACAGACAGCCCAATTTAAAAATGGGCAAAGGACCTGAACAGACATCCCTCTCAGGAGGACATACAGAGGGCCCAAAGGCATATGAAAGAATGCTCAACATCACTAGACATCAGAGAGATGAAAATTAAAACCATAATAATATACCACCTCACACCTGTCAGAATGGCAATCATCAACAAAACAACAAACAACAAGTGCTGACAAGGACGTGGAGAAAAGGGAACCCTGGTGCACTGTTGGTGGGAATGCAGACTGGTGCAGCCTCTATGGAAGACAGTATGGAATTCCCTTAAGAAACTAAAAATGGAACTGCCTTTTGATCTAGCAATTCCACTACTAGGACATACCTAAAGAACCCTGAAACACCAATACAGAATAACCTATGAACCCCTATGTTCACAGCAGTTCTATTTATAATGGCCAAGTGCTAGAAACAGCCTAAGTTCCCATCAGTGGATGACTGGATCAAAAACTGTGGTACAGTCACACAATGGAATTCTACATAGCAAAAAGAAAAAAGAAACTCATACCTTTTGCAACAACATGGATAGAAGTGAAGGGTAGTATTATGCTTGGTGAAATAAGCCAGTCAGTGAAAGACAAATACCATATGATCTCACCCAACATAGGAGACTAATGAACAAAACAAACCAATAAGCAAAACTGAACCAGAGACATGAATAAGGAACAGAACTTCAGTGTGCAGAGGGAAGGGAAAGGGGGTTGAAAGAGGCGAAGAAGGGGAGCAGTTTAGTCAATGATCTAGCATGGATGACCCACGGAAATGGACAACATAAGGATTGGCTGTGGGGGTGTCAGGAAGGGGAAAGCAGGGTGGGGAAATGGGATGGATGTAATAGAACAATAAAACTAAAATTTAAAAATTGATCCTTTAAGAAATAAACTCTCAATAAAAAGATTTGACCCCCTGGCTGGTGCCTCAGGAGATAGGCAATGGCCTGTGAACCCAAATGTTGCCGGTTTGATTCCCAGCCAAGGCAAATAACCAGGTTACAAGCCAGGTCTCCAGCCAGGTCTGTAGCTGCAGGCAGGTGAAAGGCAACCAAACATTGCTGTTTTTCTCCTTCTCTGCCTCTCTCCCTTCTCTCCTCTCTGGAAATAATAAAAATAAAAATTTTTAAATGTTAAAAAAAATTTTGAAATAAAAAAAAATAATAATAATACAATCCAAATTAACTTCCTTCTTCTGTACTTGTCTGTCTTTAATTGCATTAGGGCTCCCAGGATTGCATTTCTGGGCTTTTTGTAAAATTTGAGGTTAAAGGTTGAATTTTTATAAATGATAAGAAATACCTGATTGCCTAAAGAATAGAGATGAAGGATCCTGGCATTCTATAAAACAACTTAATAGAGATTTGATATGGCTATCATCTGAATTCCTTTAATTTTCTTTAAAATGTTGCATCTTTTGAAAATCTAAAGAATCTCAAAAGAAGCAGGATGTTTTTTTTTGTGATTCTACTCAAACTTTTGGTGCTCAGAATGGAAAAACCATTAGGTGGCCTTACAATCTGTGTTCCTGTTAATTCTAGACGCAGGCATTTATTGAGTGATACCACTTGCAGAGCACTGGGAGAGGAGAGTTATCTGTAGAAAATTAGGACACAACAAAAATACACAAATAAATAATAAAAGCATAAACTGCTTTCATTGTAACTGAATAAACATATGTATATTCACCCTAAGGCAAGAAGCAGACCCACAGTTTGAGGGAGCCATGAACAGGAGGGAGAAAATGAGATATATATGTATATATCAAAGTTTCTGAGCATTAGATGCATACTTATTTTCCTAAATTAGGCTTAGGGAGAAGTTTAAAAAATAGAAAAAGACGAAACACATCAATGACCACAACAAACAGCTAGTTTTCAGAAAATGGAAAGATATGTTTTCTGAAAAAGAGTTTGTATTACTCTGCCTCTTATTGGGCAGAGAAATGACTCAGAGTAAGCAAGAAAAAAATGATAGAAAAAGAAATAGGGTAAAAACGATGATGTTTACTATCAACTATTTTGGGATTGGGGCTACAAACTTAAACAGGTCTGAGTTTGAATCCAGGATGTCCCTTCTCACATTAGCTCTGTGATCCTGGACCAGTTAGTAAACCTCTGTCGACATGTTTCAGTTCCATCATTTGTTTTTCTAAGATAATCACAGGTCATTGTGTCACAGAATGCTGGGAGTTTTAAGAGAGAAAATGTTTGTCAGGTCCTACTGGGAGGGCCTGGGGCACAGCAGGGGTACAATGACTGGCAGGTACGAGCACATGTTCCCTGTGCTGAAGTGAAGGATGATAGTACAATAGTATGGCTAACTGTTCAAGGATCATAACCACGTTGCATTAAAACTGGTGGTTGGTTGACCAATTTCTTTAATGCAACCACATGCATGGAATTCAATGCAATAGCATCAGTTAGGCCCCTTCCTCACTCCCACTGCACTGTAAAGGGGCTGGCAGGTTGTTTTTGCTTGTTTTGACTGGACTTAACCCTCAGTAATAACCAGATGAGAAGGACACCTGCCCAGCCATCAGTAAGGCCTATAGCTCAAGGACTTTTTATTTCCTGAAAAGAATCTTTTATTTTTCCTAAAAAGGCAAGTCCATTGTCTGTGAAATTCTATCATAACTGACACATTCGAACAATCACCTACTTCTTACTATCAGATTGACAATAATGTTAAAGTAACCTGTCTCAGCTCAGAAAACCCTCTGTAAGTCTATCTCATGTTAATGATCAAACACTATTTTAGTGAATGCTCTTTTTCAATAATGAACTGATCGGGAACTCAAAACAGACAGATAAAACTCCAAGTTATCTCACAGATATCACTAACATGATTACCAACGTGGACATATTTCCTAGTCTTGATTACAAAGATATTGCTGAAATAGCTGAAGATTTAAAAAATCCATTAGATGTTTTAAAAGTAAGTTTGACAATAGCAAAATTGCCTTAGCTCTCCCTAGGGACCAGAGACCAAAGGGAGTCCAATATCAGGGTGTAGGGGTTTTCCTCCCAGGTCTATACTCCATGAGGGTTTTTTTGTCCTATCTCCATTAGAGCCCCAGCATCTAAAATAGTGCCTGGCAGAAAGTAGTTCCCAAAAAATGTGAACTGAGTGAATTGAAGGAAAGAGAGTCTCATGTCTGTTGCAGGGCTTTGGAGAAAGGTCCTGAGGGTAAACTCCGTCCTGGAGAATTCCTGACTTCCTAGCTGGTGCCACCTCAGTTATAGGAGCTAGCAGCCTTGAAACACCAGGCTCAGTGAAAGAAGCCAGACACAAAAACTCATGTACAGCTGACTGTTAAACAATATAGGGGTTAAGGGGCACTAATACCCACGTGCAGTCAAAAATCCATGGAACTTTTTACACCCCAAGAACTTAACTATTAATGGCCCACTATAACAGGAGACTTTACTGGTACCATATAAAGTGAATTAACACATTTTTTTATGTGTAGTATATACTGTATTCTTACTATATATAAAGTAAGCTAGAGCCTGGCTGGTGTGGCTTAGTGGATTGAGCATTGGTCTGTGAACACAAAGGTCACTGGTTTGATTCCCAGTCAGGGTACATACCCAGGCTCCAAGCCAGGTCTCCAGCCTGGTCCCCAGCTGGAGGCAGATGAAAGGCAACCATAAATTAATGTTCCTCTCCCTTTCTTCCTCCCTCCCTTCCCCTCTCTAGAAATAGTGAATAAAATCTTGTTTAAAAAGTAAGCTAGGGAAAAGAAAATGTTAAGAAAATTATAAGAAAGAGAAAATACATTTACTGTATTTACTTTAAAAGTCCACGTATAAGTAGGCCCATGCAGTTCAAATCTGCATTGCTAAAGGGTCTACTTTATTGTAGGCTTCCAGACTAGATAAATTCAGAGACAGGATAAAAATTGGGGGAACAGGGTCTGAGGTAAGAGGAGAGTAGGAAATAATTGCTTAATAGGTGTGGAGTTTGTTTTTTGAATGATAAAAAATGTTTTGGAACTAGAAGGAGGTGATAGTTTTACAACATTTTTTAGATGCACTAAATACCATTAAATTGCTCACTTTAAAATGATTAATTTTTGTTATGTCAATTTCACATCAATTAAAACAAAACTGGTAAGAGGCACCCTCAGTCCTGATGAGTTTCAGAGCCTGTAACACCATCAAACATAATAGGACTTCATCACTCTACTGAAGACCTTGCTTAATAAAGATATTACAACAGATAATATTTCTGAATTTATTTATATCATTGTACATATATTATCAATAAAGATAATTTTTACTATAGGCTTCTTTGGTCTGCATGCATGCTCAAATAGTCTCAGAAATGCTGAGGACAAGTATGGTATTTCTCTTAGTGCAACTTCACTCATTTTGCTACAACCATCTCTTTTGAGGAGAAGCAGAGAATGTGACTAATAGAGCCCCCATTTGCTCAACCCCCTGTAGCAGGGTCACCAGGGGCCTTTTGAGAATCCAAGCCAACCAAACATCCTTTGGTCTTTTTTGGTTGATTTCTCTGTAGTATGTGCCTCCATTTTGGGGGGACATTCTCTCTGCCTTTGAGCACCTTGATTCCAACTCTCTTTATGAAATCCACTTCAGGTGCCTGTTAAATGACAGCATGTTCCACAGTTCACCTTGCCTCTTTCCACCTACAGACTTTCCTGCCATGGTTTAGCCACATGAGGTCTGATGGACTATTACTTCAAAGGGTGTATAGGCAACACTGAGAAGAAAGAAATTCAGATAAAGTGTTGGGAGAGGGGGTCATTGTCAGAAGAGGGAACAGTCGGAAGCAAAGGTAAAAGAGAGAGAGCCTTGCGGGTTCCTTCAAAGAAGAAACGAGCAACCAGCAAAGAAAACAGGAAAATTCAAATAGAACTACTGGTGTAATATTCTGGAAACTGAGAGAAGGTGACTTTTAAAGTGGTGGTGAAGAGTGTTACAGTCAGAGAAGATAAGAATGGTGGGGTGGTGGTGAGGGAAAGCTGCTGAATTGACAAGGAGAAAGTCATTTGTGACTCTGGGGAGGACAGGTGCTAGAGAGGCTGATGGGTGAGGAAAGAAGCAAGCTATATAGTAGCCTGAAGGGACAGGTTCCACAGTAGAGCCACTGCTGAAATTGGAGCCTAGTCCAAACTATTCACCACCCCTGTTATCCTCTAGCACCAGTAATGGGAAGAACACTAGTGAAGAAACTACGGAGGCCACAGAATCTGCAGGAAACCAAACTCTTCAATTCTTTTAACACCTCTGCCTTCAACTCCAGACACTGTAGCCCACCCATCCTGACTCTGTATTATTTAAAACCAAAGATAGAAAAAACAAACAAAAAACACCACACCTTTTAAATACTTTTAATTTGATCCTGCATGTGGAAAATAAGTTTGTTAAGAAGTTTAAAGTTCTATAAACAGGATGATTGTGAAACTGTAAGAAGGATTTAGTAGAAGAAAGAAGGATATACAAAATAAATATAAACACTTATATCTTCCTGGGGTTTTGTTTTTGTTTTTTAATATTTTATGTATTATTTTTAGAGAGAGGGGAAGGGAGAAAGGCAGAGAGGCAGAGAAGCATCAATGTATGGTTGCCTTTCACCTGCCTTCAGCTACAGACCTGGCTGGAGACCTGGCTTGCAACCTGGTTATGTGCCCTGGCTGGAAATCCAACCAGTGACCTTTGGGTTTGCAGGCTGGCGCCTTATCTACTGTACTATCTTCCTGTTTTATAACTTCTGTTTTGCTGGAGGTCTGCCTCAATGATGTGATATTTTAATTAAGAGGCAATACATTTGTGACAATAAATTAAATATATTTAGGTGTTGTCATACTTTCTAAGTAACTCCTGTGTGTACTAACTTCAGTGTTGGTAGTATTAAAGCCAGGCAGAACCAGATGAATGCCTTGCATCGAGCTGGGATTTTCTTAACCAAATTAATTACTATAGACATCATTATTTGTATTTGTTAAGTATCCACTATAAGAAAATTTAATTTCTCACCCAATTCTGAATATTTTACTAGAAGAAATTAGAAAAATAATCTATTTCTGTTGGTAAATAAATTATTTTTTGACTATTGCTTTATATGCAAACATACTGAAATTGGCATTATACTCAGAATAGACTTAATAGGGAAACTGGTTTATTTTTCTCTTCTTAGTCACTAGTCACTATTCTGTTTCCTTGAAATTTCCCTCCACAATTTCAAGAAAGTACCTAAATTTAGGACTGTTTAAAAATGAATTAAGAAAAAAAAACCAAGAAACGAGATTTTTAAATAAAAGGAATTTCTATATCTGACCTCTTCGGTATTACGAGGAACTAAAATAAACAAGCCAAAAAGAATAAGTACAAAAAAATTGACTTCATTAAAGTTGCAAAGACCCAGCTGCAATCAAGTGCTGGCATCTTCCATTCTATCCCAAGGCAAACCTATCGGAGGGTACGAACAGACCCGCGAGCCAAGTTACACAAACAATTTTTCCCAATAATAACAGCCGGCCCAACTTTTCTCTTTATTTGGTTTGGTGTTTACCTTTAGATGGTCAGAAGTTGACATAACATTTGAGTTTTATGGCTCAAGATGTAACATTTGCCTCACCTAAAATACACTATTGTCCCTGCTTTATGATAAGAATCTTCCATTAATAAAAAGCCTATAATTTGAAAAACTACAAAGTACAGTTTTAGTAAAGAGGAAGTAAACAGTCCTGTAAACAGGTGAAATTTACTAGCACATGGGCTTTTCTGTGACACAGACTTAGGTTCCTAATTAGCGGCTGAATTTTATGAACATGACACTTGGAGCACAATCCTGGGGTAACCTAATGCACAAGGACAGCTGTGCGGACATTCTGAGGTCTGCCTGAAAAGCCAATCATCAGATAAGAGAGCACCCATATTCAGGATCCATGCCCTTTACAAAATAATTATTATTAGAGAGGACTTTGTATCTTTTCACTTTCAACAAGGTACATATTAAGAGCCAACATTATGTTACTACTGTTCTTAATTGTTTGGTACTCTCAGATGAATGGGGTGTGGGATTTTTGTTTTTAATTTTAAGAATGTGATGGTAACTCGCTATTTGGACAAAACAAGCAAACAAACAAATAAACCCTAAAACATTAGCCAGTTTTGATAACTAAACTAAGAAACACCAAAAAATGGTATCATTTTAATCTCTTATTCATCTCACCTATACCAGTCAACCAAACTTGTCTTGCTCTTCTCAGTTTACCTTGGATCTAATTGATCCAAGGTTTGAAATGGTCAACAGGCAGGTTAGCAATGGTTTGTTTTCTTAAGATGACTTAATCTTGGTTTCTACATCTCATTTAATTTCATTTGACTTACATCTTTAAGAGTCCTTTAATGACTAGTTTAATTTTAATTTTTCAATTATATTTTATTGATTATGCTATTACAGTTGTCCCAATCATTCCCCTTTGCCCCCCTCCACCCAGCACCTCCACTCCCTCAGGCAACCCACATGCCTGGGCTGCATGGTCTACCCTGGAACAGGTATTACTTGCTCCTAAGGTACCTCTTTCAATTTTTATTCACCACATGTGAATATGGGACTACCCATTCCACTGGCTGCCACCACACCACATCCTCACTACCCCAGACTCCTGTCTCTGTCCCACCTATCAGTCTGGAGGAATATGGCTTCTTTAATTCCTTAGTTGTCAGACTTCCTTACAGGGTTGTTATCTGGAAGTTCTGGGCATTTTTTGCTTTGAGTTTCATTATGATACTTCCATGGTAGCGCAAGAAGGTGAAGTGTGTCTACCTATGTCTCCATCTTAACCAAATTCTTGTATGAAATTATAAAGGGACTCATTTAAGAAAAAGGTCAAAACTATGAACATTAAAATGATAAACTTACAACTACCAGCAACTGAATCTAAAAAATAAAAACAAACTAAGCAAACAACTAGAACAGAAACAAAATCATAGAAATGAAGATCATTTGGAGGGTTATCAGTGAGGAGAAGGAAGGGGGAAATGGGGAAAAAGGTATAGAGATTAAGAAGCATAATGGGTGGTGGGTGCAAAATAGACAGGGGGATGTTAAGAATAGTATAGGAAATGGAGAAGCCAAAGAACTGATATGCATAACCCAGGGACATAAACTAAGTGGGATGATTTCTGGAGGGGAGGGAGGAATTGAATGGAGGGAGAAAGAGTGAGAGATTAGGACAACTGTACTAGCAAATCAATAAAATGTACTTTAAAACGTCTCTATCTTTAACCTTTGGCATTTTAGTTATGATGTTTCTTGGAGTGGACCTCTTTGCTGAAATCTTGCTTGGGACTTGTGCTTCCTGGACTTGCATGTCTATTTTCTTCACCAGATTAGGGAAGTTTTCTTTCATTATTTTTTCAAATAGATTTTCAGTTTCTCGCTCTTTCTCCTCTCCTTCTGGCACCCCCATGAATGTTTAAATGATTAAAAACAAGAATAGTATAATGACAACTACTTTTAGACTTAAGGGGGACTACCAAGTCTCAAAATTACTGTAACATCTCCCTTGAGTTGTCACTGTTGTCTTGGAAAAAAAAATAAAACTAGAGCGAATATAAGTTACATTGGATGCTAGAAAATTTACTTGAAGTTTCAGGATGATTTCCTAGAAGGTAATAAATACATTTAAAGTAAGTTTCCAAGAGAATTTATACTTCTGATTCCTAGAGTCCTTAGACATGTTAAAAATAATTTTCTTATGGAGATCGAAAGGGAAAAATACTAAGGATCCTGATATCCAATTAAATTAAAAAACTCAGTCTTGATTGGAACAGAAGCTCTGGTCCTGGGCTGTCATGGAGGAGGCTCTTGAGGGTTTCAAATGTCAGGGCCTTAATTCAAACTGCAACCCAAATCAAAGGTTCCCAAATCAAAGAAATGTACATTTTACTCTAGGAGAAAAATGATCTCAAAATGTGAATTCATTTAAAATTTTAAAAAGTAGAATTAGAATCTCAGAAATACCATAATCCTTTAAAATCCTTCTGCAATGCAAAAGATAATCAAAAATAACCAAGAGCTCCGACCTCTTTTGATATGGGTCCCTGAGATGCCACTAAGAGAATATGCTGAGTTTTTCTAGTCCAGGGGGGCAAGACATTGATGGCCAGCAGAGCTAACTAGCTGGGCCAAGGCTGCTTACTGTACCACTCTAGGCATTGGACAATGGTGCCACATGACTTATCTCTGCTTTTCTAGCAGTCAGTGCAGAATGTAGCCTAGTTTCACTATAAACAGCTTAGTTGTTTCTTTTTCTTAATAAATAGCAATAATCAGGAAAATACAAGCCAAATGACCTCCACCTGTTACCAATCAACAGTATTTTTCAAGCCTACTCTCCAGACAATGTTACTGCTGCCATTGGGAAGCATGAGGAGCCCTTGGATAAACAGAGATCCCTTACGTTTATCTGCAGATAGTTTCCATATTAAGGCAACAAAGGCTTCATTTTTTCCTTTCAAAATTAAAGTCCCCCCTCCCACCAGATTAATCATTTTACCTCATTATTCAGTAAAATCACTAGATGAGCTGTGACTCCATAAACTTTAGGAACTCATTTATTATGTTGACTGATCAGACCTTGTGTTTATTTACACAGTGTTCCCATAAAAACTCAGCTTTCATTAGTGCTGGGGAGGAAGAGTCCCTCCCTGCGCTGGGGAAGGTGAAGCTGGAGAAGATAATTAACCATGAAACAATAAGGAGGCTTGCTGGGTAAGCAGTAGTGTGAAAACAGTTACTCCTCACAAAAGAGGGGAAATTAGCTTGCTGGATAAAAAAGGAAGTGTCAGATTGAAGACTGAAAGGCCTGCCAAAAGAAGTAGATAGCTCTATGCATCATTAATGAAATTTTTTAACACTTAAACGCCACAGCTGTCCACATTTAAATGCATGTAAATGCCATGTGCTTCCAGAGATTAATATGCATGTTAAAATATTTCTCTTCCCCTTAAACTTCTAGATATTGTCTCTGTTTCATTTCACCTACTTTCTTTCCAAGAATAAAAATGCACCAGCTTTCTCGACATTGTGTCCTCATTTCCAGAACCTACGTACACCAAGCATCCTGGAGATGGGCAGAATGCTCATTATATTTTAACAAACACATTATTTTACATTCATAATACCGATATTTTAGTAAACAGAAAGTTTGTTTTGATTTTGCTGCTTCACAGAATGAAGACTTACGATGTGTGTTTCCTTTCAAAACTTCCTCCTGGAGCATTAGTGCTCCCTGAAGCAGCCCCATTTTGGCAGGAATTCAGTTCTGTGCAGTGCCAAAAGAAATAGAATAAACAAACACTGCTCCATGCAGCTGGCAAGATAATTTACATATTACTGCACACCAAACATGAAGACCTGAATATGGATTAGAGCTACGGTGATGACACAAATGTCATATAGACAAAGAGAAACAAAACCCAACACATTGTTGTTTATTTTACCACTGCTACTGTATGAGTGCCACTCAGAATGGGAAAAAAATGGAGAAATTGCTGTTTGAAAATTGGACTCCCTTTGTTGAAGTGGGCTCTTTCAAACTGTAAAATAAGGGGGAAAAAAGAATCAGAGCAAAATGGCACAGGTTATTTGGATCCCCTAATATTCTGTATTTTTGTATTGAGAGTTAAATCAATTTTAATATGCATCAACTTGGATGAGGTGAATTAGTGATCTTATGGTAATAACTTTTGATATACAAAGACACCTGATTTCCTATGGTAAGTAGCCCTGTCTAAACCATTGACAATTTTAGCTAACTGTGATCTCTCTCTCTCTCTCTCTCTCTCTCTCTATATATATATATATATATATACACACACACACACACACTGTATATATACAAGGTGCATGCAATAAAGTGGCAATAACTTTGCATCTCCTTATTTCATGTGCTTTTTATTAATTTTGAAAAACTATGTTTCTCTGGTTATGATTTAACATCATTGTTTCAGATATAAAGTATTCAATTCTGAGAGCAACCATCATGTTGAAGGAATACAATGTTAGAGCAACCATAATTTCTGGATTGCGTGCAGAGCCAACTGCTAAGGAAATTGCAGACTTCAATAACATTCTTTTGCATACAGTTTACAATGTGAAGAAGGTGTGTGATGCTGATCCTGATGTCACCACACCAACAAGGAAAACGTGTAAGGTCTGAAAGGATCACACAAGTCCAGATATTATACACAGAAGCCAAGAGATCAACAATAAAGATCCAAGAAAGCCAAGTGCTCCATAGCAAGAGAATTGCAGGTGTCAGACGCAACAGGTCTCAAGATTATTGCTGAAGATATCAGATACAGATCCAATGTTCTTGAAGAGACTAGTTTAACACAGCAGACAGGAAAGCTTTGAAAAAGCAAGGAAATTGCTAATAGCATTGAAAAATCCCAAAGAAAAAACCCTCTGATTTTCTTCTCCTACTAAATTTCAGGAGGACCAAATAGTCAACAGAAGAAACAACAGGTGGCTCTGTGAGACTCTTAATCAAGGCCCAATTGTCATGGAAATGAAATTTCCTGCTACAGTGATGGTGTTAGGTGTTGTCAGCAATGAAGGAGATATCATGACCCTGCATTTGTTTCCACAAGGCTTGAAGGTGACTGTTGATGATTACCTTGACATTGTGAGAAAAGTACTTGTACTATGGATGAAGCAAGTCTCAAATGGATGTCATTTTATCTTCCAACAAGATGGTGCACAAGCATATAATGCCAAAAAGGTGCAACAGTTTCTTAGTGTCAATGTTCCTGAATTACAATCAAAGGAAATCTGGCTGCCTAATTTACCAGATGCAAATCCTTTAGACTATTATGTATGCAGTATTTGCGAGAGCGAAGTTAATAAACAACCTCATTCCAATAAAGAGGCTGTTAAAGCCAAGAATGAAAACATTATGATATCCATGGATAAAGAAAAGTTAAAGCATGCTGAAGATTCCAAAGTTGAAGAGAGTCTATTATTGCAGCAAATAGAGACTTTTTGGAACAATTTAAAAATAATGACTATGTTTATATATTTACATATAAGAATAAGTTTATTTCAAAATATAACTTTTGTGGTATGCTGTTTATTTTACTAAAATTTTGCCAATTGATCATGTACACCATATATATATGTGCACACCATATATAAAGTTATATATATATATTATCTTTATTATCATTGTTACAATTATTTCATTTTCCCCCATTGTTCTCCTCTGCCCCATCCTCCCTGCACCACCCCCCTTCAGTCAATTCCCAGATGGTTGTCCATGTCCATGGGTCCTTCACACTAGATCTTCAACTGAACCCTTCCCCACTTCCCCAACTTTTTCCCTTCTCCCCCCACCCCAGTCACCATCATTCTGTTCCTTTTCTTTTTCCCATGTCTCTTGCTCCTTTCTACTCATCTGTTTGTTTTGTTCATTAGTCTCTTGTATTAAGTGAAAACATATGGTATTTAACATTCACATTAAATGTAAATGGCTTAAATGCTCAAACCAAAAGATATAGGGTGGCTGGACGGATAAGAAAACAAGACCCACACACAGGTCGTCTCCAAGAGACTCTGCTCAAATTGAAAGATACCCAGAGACTACAAGTAAAGGTATAGGAAAAGATATTTCACACAGATGGAAAGGGAAAAAAAGGCTGGGGTAGCAATACTTATACATGACAAAGTAGACTTTAATATGAAGTCTATATTAGGAGACAAAGGAGGATATGCATAATGATAAAGGGAATAATCCAACAAGAGGATATAAACCTAGTAAACATTTACACAACCAACAATGGAGCAGCTAAAATGTGTAAAGCAAATCTTGATGACATAAAGTGAGAGACTGGCAAAAACACAGTTATAGTGGGGTATTTCCACATCCAATTGACTTCAATGGATACATCTTCCAAACAGAAGATCAATCACCAAGGAGACAGTGGCCTTAAATGGTACATAGATCAAATGGATTAATGGATTTAATTCATATCTACAGAGCATTTCTCCCAAAGTATCGGAATATACATTCCTTTCAAGTGAACAAAGAAGGTTTTCTAGGATAGACCTTTTCTAGGATAGGTTTTCATATTAGTGTTACAAAGTGGTAGAAGGTTATTCCCTGCAGCTTGGAAATGGGGGATGGTGGAACACAGCCTTTGTTCTTCATGCACCAAGGATGTAGGAAGGGCTTTAACTATAGAATACTGATGGAAGAGCTTATAGGGCAGCACAAGTGTTCAGAACTGGTTACCATGCCCACTGTGCCAAAAGCCATGGTCAGGGGCTTAAAAAAATATGGCAACAAGCCCCAGCTAGTGCCTGCCTGCAAACCCAAAATAAGGCAACAGCCATTAAGTGAAAGACATGCAGTTTGCACAGAGGAAGAATGTGTACTTTGTGCAAAGTTAGGGAGGGTTCACACAGTTTAAAAGTTAGGGAGAGTGTGCAATACCCTACCCCAACCGAGTACCGATAGATGAAAGCTCCTAGCAATGCCAAACTATGACTGGGAAATAAGAAGTCACAAACTTCTATTTTTCTAGGAAAAAAACAAACCAGTATTTCTGAGTTCTCTGTTCTTAAACTGGTCTGATTTGGCAGGATTGTATATTTTGGCTGTTTTAAAAGGAGTGGGACATAATGGCAGAATTTCACCTTTAATCTAAATTTGTATAACCTTTAAATAAACAAATTATTTTCCTTTTCACCAAACTCTGTTATTAAGAGTTTTTCCTTTGGAGATAGGCAGATAAGCCCCTTTAGCTGAAAAGCCCATGGGTTGTTTTATAGGATGGAAAACAAGGTTCAATAAAATTAAGAAAACTGAAATCCTATCAAGCATCTTCTCTGACCACAATACTATGAAACTAGAAACCAATCACAAGAAGAAAACTGAAAAGTACACAAAAACATGGAAACATGTTATTAAGCAATGAATGAGTCAATAATGAGATCAAGAAGAAAACCAAAAGATGCCTTTAAAAAAATGAAAATGAAACAAAACAACCCAAAATCTGTGAGACACAGGGAAAGCAGTCTTGAGAGGGAAACTCATAGCATTATAGGCCTATCTCAAAAAACAAGAAAAAGCTCCAATAAACGATATAACTTTGAACTTAAAGGAACTTGAAAAAGAAAAATGAACAAAGGCCAAAGTGAATACAAGGAAGAAAATAATAAAGATAAGAGCAAAAATAAATGAGAATGTAAGAAAATTATTTAAAAGATAAATGAATCCAAGAGCTGGTTCTCTGAAAAGATCAACTAGATTTTAAAAAAATCCATAAACTGGACTCATCAAGAAAAAATAAGAGGACCCAAATAATTAAAATCAGAAATGAAAGAGGAAATATAACTAGTGATACCAAAGAAATACAAAGGATTGTAAGAAAATATTATGAACAACTACATGCCAAGAAATTGTACAAACTGGATGAAATGTATAATTCCTAGAAACATACAATCTTCCCAAACTATCTCAGAAAGACTCAAATCTGAGTCCGAATGGTCAGATTATACTTAGTGAAATTGAAGTAGTAATCAAGCAACTCCATCAAACAAAAGCCCTGGACCATATGGCTTCCCTGGTAAATGTTACCAAACATTCCAAGGGGAACCAACATGTCTTTTTCTCAAATTGTTTTTAAAAACTCAAAGGAGGGAAAACTCTTAAGCATATTTTATAAGGCCAGCATTATCCTATTCCAAAATCAGATAAAAACACTACAGGAAGAAAATTATAAGCCAGTATCCTGAGAACGCAGATGCTAAAATCCTCAACAAACTGTTAGCAAACTGAATACACCAATACCTCAAAAAGATCATATACCATGATCAAGTGTGATTTATTCTAGGAATGCAACATTGGCATAAGCCTTGTAAATCAATAAATGTATGTACCACATAAACAAAATGAAAGATATAAACCATATGATCATATCAATATACATAGAAAAAGTATTTGATAAGATCTAGCATCTATTTATAATAAAAAATCTCTTAGCAAAATGGGATAGAGGGAACATATTTAAACATAATAAAGGCCACTGTCAACATCATCCACAATAGGCAAAAACCACAAGCATTCCTTTTAAGATCAGGAACAGGATATTCACTTTCATCTCTCTTATTTAAAATAGTACTTGAAGTCCTAATCACACAATCAGACAAGAAGAAGAAATAAAAGGCATCCAAAGTGGAAAGGAAGATGTAAAACTGTCTTTATTTGCATAATATTGTACATAATATTATACATAGGAAACTCTGAGATTCTACCAACAACCTACCAAAACTGATAAATGAGTTCAGCAGAGTAGCAGGATACAAAATTAATATCCATAAATCAGTTGCATCATTTGACAATAATGAACTAACAGGAAGGGAAATTAAGAAAACAATCCCATTCATGATTGCTTCAAAAACAATAAAATACCTGAGAATAAATTTAACTAAGGATGCAAAAGACATGTACTTGGAAAATTACAAGACACTGAAGAAAGAAATTGAAGAAGATACAAATAAGCAGAAGCACATAATGTGTTCATGGATAGAAAGAATTAACATCATTAAAATGTCCATTCTACCCAAAGCAATCTATAGATTTAACACAACTCCTATCAAGATTCTAATGATATATTTCACAGAACTAGAACAAATATTTCAAAAATTTATATGGAACCACAAAAAGCCTTGCATAACAACAGTAATCCTGAGAAAGAAGGACAAAGTTGTTGGAATCATGTTATCTAATATCAAACTATACTATAAGACCACAATAATCAAAACAGCATAGCACTGGCATAAAAACAGACATAAACATCAATGCAATAGAACAGAGGGCCCAGAAATAAACCACAATTTATACTCAATTAATATTTGACAGAGAACGTAAGCACATACGAGGGGCTAAAGACAGTTTACTCAATAAATGGTGTTGGAAAAATTGAACAGGTATGTGCAGGAAAATGAAACTAGACCACCTTCTTATACCACACACAAGCTTAAATTCAAAATGGATGAAAGGCTTAAATATTTGACCCTGAACCATAAAAATCGTAGAAGAAAATACAGGTAGTAAAATTTTGGACATTGCTCTTAGCAGTATTTTATCTGATATATCTCCTCAGGAAAGAGAAACAAAAGAAACAAACAGAGGAGAGAAGATGGCGACAGAGTAGAGAGCAGTGCTGATGGTGTTCTCAAGTACTAAAGCGGCTGGAGGACAAGATAGGGCGCGTGAGACATCTTCAGGACCCTAGGAATTGGAGCGGGCAGCATCTGGACACAGGGGAGCACAGCCCAGAGGCAGAGGAGGCCAGCAGGACAGTAGGTGAGGCATTCCCGACCTACAGCCAGCGGGCCGAGGTCGGCTCTGGGCAGGGGTGGCTCTGCCCAGAGGGGCGCATTTGACTGAGGCAGCTCCGGGCTCCCTGGCGACTGGAAGTCTCAGCAGTGAAGTGCAGGTGGCGCCATAGGGAACGCGGGATTGAACTCTTGCAGGGGAGGGACTGTGTGAGAGACTCACTCCGGCAACGGGGAGAGGAGGCTACTCACTGGGCTAAAGGTGGAGGAGAAGAGTCCTGCGGAAAGCCGGAGCGGAGGAGCTGGGAAGTGCACCGGCCAGGGTGGCGAGAGGGCTGAAAAAGGTGCTGCTGGGGCACCGGGGAAATAGCAGCTAGAAGCCCCTGCCAGAGGGGAGGCCCAGCCCTGCGCGGCCACACAGGCCCCCAGGCTCCGCGGAAACTCCAGAGGAGCCGGCAGGCCAGGAACTGGTAATGGGGGCAAATGACCCGCCCTTGCCGGAGACAAAGGCCGCACCTCCCACGCCTGGGAGGGGCTCATCACAGAGGCCGGATAAAGGGCTCCACAGAGAGCTGGTTGGCTTAGAGGATTGGTGCTCGCCCCATAAGGGCGGGACAGTTTAGGCGGACCCTGGACAGTGTTGACGAACGGGGGCGGCCTCCTCCCGGAACTGCAGGGGCGGGGCCAATCATCACAGGGACCAGCAAAGTTGTGGCTGCACTGCAGGGGTTCTGGGTGCTCCTCCTGGGCAGGAACCTCCACCAGGAGTGGGAAGGGGCTCCCTGTGGGCTCCAGAATACTGGCAGCCCTAACACCCAGCTAGGCTGCAGAAGGCCCAGCCTACCTGGGGGCAGACACTCAGAATCAGCCCTGAATGTGACAGTCAGAGGCCCTGCCACGCGCCAAGACCGGCTAGAATATAGACTATAGACTGTAAAGTCCTGACCAAGAAAAAGAGGCAGCCTCAGGAAAGGGATTGCTGCTAATCTCAAGCACCTGAGTTATACTGAGAGCAATATGAACTATTAATCCCCAACATATCCTTTGCAAAAGTTACGTCTCACATATTCTTAATCCCTCCCATACCTCAATCCACCTAAATACCCAAGACCCTCCCCCTACTCTCGAATTAAAGTCTACTCACTCTGTGGCTATAATGCATTCCCAGCCCTCAATCTAAGTATTCCTCCCTTCCCCATCCACCTAAACCTTTTATTCTTTTCTTCCTTCCTCTTTTCTTTTCTTTCTTTTTTTTTTTTTTTGGTAATTTTTTCTTTTCCTTTTCTTCCTGGTAAAGGCCACAGGTTCTGGCTCCACCTGGACCAATCAGAAATCATAAAGGGAGAACAGACACCTAAAATCTTTCTTTATTAATATCGATTTCTCTTTGTCTTGTAACTTTCTCCCACTTTTTTCCCTTTCTTTCTCATTTTCTTTCTTCCCTCCCTCCCTCCCTCCCTCCCTCCCTCCGTTCTTTCTTTCTTTCTTCTTTCTTTCTTCCTTCCTTCCTTCCTTCCTTCCTCCCTCCCTCCCTCCCTCCCTCCCTCCGTTCTTTCTTTCTTTCTTCTTTCTT
>PVIW01001926.1:0-107240 GCA_004026585.1 Noctilio leporinus
CAGAACCAAGTATATGAATACAAGGAATAGGCCTTCAGTGGTCAGGGGAACGGGGTAGGGGGGAGGGAGAGGTAGAGGCAAAGATAGGGAGCAGCTTAGACAAGAACCTAGTATAAAGGAACCATGGACATGGACAACAGGTGGGATTGACTTTGGGGGGAATGGGTGGGTGGGTGGGGGGACAGAGGGGAGCAAAAAGAGGATGGATGTAATACAACAACAATAAAATTTAAAAAAATGTAAATGCCAACAGCAGGAATAATTTAGTATAACTATGGAATTATTTATAAATAATTATAAATAAACAATTATAAATAATTTAGAATAAAAAAAAATTGGAGTGCTGATTAGGGTGGTCATAGGAGGGTCATTTAATTAATAGAACTTCCAGAACAAGTGGTGGCATAGTACAATAGTGAAGAGACAGGATTTCAGAATGAGACACACCTGGATTCAGATTCCAGCTCTGCTACACCTAGGCTGTGAGCCTATAAATAAAGGTATTGAGAGCAGCATAGATTAGTGGCTGGTGCTTACACTGTGGAGTTCAATGATGTGCTATCATCTTGGTGTGTAATCTTAGGCAAGGTACTTAAACTCACTAACCCTGACTCCCTTGCTTTGCACGTACTTCACAGGACTGCTGCCGTGGGATTTAAATGAGGTAATTTTTATGTAAAATTTAGCCTGGCACCTACACACAGAATGCTCATTAAGCACTTAATGCTAATGCTAAACATTATTATTAATAATTTAGTAATAAGCACAGTGGAATCTAAAAAATTACTAAATGCCCTGGCTGTTGTGGCTTAGTGGACTGCCTCCTGCAGAGGACCTGGCTGGAGAACTGGCTTGCAACCTGGTTATGTGCCCTGGCTGGGAATTGAACCAGCGACCTTTGGGTTCACAGGCTGGAGCCTTATCCACTGCCACCAGCCAGGGCTCCATTTTCTTTTTCTCCCTTTGTCATGACAATATATTTCCCCAAGCTATGGTCTATTGTTTATTTCCACAGATACTATAACTGTCTTGGCTTCCGATTAAAGAGGTGGGCCTCTTACATTTACACTTAAGTATTTTCTAGATATGAAGCCATCTGACCTTTGATAAAGACTGTCTTTGTTCACCACCATTAGTGCCACCGCTTTTTGATCCTTACAGTCTTGCTTTCAAACATTTAAAAAAAGACTCAAGTTGGACAGCTTTTTAAAAGCATAGCTTCCAATTCTAGAAGGTAATTTTGTAAGAGAATTAGGGGATAGGGTCTTCCCAGTTCTAGTGCTAAACTTTCAGAGGGAAACTCTTTTTAAGTCAATGTTGTCTCCTTGAATGCATGGCCATTTTGATAAGAATAGTGCAAGGTAATGCAATCCCACTTTAAATTTAGAACTTGTAAAGTTCAAGCTACTCTGAAAAGGCATCAGTGAATGGCATTGCCACACTTACATTCAAGGAAAAAGTCAGGTGTCCAAGTGTTGAACTGAACAAACAGTTTCAGTTTCTACAGGCAATTATGGAATGGAATGTGGATATAAAGATGAAATAAAGGTGTGGGTCTTCCTGCCCTTCAATTCTTTCATTCCCTGACTGTGTGACTATTATTCATAGAGAACATGTGCAGTCTTAGCTTGTCTCTTTTGTTTTTGGTTTAAATTCCTTACCTGGAGGTCAAAGGACAACACCTGGCTCCTACCTTCTACAAACCAGTGAAATACAGGGTTTGAGCAGTCCAAGTCATGGGGGCAGACTGCCTATCTGTCCTAGTCCCTCTGGCTACTAGGGTAATAATGTAGTGAGCTGAAGAATTTATATTTGACCAGCAATTGGTTGGGTGTTTATAATGTGCAAGGTCTAATAGTTGATACAAAAATGAACCAAATATGATTTCTTCCTTTTTGGATGATACTATCTAGTTACAAAATCATAGAGGGATAAAGATAATCAGAATATAGAGTAGAAAATGCAAGTCTATAGCAAAGAGACAGAAAAATAATACAGGAGCACAAAAGAAAGAAAGATTATTTTTAGTTATAGGAGGATGAGAGCTTCATGGAAAAGGTGGTATTTGAATTATGTCTTAGAATATGAGTAAATTTTGTGCATGTAGAGAAAGGGGTGAATATGTGGGTGCAACAGTGTTATGTAGGACCCAATAGTTTTACATACAGGAGCAGAATCAGAAGTTTGTCTAGGGAGATGGAGAATCTGTTCTCCACAGGATTGTGTGATCATAGGGCTTTGGATTTCATATTTGAAGGTTAGGATTTTATCCTAAAGATGACAGACAAGCAGATTCAATCTTGGTGTTTATGAGAGTGATGTATTGAGTTTTTGAAGTCCATGCATGATCATCCCCTACACTTGTGAGGTCTAGCGTTTTAAAGGGCACCCACATGCATGTCTAAATATTTCTAAATATTTAAATGTTTTGAAGTAAGAGATACAAAAACCTGGCCCATGTTTCCACCCAGGGCCTGCAGCTTGTCTCAAGGGCCTGCTCTTGGCCTGGAAGCTAAAAAAAACCCTACTCTCCCTGAGGGCCACCTGCCAGTGGGGGCCTGAGTGGCCACATGACCTCCAGGTAGAGGGCAGAGCAGAAGCTGAAATCAGCAGGGACTCCTAGGCAGTGGCTAGACCTGCCCCCATCCAGTAAAGCTCTTTAGGTCCCTGGGAGGGCAGGCTCTCTTGCCTCATGTCTCACTTTTGTGACTCAGGATTGCCAGGCAATTCTAAGTAACACTTGAAATTATGCTTACTCACTCCATCCACCTGCAGAGCAGAGCTCTTACCTGAGAAACACCATCAGCCTACCCTTCATCCCACTTTGGAGGAAAGTACCTTGAAACTAAAGCAGCCCCTTTTTTTAAGTTTCAAAGGGCAAGCAAAGGCTGATATTTTTATCCCCTAGCCTGACCTCATCCCACCTGACAAGACACCTGGTCTGTCTCTCTGCAATATTTTGTGTATATACAATTGGTTATCACACTTTAAAGCAGACCCTGAAAAGACAAAAAAAAAAAAAAAAAAAAAAAAAAGTGTTTGCATTTCTATACTTGTGATGTTTGGAGTCTTCTAAAGCATATGACCCTTCTTGGTCTGGTCTAAGAGTTGTCCTATGCCTGAACCCAACTACTAAGCCAGAATGTCTTGGGATGGGGTGGCTGTGAGATCTTGGTATCTGTGCCAATAAAGCTGCATGGGAGATTATAATGCACAGGTAGGGTTAATAATCGCTGCTGAAAATGGGGAAGGTGTTTTTAACTATTGTTTTTCAGCATAGGAGAGTAGATGATTGGCATTGTAGAAAGTGAAGTGGAGCAAAATGAAAGATGAATGGAAAGGTGGTGAAACTGTAGCGGGAGAACTATGAGAAGCCCCCAAATAAGCAAAATGAGGGTCTGGGGGAAGCAGGGGTCATGGGCTGGTCATAGAGCAGGAGCTGAATTAGAGAGGGCTCCAAGCGATCACATCAGAAATGCTTGGGAAGAGCGCCATATCCTAACCACTAGACCAGCAGGTGATGGAAGGAGGCTGGATTTGGGGTGGTGATCACCCAATGCAATATACAGATGACGTATTATAGAATTGTACACTTGAAACTTATATAATGTTACCAACTAATGTCACCCTAATAAACTTAATTAAGAAATGGTTAGTGGTCGGAGGGAGAAATGAAGTGGAGATGGCTCAATTTTCTAGCTTGTCATAGGTTAAATTGTCTCACCAATCAGATATGTTGAAATCTGAAATGTGGCCTTATTTGGAAATAGGAATCTTTGCAGATGTAATCAAATGACGATGATGTCATGAGAGTGGGCCCCAAGCCAATGTAGCGGGTGTCCTTATAGGAAGAGACATGCCAGGGGGACAGTGATGTCATGGTGGAGGCAGAGATAGAAGTGATGCAGCTATAGGCCAACATTTGCCAGCTGTCATCAGCATGTGGGAGAGGAATAGGAAAGCATCCTCCCCTGTGGGTTTCAGAGACAGCATCACCCTGCTGACACCTTGATTTTGAACTTTCAGCCTTCAGAGCTGAGGCAATACATCTGCATTGTTCATAAGCACTAAGTTTGAGAGAGTTTGTTACAGTAGCCCCAGGAAACAAATAGTAAGTTGGAATAGCACCCATCGGGTTGGCTTGCTCTGACCTGGGCATTCAGTGAAGGGAAGCATTTGCCATAGTCAGCGCCTGGACTGTCCCTGTTCCCTTTAATATCCATAGGCAATGGAGCCCCAAGCAGTGTCCCTCTTTGTCGCCAAGGTGTATTGCTCCACTGTGGGTCTCAATGATCTACTATACAAAAAGGCATACATGGAAGATATTACTTTCCTATAGATTTCAAGTGTCTACTGTAAAATAAGGTAGTGTGTAAAAGTTAAGTTGAAAGATTTTTCCAGTCAATTTTCCCATATTCTAAATTTGTTTGGAAGGTAATCTTGGTACTATTTTAAGCTATTATCTTCTGTCTACCATAGTAAAAATTATTCAGAAAACCTACAGAAGATTTCACCTCCACAAGGAACATTTTTCAGATAGGAAAGTGTTGTAGGATTGGGTTACCAAAGAGACAGCTGAAAAAAATGGGTCAAGCACTCATTCCATTCCGGGACATAAGCTGCCAAGCGGTTCTCTGCTCATTTTTGTCCTCTTCTCATAAACAAGCTACTTTAACAAGTTGCTTAAAAAAAAAAAAAAAAAAAGCATACTGATTTCCCCAGTGAATTACACAGGAAAGAATCCAGCATTCCCTCCAGAGAACTCAAAACAGTTGTTTGTTCTCAGAGCTCAGGTGTGGTAGAATAGCCGAGAGCTAAGGATGCACGTTGGATACTGGCCAGTATGTGGGAGCTCTCTCTCCTCTCCAGCCTGATTTCTCACGCTGGAGTGCAACTCACAGCTTAGCTAATGGGGGTGGGTGGAGGGGGAGGATTCAATTTTTAATTTCATTTAATTATACAGTCTATAGTGCCTAGTGGGAAGGGTTTGGGGGCAAGATTAATGTTCAACAGTGCTCTATTTTACTTTTCTTTTTGATAAAGAACACTGTATTGAATATCCAAAGTGAGCGTTCAAGGATGTTTTTTTAAGAGCCAAACTGTTTTGGTGGCAGAATGATTTAAAGATGGGGAGGGGAAAGTGTGCCCTTATTTCTTGCCCAAATTTAAATAAACTGAAGGTTTATTAAATACCAAGATGCCTCTTGGTATTGTATTGCCAGACAATTCTTGAGAGTGAAGAGCACCTCTTTACATGCAAGAAAAAAGAATAGAAATTCCATTGTGGAATTAGAAAAACCAGCTGGAAGACACTGATTGGATAACACAACTATAAAATACCTGTATGAACTCCATGAAAATAACTATAATGAATATACTCAAAACCTTTCCCTCTTATGTTAAAGTCTAAAAAGTTTCACTCTCCTGTTGGAACTGGAGACCATTACGATTTTATCTGGCACCAAATCAATGTTTAAGATTATGAGTAAACATTTCGTGTTCTATTTTGGTGCCTACATATTCTACTAGTTCTGCCAAATGCTGAAAAACAAAAAGGCAAATGTGAAGTAGTCTTAACACATTTCTTGACCAACTGTTTGAACTTGTTAAAGAAACAGGCCCACTGCAGATAACATCCTTCTTGGGTAGAACACTCCTCCAGAAGGCATCAGCCTGAGGGAATTCCACAGCCCCACCCTTTGGACTCACTGACGTCCCACCCTGTGGAGATTGCACCAGCTGAGGAGTCAGTGTCCTGGGCTGAGGTACAGAAGTCTGGGCAGACTCAGGGGGTGTCAGGGACTGGGTTCTGTTGAGGCCATTCCCTTCACTTTCCCATGAACCTAACTAGTGCCTCTCCCTCACAGGAAATCTGCTAGCCTCACTCTCTGGGCTCTTGATGGCCTTAGGCTTCTGACTTCTGGTGGCTGTGCCCTGTTGCCCTGCTGAGGACTGGGCAGAATCCTGGACAGACTAAGCTGTGTGACTCTGGTTGGTGGGTGGGTGGGGCAGAGCCACTCCCTCTACCTTCTCCCAAGCTTCCCCTTCAGAGGAGGTCCACTAGTCCCATCCTCCCAACTCCTGGTGGCTCTGCCCTGCTGAAATAAAAATCTAGGCAGAATATAGGACAGATTGAATTGTATGGCACTAGGATGGGAGATCTTTTTTCCCTTGCATGCCCTCCCTTTACACAACCGAATCTTAGTCTGTCTGGGCCTGATAATCAATGCTGCTGGCCTCACCCTGACAACTGAGACTCCATCCCATCACAAAGCTGTTTGAGCACCCAGCAGGTTACAAGTAGACTTGTTATACCTTGGGACATTTGCTGAGTGGCCTCAGACCCAGCACTGGCACTGAGTTTTAACCTATATTGATTGGGTGAACACCACTCACTCCAATCTGGTCAACTCACTGAAAACCTACCTCGTGCAACTCAAATACTACTAGAGTCTCTTTCCGTGACTGAGCCTAACAGGCAGCCAGCAGGTAAAGGAAGGCAGAGGCAGACTGCAGGTTGCCTTAAGACATTTGCTAACATGTTCCCAGTCATAGTGCTGTTAAAAGCTGGCTTTTTGTGCAGCCTGGTCCTTCCCATGCATACCCAGGCCCAGCAGAAGCAGCCACAAACTGTGGATTGCTTTAGAGCTCCAAAGAGGTTCTCCAGGACTAGTGACAAGCAGTATCTGACATTGGCCTCCACCACAATATCTTTCAAAAGACCCCAGAACCGCCACACCCAGTTGCCAGCTTCAGGCAACATCAGAATAGGATCCAATTAGCTTCATAAGCAGCAATCCAAAGGGAGATCTTGGCAGGCCCCAGACCCTGCTGAGGTGAATTCCACTTCAGGTGGTCAGACCTGCACAGCTGCTCATACACTGTGGCCAGAGTTGATTCTTACAGTCAGCCAACCTGAGGGTTGACTCCACACTCAAACAGGCCAATAGCAATCAAGACTCAGTTACAAGAGGAGGGCCCATGTAACTCACACAAAGAACATTCTTAGAGTACTCAGTTCAGGTGATCAGAGAGACTATATCACTGGGTCCCACAGAATGCCTACTACATAACGTCACCCTACTAAGACAAGGAGTCATAGCAGATCTACCTAATACATAGAAACAAACACAAAGAGGTAGCTAAGGTGGGGAGACAAAGAAATATGCCCCAAATGAAAGAATAGGAAATATTCCCAGGAAAAGAGCTAAATGAATAGAGCCAAGCAATGTATCAGATGTAGAGTTAAGAAAAAATGATTATAAGGATGTTCAAGGAACTCAGTGAGAACTAAACAGCATGAAAAATAATAGAACCATAAAAAGCAGTCAGAAATGAAGAATGCACTGGAAGTAATAAACAGTAGGTTGGATGAAGTAGAGAACTGAATTAGTGATCAGGAAGACAAGGTAGAAAACAACACACCCAATCATAGCAGGAAAAAAAAAAAAATAGAATTAAAAAAATGAGTTTTGAGGCCTTTAAGACAACATGAAGTATTAACAACATTTGTGTTATAGACAAGAAGGAAATGAGATAGGGCTTGGGATTGAACATTTATTTGAAAAAAATAATGATTAAAAACTTCCCAATTTGGTGAAAGAAAGAGATTCACAAGTCTAGGAACTACAAAGTTCCAAAAAAAGATGAATTGAAAGAGGCCTACATCAAGAAGCATAATAATTAAAATGGGTATGGTTAAAGACAATGAAAGAATCTTAAAAGCAGCAAGAAAAAGACAATTAGGTACCTGCAAGGGAGTTCCCATAAGACTTACAGGTGATTTCTCAACAGAAACATTTCAAGTCAGAAGAGATTGGCATGAAATATCCAAAGTGATGTAAAGCAAAGACCTATAACCAGACCTACAACCAAGACTACTCAATAAGCCTATCATTTAAAAATGAAGTAGAAATAAAGAGCTCCCCAGGCAAGAAGAAGCTAAATGAGTTTGTTACTACCAAACTAATATTACAAGAAATGTGAAAAAAAAATCCTCTAGGAGAAGAAGAAGTGAAGAAGAAGACGACGAAGAAGAAGAAGAAGAAAAAGAAGAAGAAGAAAAAGAAGAAGAAGAAGAAACACAGAGTAATATAGTTAAAAGAATAAAATGGCAACAAATGCATACTGAACAATAATCATTTTAAATGTAAATGGCTCGAATGCTTCAATCAAAAGACAGAGAGCTGCTGAATAGACAAGAAAACAAGGCCTATATATATGCTGTCTATAAAAGACTCACCTCAGAACAAAAGATACACACAGACTAAAAATAAAGGGATGGAAAATGATATTTCATGTAAATGGAAATGAAATTATAAAGACTGGGGTGACAATACTTATATCTGACAAAATAGACTTAAAAACAAAAGCTATAGTAAGAGACAAAGAAAGGCAAACCATAATGATAAAGGGAGTAATCTAACAAGAGGATATAACACTTGTAAACCTTTATGCACCCATCACAGGAGCACCTAAATATGGAAAGCATATCTTGATGGATATATATGGAGAGATCAATAGTAATACAGTCATCATAGGGAATTTTAACATCCCACTGACATCTACGGATAGACCTTTCAACAGAAAATTAACAAGGAAACAGCAGCCTAAATAACATACTAGATTAGAAAGATTTGATATTTTCCTAGCATTTCACCCCAAAGCAGGAGAATATACATTCTTTTCATGTGCACATGGAACATTTTTTAAAGGATATGTCAGTAAATTTAAGAAGATTGAAATCTTAATAAGGTACCTTCTCTGTCCATAGTGGTATAAAATTAAAAACCAATCACAAGAAAAAAACCCTGAAAAACACACAAAGACATGGAGGATAAACTATGTTACTAAACAATGAATGGGTTAACAATGAGATAAAAAAAAAATCAAAAGATACCTTGAAACACATGAAAATGAGAACACAACAATCCAAATCTCTGAGACACATAGGCAAAGCAGTCTCAGAAAAGAAATTTATAATATTACAAGCCTATTTCATGAAACAAACAAACAAAAATCTCAAACTTGACACTTAAAGGAACTTGAAAAAGAACAAAAAACAAGTAGTTGAGAAAAGAGTAGAGAGAAGTGACCACAAAGAAATAAAATAGTCTAAAAAATATAAAAGGTCAACAAAACAAGAGCTGATTTTTTCAAATGATAAATAAGAGGGACAAACCTCCAACTAGTCTCATCAAGGAGAAGACCCAAGTAATAAAATCAGAAATGAAAGAGGTGAAGAATAACTGACATCAAAGAAATACAATTATAAGAAGATATTACAAACAATTATATGCCAATAAATTGACAATTTGGAAGAAGTAGGTCAATTCCTAGAAACATTCAATCTTCCAAAACTGAATTAGGAAAAATCAGAAAATATGAATAGATAGGTTGCAACTAATGAACTGGAAGCAGTAATAACAAAAGCTCCCCCAAAACAAAAGTCTTGGATTGGATGGCTTCACTGATGAATTTTATTAAACATTAAAAAAACAAAACAAAACCCAAAAGTCTTGGATTGGATGGCTTCACTGATGAATTTTATTAAACATTAAAAAAAAAACAACAACCCCAAAACCCAAAAACCTATCCTCAAACTACTCTAAAAAATACAAGAGGAAGCAACACTCCCCAAGCTCATTTTATAGGGCCAGCGTTATTCTAATTCCAAAACCAGATAAAGACACTACAAAGAAAGGAAATTATAAGCCAATAACCCTAATGAACATAGATGTTAATATCACCAACCAAATATTAGCAAACCAGATCCAGAAATACATTAATATGATCATACACCATGATCAAGTGGGATTTATTCCAGGGATGCAAGGTTGGTACAATATCTGAAAGTTAATAAATATGATACATCACATTAACAAAATGAAAAATAAGAATCACATAATATATCAATATCTTTAGAAAAAGCATTGATAAAATCTAGCACCATTATGATAAAAACTCTCAGCAAACTGGGAATAGAGGGGGGCATATATTAACACAATAATAGTCACATATCACAACACAAACTAAATGTGTTTCCTTTAAGATTGGGAACAAGACAGGAATGTCTGCTTTCATCACTCTTATTCAACACAGTACTGGATATCTTAGCCACAGCAATCAGACAAGAAGAAGACATAATAGGCATCCACATTGGAAAGGAAGAAGTAACATCTGCATTATTTGCAGATGACATTATACTGAATTTTATTAAACATTAAAAAAACAAAACAAAACCCAAAAGTCTTGGATTGGATGGCTTCACTGATGAATTTTATTAAACATTAAAAAAAAAAAAAACAACCCCCAAACCCAAAAACCTATCCTCAAACTACTCTAAAAAATACAAGAGGAAGCAACACTCCCCAAGTTTGTATATTGAGAACCCAAAAGATTTCAACAAGAAAACTACTAGAACTGATAACTGACTTCAGTATAGTAGTCAAATACAAAATAAATATCCAGAAATCAGTTGCGATTTTATGCACCAATAATGAACTACCAGAAAATGAAACAAAAAACAATTCCACTTAAAGTTGCATCAAAAAATTCCTAGGAATGAATTCATCCAACAATATGAAAGACCTGTACTCAGAAAATTTAAGACATTAAAGAAAGAAACTGAAGAAGATATTAATTAATGGAAGCATATACCATGTTCATGGATAGGAGGAAATAAGATTATTAAAATGTTCATACTACCCTATAGATTCTACACTATTCTAATCAAGATACCAATGGTGTATTTCACAGAACTAAAACAAATATTCCAAAAATTATATAAAATTACAAAAGACCTTGAATAGCCACAACAATTTTAAGAAAGAAGAATAAAGTTGGATGAATCACACTATCTGATATCAAACTATACTACAGAGCCATAGTTATCAAAATATCATGTTTTTAGCATAAAACAAACATATTTGACATCTGTCTAGAAGGTATCCAGCTATGTAATATGAACAATAGAGACATTTATTGAAGGAGATATAAGATGTAAGAAACATTGTCATGAGACAGTGCTGCCTCAGCCCCTTTCAAAGTAGGCACCGTGGGACCTCACATGGTTCGCTTAATTGCCATCAGTTGCCCCATCATATTTTTCTAAATTTCATTAATGGCCTGAAATGCTTCCCTTTCAAAGGTGATTTTACCTTTTGGGAAAAGTCAGAAGTCACAGGGAGCCAAATCTGGGATATAGATGGCTGAGTTACCTGGGCAATTGGATGTTTTGCCAAAAGCCTCGGTATGAGATGTGATGCATGAATGGGCATATTGTTGTGATGAAGTTGCCAATCACCAGTTGCCCATAACTGCGAGCTTCTGAATCATCCAAATAGCGAAAAATGAAGGAATGTTCAAGCTTAATGCAAAATTTGATGCAGATTCATTGCTCTGCTCACTCAGTCACTTGAAATATCATGGCCACACAGTACACATAATCACTCAATGGCATCTACCACTCTCATTGAAAAGTACAAAGAAGTTGTCATTGTTCACGTATGTGCATTCCAGTCCACTCTCCTTGGCTGACAGGTTACACTGATGTTGTGCAAACCATTCTAGTTATATTAACAATGGTTGGACTTTTCCTGGACAGACCTGGACAGATCAATGGAAAAGAATAGAGAGCCCAAAAATAAACCCATGTCATTATGGTCAATTAATATTTGACAAAGGAAACATGAACATAGAGTGTGGTAAAGACACTCTATTCAATAAATGGTGTTGGGCAAAATGGATAGATATATGTAAAGAAGAATGAAACTAGACCACCTTCTTACACCAAACATAAGCATAAACCTAAATGGGTTTAAGACTAAATGTAAAACTTGAAACCACAAAAATCCTAGAAGAAAACATAGGCAGTAAAATCTCAGACATTGCTCATAGCAATATTTTATCTAATAATCTCCCCAGGCAAAGGAAACAAAAGAAAAAAAACAAACAAATGAGACAATCTTAAATGAAAAAGTTTTTGCACAGCGAAGGAAAACTTCAACAGCATGAAAAGAGAACCCACTGAATGGGAGAACATATTTGCCAATGATACATCTAATAATCTATAAAAAAACTTATAAGACAATACCAAAAAATATCAATCCAATTAAAACTAAGCAAACAACCTGAATAGACTTTTCTCCAAAGAGAACATACAGATGGTCAATAGACATATGAAAAGATGCCCTACATCACTAATCATCAGAGAAATACAAATTAAAGCCACAATGAAATTTCACCTCACACCTGTTAGAATGGCCATCATCAATAAATCAATAAACAACAAATGCTGGAGAGCACATGAAGAAAAGTGAACCTTAGGGTATTACTGGTGGGAATGCAGACTGGTGCAGCCATTCTGGAAAGCCATATGGCGTTACCTCAAAAAATTAGAAATGGAACTACCTAATGACCCAGTGATCCCACTTCTGGGACGATATCTGAAGAAACTTAAAACATTAATTTGAAGAAAATATATGCACCCCTATGTTCATTGCAGCATTTTTTACAATAGCCAAGATTTGGAAGGAAGAAGCCCAGTATCCATCAGTAGATGGATGAGGGGATAAAAACCCAATGGTACATTTACACAATGGAATACTACTCAGCTGTGAAAAAGAGGGAAATCTTACCTTTTGTGACAGCACAAATTGACCTAGAGAGCATTATGCTAAGTGACATAATCCAGTTAAAGACAAGTATCATATAATTTTACTTTTACATGGAATATAATGAACAAAATAAACTTATAAACAAAACAAATAGATTCACAGATACAAAGAACAGACTGACAGCTGTCAGAGAGGAGGAAGGTTGGGGGCTGGGTGAGAAAGGTTAAGGAATTAAGCAAACAAAACAAAATAAAACAAAATAACATAAAACCCTCACATAGACACAGACAACAGTATAGTGGTTAGAGTGAAAGGAGGAGGTAGAAGAGGAAAAGTGGGGAGAAATGGTGATGAAAGGAGACTTTAATTGGGGTGGTGAAAATGCAATACAATATACAGATGATGTATTATAGAATTGTGTACCTGAAACCTATATAATTTTATTAACTAATATCACCCCTAGAAATTCAATTAAAGACAAAGAAGAAAATAGGTCTCTTTATAAGGAAAAGTATTTCCTAAGTGATTTAAATAAATATATCAGTAGAGTCCACTGGTTAATTGTTGTTCAGCCTTACTAACTCCCTTGAGTACATACAAATGGTTGAAAATACAATGATAAAGAAACTAAGCTGAAAGGCAAATAAACTATTTGAAATGGCTAACTGATTTTTTCATTGCACAATTATGGCATTTTTAACTATTAAGATGGCTGCCACTTTGGGTCAATATTGACCTTGTATTCAAAAGCAAAATAATACCTGATAAACATTAAATTGTGCCTACTGAATTCAGAATATAGTATATTGCCTAATGACTTAATAATTTCTAGAATTTGATGGGTTATAGGGCATCTGGCACAGATTAGTTACAACTAGAACTTAATTTGGGTAGAATGACAGTGGGGATGAAAATGGGATCTTATTTTGAAGCCCATTGGGAGAAGATTTGGAAAAAATGTACCCCTGGCTTGTATAAATGTAGATTTCCTACTCCTCTTGACAAGGGTGAGTTATAATTTATGCCTGAAGAGATCAACAACAAAAACAGACATGGAGGTTTGTGTTGGTGAGTGAAACCTGAGTACAGTTGGCCCCAGGTCAACGTCTGCATTCCCCAGTCTAGCAGTACAGGCCGATTGGGAGAAACTGGAGCTACACTGGCCTGTGGAAGGGGAAGTGGGGGAATGGTGAGGGGCAAGGCAGTGGTTGCTGAAGCCATCATCACTGTGTGAGTGTGGCTGCATTTCACAAATAAATTAGTAAAAAGACTGGATAAAAAATAGTGAAGCAGATGGGAAGACACTGACTAAGTGCGGGTGGAAATCAAAGATCACAATGGAAAGTCAACTTGGGCATTTCTGTGGCTAGGGGTTCAGCTGTTAACAGCTTGGGAGATGACCAGGTGAATTTAAACTTGGGAAAATCACAGAGGTGAGTCACCTTAGTTAAAGGAGATGTAGGTAAAAATATCTATTTGCAACCATGATGGCATCGATGTGGAGGGCAGGACAAGCTCAGCTGGTGGTGAGCACAGCAGCAGTGGCTGTGTGTTCCCTCTCCACTGGGGACATCCTTGGGGAGGGTGGTGTGGAGGGAAGCAATGAGGTCGGGAGACAAGGAAAGTGCATGATCACCCCCATATAACTGATTGATATGTTCTCAGAAGCAATAACACACATAGTGCTCATACTCAATAGTCAACTTTTGTATTTTTAAAAATATTTACAAGTGCTTAATTATTAACATTTAATTAAAGCAGGATTATATATTATACTTTATGAGTAGTGAGAAAATACCTGGTTGTTGATATGTTCCTGGATGCTTTCTCTAGTCACTGAAAGAGAAAGCAAAAAGAAAATTAACATTAAAGCATACAAATGAATAAAATAGAGCATTCATTTTGCTGTTCTCACTCAAAATTCTAATAGTGGTCATAGGCTCTCTGAACAAGGATTTGTATCATAATATGAACATCTCCAATCACTTCAATAACTGGAGTAAGAAAAAGAGTCAAAATCTAAAGAAACCACATCAGATAAAGATAACAGAAAATGAAATGGACTGGGAAGGGCAGTGCCAGAAGAATGTGTTAAACCCTGGCAGAGAAATGATGAAGAGATGAAAAGGACCAAAGAAAGATTCTAACAACATCCAGTTAAAGGCTTCTAAACAATGATAACCTGTTCAGGTATAGCACTAACACTGAGCTCATGCAAACCTGAGGAGTTTTAAAGGGGCAGATGGCAGAAGTGTTGCTTTTAAAACATTCTGTTACCTGTGAGGGTGATAAAGACGTTATTACACTTTGTTGTTATAGTACAGCTGGAGATTAAGGCATGGACCAACAGTTCTATAAATGGTATTTTGGTCAGAACAGAAATCAGTCAGGATAACAAATAAAGGCAACATAGGGGTATAAATAATAAAGATTCTAAAATAATAAGCCTCAGTCATTGTGAAAATAGCCTGAGAGTGATCAATGTCATGTATGTTTTAACTAGAAGGAAAATAACCCTAGTAATAATAAGTAACCAACAAACCACCAGGAAAGAAAGGAAAGTAGTAATTTTGGGGCATTGCTCTTATCATGCGCTTGTGAACATCTTGGTGTGAGGTCTACATCTTATTAAACATGTCCTTTTAAAATTTTAATTCAGATAACTGTGCAGTCACATGCATTGGTAAGAAATAATACAGACAGCTCCTGTTTGTGTACACTTGACCCAGGTTTTCCCAATGGTAAGAGCTGAGTCATCTATAGCATAGTTTTGCTGTCAGGATATGACACAGACACAGTCAAGATATAGAGCATTTCCATCACCACACTGTCCTCTTATAGCTATATCCAATTCTCTCCCATTCCCACATTTTTAGCCAGCAACTCCTGGCTCTGGCTCCCTAGTGAAAGAAAAGGTTCATGGGTGGAAAATCATTACATGGACCACTTTAAGGCCTGAAGTTGGCTGCAGATGAGTTCTGAATCATACCAAATACTTGGCTTTGTGCTAGCATCCCCTTTTGTATTAGTCCCTAATTGATTATCCAAAAGCTTAAAGTATGCTAGTAACAATGATTATGTCAAAGGTCTTTTCTTTCCTCCTATTTTATTCAGTATCTGTAGTATCCTAGTTCTGAGTTAGGAACCCGATAATTGCTCAAAATTGTGGGAATTGAGGCAAAGGACTGAGAATAAATTCTAAATAACTTGTCATCATGTTTTACAGTTTTCCTGAAGATCTGCAATATTTTAATTATCCTTTTAGCGTGAATTTACCCAAATTCCACTGTTTTCTTTCTTTAAGCTGGTATTTACTAAAAGAAAGTTTCTTAGCACAGCTACAGTGACAACAGAGGCTTCTTTTCAATTGCATTGCACAGTGCATGTGTAATTAGGGGTCAGGGGTGGTGGCAGGCTGGGCAGCACCAGGGTAGGCTTAACCTGAAAGGGCCAGTGACCAACAGGAGCCCAAGACACAAACCTGGGCTGTGACTTGGGATGACAAGACAAATTGGATACAGTTTTTTTTTTGAGTCAGAGGGAGTCCAGGATCTGTCCAAATAAAGAAGAGGAGGGTGACTGTTGGTGATGTAAGTGGCAGGAATATATCCATATTTTGGAGACATTTAGGTACCAGGTTATGCAGAACTCAGGGAACAAGGCAGAAGCCATGCTGGAGGTAAGGCAAGGGCTGACATCGAAGGTAACACAGGAGGCTTCCAGTTACTGAGGTCAGGGAATTGGTGGAAGGTTGTGAGGACTCAGGAGCCATCTAGACCATTTCTGTGAGTTACAGCTATTTAAATATGAGAAAAATGATCTCCTCCCTTGAGCTCTGAAAACTTGCATAAATTAAAACACATAATTATAGAATTATTTTGTGGCCCTAGTCATTATGATTGCTGCTAATAATTTTTTTTTTTCTCTCACATATGGATAGTCATAGCCTGGTGGAGATGTAAATGTTCTCCGGCCGATGCATGAGAAAAGGAGGGAATCCCACTTAAAACCTAAGTCATCCCCAAATGTATTCAAATCATATGTGAAAAAGAGGAATGGAACTTAGGGGATAAATTTTAACTGCATAAGCCATTGCTAATAAAAGATTAAGAAGTATGTGGTTTAGCATCTTTTAATTATTTTTTTCTAGCATCTTGAATATACAATGTTTGAAATCTCTGGTTGGATCAACATTATTTTGCTCAGAGGTTTGTGGACTTTGCATACTGATTCTTTCCTGTTTCCAAGTACATTTGCTTTTAGGCTATTTTTATTCACTTTAAAGGAATTTTAATAACTTTCTGTTGACAGCACGGACAGCTGGTCTTGAGAATTAAAGAAAATTCACTTGCTGACTGAGGAAGGAAGTGACATCAATGAGCTTCTAAAGTCAGCCCAGAGGGGGAAATTGGCTTGTGAGAGAGTAGCCTTTCATTGCACTGTATTTATCGAGAGATGCCTTGAGATGCAAATTGCTGTATCAATCAAACCTATGGTGCCTACCTCCAACCAACTTAGTGCAAACTGAAGGAACACCGAGAAGAAAAAGGATGAGAAGGGCAGGAGCCTAGGGGCTTAGTGAATTACGGGAGCTCAGGACCCTTCTCTGAGCTGATACTTCATTCTCTGTCAAGTCTCTTTGTCTAGAAAATGAGTTTGATGTAAACTGTTGGTTGAAGTCACCCCCTTTCAATGACAGACAGCTAATAAGAAAAAAAAGATATCTATATATATATATTGCAAACTTGTTCTCTTGTCACTTTAACCCAAAGAGTGTTATCAATTGCTTTTTATCCCCCATTGAGAGCTATCTGGAAACAAGAGATATTTAGGTGTCATACATAGCTACTCCCTTGATATCCTGATATTTTTAAAGTTCGTATTCATTGTTTATAACTCTATGGCAGAAAAAAGTCAGGTACCAAATATGGACTTTAACTAATAATGACAATAGTGATCACAGTTATCACTGACATCATAAAGAATGAGTCAAATCTTCTCCACTATCAAAAAAATTTTCTCTGGAGCTGAAGTTATCCATTTTTCAAAGATAACCAAGTTGCGGCAATTGCATAGAATGTGTATGTGTGTGAGTTGTGTATTGTGAATGTTGAATGTATGTATGTATACACACACACACCTGTGTGAAAAGCAGAAAGACTAGTACTGACATAAATTTTACGGTTGTGAACCTTGGCTGGCATAGGTCAGTGGATGTAGTGCTGGCCTGAGAACTGAAAGGTCACGGGTTCGACTCCCAGTCAGGGCACATGTCTGGGTTGTGGGGCAGGTCCTCAGTTGGGAGTGTGCCCGAGGCAATTGATGTTGCTCTCCCACTCTTTCTTTATTGCTCCTTTCCCCCTCTCCAAAAATGAATAAGTAAAATCTTTAAAAAATAGATTTCATGGTTATGAGCTAAAAAATTAAATTGATGACTTTATATTTCTTAGCTCATTCTAGAAAGTGTCTGAGGTGCCTACAGTGAGTTCAAGCACAGTAAATAATCTCAGTTTGAGAGAACAATCTAGAGTCAAATGGAATTGAATTCAGCTCAAAAAATAGGGGTATTAATGCTGGCATCTTTTAATTATCTATAAAAATGTTTGGGATATTCAATTAAATTTCCAAATTTTATGAGCTTACATATGTAATTTGAATCACTCAAAAATATTGGTCAAGTAGAAAGGGATGGATAAGGTCTCAGTAGCTGTAGTCTTTAGGCCAAAGGATTTTCAGATTGTCCCTAAGCCTGGATATCCTTTGACTTTATCAAAACTCACCCTTTTGATCTATAGAAAATTTTAACACATGCCTATTCTGTACAATATGCTAGATGCTCTGGAGGCGTGGAAGTAAAGTAGAGGGAACATGATGAGCACACTAAAAAAGTAATAATGTGAAATCATGGAGCTTTAAGGAAGTTTTTGGTAAATTTTAGTCATTTAGGTCAAAATGTACTTAAATCTTGATATAGTAGAAATAAAAACATAAGCAGTCAACTCCTTTGGCAATGATGTTTTTGGATAAGACTCCAAGAGCAAATGCAACAAAAACAAAAATAAATAGCTGGGACGACAATGAACTAAAAGGGATCAATAAAATGAAAAGACAGCACATAAAATGACAGAAAATACTTGCAAACCATATGTCTGATAAGAGGTTAATATCTAAAATATATAAAGAACTCATATGACTCCAGAGCAGGAAACACAAGCAATTTGATTTCAAAAAGGGCAGAAGTTCTGAACAGACATTTTTTCAAAGAAGACATGCACATAGCCGACTGGTGCATAAAAAGATCAGAGAAATGCAAATCAAAACCACAGTGAGATATCATCTCACATCTGTTAGAATGGCTATTGTCAACAATGCAAGAAATAAGAAGTGTCTGTGAGAATGCAGAGAAAAGGGAAACCTGTTCACTATTGGTCAGAATATAAATTGATGCAGTCACTGTGGAAAATTATGGAGGTGCCTCAAAAAATTAAAAATAGATTACCACATGATTCAGCAATTCCACCAATGGATATCTACTTGACAAAACAAAAAACAAAAAACAAAAAAACAAAACAAAACACAACACAACAACAAAAAACCCAGAAACCTAGCTTGAGAAGATATATGCATTCCTATGTTCATTGCAGAATCATTTACAGTAGCCAAGCTCTGAAAACCACCTAAGTGTCCATTGATAAATGAATGAATAAAAATATAGTACAAATATATGATGAAATACTATTCAGTCATAAAAAAGAATGAAATCTTGCCATTTATGACAACATGGATCGACTTGGAAGGCATTCTGCTAAGCGAAGTAACTCAGACAGAGAAAAACAAATACCATATGATCTGACTTGTATGCAGACTCTAAAAAAGAAACAACCCCAAACCATGCTCATAGTGACAGAGAACAGATTGGTGATTGCCAGAGGCAGAAAGTGGAGGGTGGAGGAAATACGGGTAAACAGGGTTAAAAGTTATCAAAAAGTGGTATTTATTTTATAATGAAAAGCATATTCTTTTTACACATATCATATAAATAATACAATTTACTGTGGAAAAATGCAGATCAAAAAAAAAAAAGAAAAAGGAAATTTTAAAGATCCATAATTATACAACCAGAGGAATCCTCTTAGTCTCTGTTCATCCAGATCTTACATTTCAATAACAAACATGTACTATATTTCTATTTGGATAAAAATTAAGATTCTGTTAAAAAGGAATGTAAATCTTTTTTTTTTTATTTTTAAAGATTTTATTTATTATTTTTAGAGAGAGGGGAAGGGAGAGAGGGAGAGAGACATTAATGTATGGTTGCCTTTCACTTGCCTCCAGCTACAGACCGGACCTGGCCAGAAACCTGGCTTGCAACCTAGTCATGTGCCCTGGCTAGGAATCAAACCAGCAACTTTTGGGTTTGCAGGCTGGTGCCTTATCCGCTGTGCTACCAGCCAGGGATGTAAATCTTGGTATAGTACAAATGGTGATGGTTTCACTTTCAGACTTTTCTAGTCTTGACTTTGCCTCTATCAAGCTATATGGTATTTGGCAAATCACTTCTCTAGTGCATAATGACATTGCTGGAAGTACAGGTGGTCTCTAAATTTGTTTACAGTTACTTAAATTCTCAGCTACTAAAAGGTGTAAGAGAGATGAAACATTTCCGTAGAGCTGAGATAAAAAGAGAAGCGGTCATGTTTGGTGTGGGAGCTTGGGGGGCTTCATGGGGGAGATAGCACTTGTTTTGGGTGGGATATTAATGGAAGGGTGAAGGAAAGGTGTTTTACACAAAAGGAAAAGGATGCACAAAAGCACAGAGCCAGGAAACGCATGAGGTGTGCACAGGGAGTGAAAAACAGTTCTGCTGGACTGAAATTTAGTCTGTCTATTAGCAAGTAATAGGGACAAAGGCAAAACATGCAATGACTGAGCAATAGTATGGAGGGTTCTAAATACCTAAGGAGAGATTTTGACATTTATTTACTTGGGAGCTCTAGAAGAGTTTTGAGCAAGGGAGTGATTAAAACTGTTTTAAGAAGAGTCATCTAACAGTGGTATGGCTGGAGGGTGGGTGATACTGGCAGAAGAAGGAAGAATGTAGGTGAGTATGAGACCAATCATGTGAGTTGAAAGGACTTAATTTAGGTGAGGGGCTGTGAAGAAAAGGAATTGAAGATGAGCAAGATTGTAAGGCTGGTTACTTGGGAGAAGATGCTCTTAGTGCAAAGGTGGAAACAAGGAAACAGGGCTGGTTTAAAGAAGTGAATTTGGTAATGGTAGAGGAGGGGTGATCAGCTCAGTTCAGCGTTTGTTAAGTTTCAAATACCAAACAGTAACACATCCTGGGGAGGCAGAAAGTGAGCTGGGGAAAGAGGCAATTTTCTGCAGCGAGAGGATAGGGGAAGTTACAGGATGCAAGTCTTTTTGAGGTACAGAGAGGGAAATAAATACCAAGGTAAAACTTCCAGAAACAGTTGTGTTGAATAATTTGGTGCCTCACTAGGTAACAGAATGCAAAATCTCCATTGTCCACGGTGAATGGGACAATGCTTCTAAGCTAAGCCTACCAGGAAGTAGCAATTAGAAGTTTGACTTCAGAGCTTAAATTCTCACTGGTCCTGGATTTTAGTCAAAGGCTACAATTCCAATTTGTTTTTTCTCTAACACATCAAACAATTAGTTGAATTCTCTGTGGATACTGACTGGGTATCCAATAGATGTAACTCAATTCTGACACCACGCACCCAGAGTTAGGGTCAGATCTGAAGGTCAAGGGCTCAATCTCATACATAATTCCCCTTACCCGCCAACACCAGTTGCAAGTCCAGGTAGTCACTTGTATTCCTGACACACAGGATATAGATGGGAGGTCCCCATGACCGAATGGCTTGAAGAGCTCAGAGAAGCATTGTACTTACTAGATCACCAGTTGATTTTTTATTTAAAATTTTAAAAGATTTTATTTATTATTTTTAGAGAGAGGGGAAGGGAGAGAGGCAGAGAGACATCAATGTATGGTTGCCTTTCACCTGCCTCCAGCTACGGACCTGGCTGGAGACCTGGCTTGCAACCTGGTTATGTGCCCTGGCTGGGGATTCGAACCAGCGACCTTTGGGTTTGCAGGCCGGCGCCTTATCCACTGTGCCACCAGCCAGGGCACCAGTTTATTTTTAAAAGGAATATGACTCAGGAACAACCAAATGAAAGATGCAGAGGGCAAAGTATGAAGAAGGGCACATAAGGCTTCCGTGCCCTCTCTGAGAACACCACTCTCCCTGCATCTCCACGTGCTTACCAGCTCGGAGACTCTCTGAACCCCATCCTTTTGGGCTTTTATGGAGGTTTCCTTACATAGGCATATTTTCCTTCCTTCCATCATTATTAGGCAATGGCTAAGGATTCAACCTCCAGGCCCCCTTCCCTCTCCAAGAGCTCAGGCGGTGGGACTGAAAGTTCCAACACCCCTTCCACTGAGCCACCAGCCAGGGCTATATTTCTTATTTGAAATCACAATATCCCAGAGGCAATCACAAATTCTAGCAGTAGAAATTTAGGCCAACTTCCTATTGATAAACTGGTGCTTATGAAATTTGAGGATTTATCTAAGGATAGCAATAAAATTAACGACAGATCTGACTGTAGAACACAGATTTTAGTAATGTCCAAGAGTGAGAACAAGTACATTAGTCCCGCCATTTCCCTTTGGGGATATGTTCCAAGTACTCCAGTAGATAGATGCTTGAAGCTACAGATAATACCAAGCTCTACATATATATATATATTTTTTTTCTATGCATGCGTACCTATGATAAAGCCTAATTTATAATTTAGGCACAGTAAGAGATTAACAATAATAGCTAGCCATAAAATGGAACAATTGTAGCAATATACTGTGGCAAAAGTTATGTAAGTGGCTGTGGGGCCATTATTAAGTACAAAAAGAAGGGTGACTTGAACATAAGCAGGACAGTTGGGGAGAAGACTAGGTGACCAACAAGGTGGAGACTCTGGACAAAAGGATGATTCACGTGCCCTGCAGGATATCACACCACCCAGACTGTGCAATTTAAAACTTAATGAGTTGTTTATTTCTGGAATTTTCCATTTAATATTTATGTACTATGGTTGGCTGTAGGTAACTGAAAAGGTGAAAACTGAAACCATGGGTTGGGGAAGAACTACTGTAATCAGACTATCTGAAAGTGGATCTTAGTTTCTTTACTCTTTGTCTGGTGGCCTTGGGCAAACAGCAACCTTTCTGAGCTTCCTCACTGTAACGTAAGGAGAGCAAACATACTTATACCATAGAATCATTTCTGGTAATTCGATGAGTTAATACATGCAAAGGGTGTGGGGGACCCTAAAACACAGTAAAGAACAACCAACCCCCCCCCCCCCCCCCGCCGTGATTGAATCAAAAACTGTTCCAAACACCTCTGTGTAAGGGGAAGATCTGCTGGTCAGTGGCTCAAGGCCAAAGGCCCAGTTCTTTGTTCCCAAAGGTCTTTTATTGAAAGGGGTAAACTTGGAGGCACATAGCTCGTCAATCAATGCTAATTACAGGGAAGCAGAAAAACAAGGAAAAGGGCAGGGAAATCTCACTCAGGTCAAGATGTGCATTCAAATTCAAAACAGTTCCGCAGTTGATTCAACAAAGGATCAGGTGAGGTGAGAGAACAGGCCAGGCTTCATGGTAACCGAAGTATTTACCCATGATTTCGTTCCCTTACCCCCAGAGCCACTGGTTTTACATGGAAACATGTATGTACTCAGCCTTCCTGGACTTCCAGTTGGAAATTACAGGTTTAGCATAGCCCACGCGGGACTCCAAGTTTCTATGTTTTCCCCCAGGTAAGACCCAATACAAAGGGCTTAGCTCAATATCTGGCATCAGTAATGAGTCTAGACCCATTCCCTTGCGTCACACCAGGTTGCCCTAAGAATAAAAAAGAACCTGATTGTTTAAAATCCAGATGGAAGCTGTTTTTGAATGTGATTAAGGAGAATAACAACAACAAGACAAAAGAGTATTCTATTCTGGAATGATGAGAAATTATGGAAGAGAATTAGTAATGTATATTTTCAATGTCAGAAAATGAAAAAAATTAGTCAAATTGAAATGAATAAATCTGCTAGAATTTTTGCTTTATTAACAAAAATTAAAATACTTGGATTCCCATTTTTACCTTAAGGCAGATATCTCAGTCCTGCTCCTGACCTTCATTCCCCAGACTGACCCACGGCACAGGTGTCAGAATTCTGCTTCTTTGTTCCAGTGAAGTGGGGTGCAGGGAGCTGTTGAGCAAAGGTTGCAGGACTTCCCATGAGTAGTAGGGGGTTAATGTCTCTTTAATGAACCAATTCTGGTTCTCAGGCAAAAGATGCTTTGAGAAGAACAGTGTACACGATTTCCTGCTTACTTTTTGAGACTGTGAGGTACAAGCTCACCATTCCAAAAGCCTGCCATTCCAAACAAGGGCCTGTCACAAGGCAGCACACCTCACCCCACTTGCCCCCAGCTGCCCTAGACTCAGGCAACCACCAGGAGATGGCAATTGTCCAACAGCTTACCTGTTGGCTGTAAAAGGGGGCCACTTAGCCTAGCCTGTACTGCTTCCATATCCCAAGTCTCAGAAGTCCTTAAAACCCAGCCTGCCCTGATCCTCACTGCTGGTGTCTGCCCCGACCTCAGCCCGCTGCATGCATACGCAGTAATTCCGCTTGTTCGGGCATTTGGCTGCTGGCCTTCTCTATCTCCACTGACCCCCGAAACCTCACAGATACTTCTTAGGATGAATTATATACGACACCTGAGAAAGAATTTCTCCTTGATCAAACTTCATTCAGGCTCCTCTGAACCTTCTTTTCTAGGCCTTAACCTTGACCCTGCCCAGACTTCTGCCTACCTAGCCCAATCTTAGCAAGAATCCTGCTAAGTAAATTTAACAAGAGTCCTCCCACACTTGATATATGATCATCCTTGATATCCAATCAAGTTTCTCGTCCCCCACCTCTGATATCTAAATCCTTGGTCTGCCTTTAACAAGAATCCTGTTAGGTCAGCTCAGGAAGAATTGCCCTCCCCTAATGCCCCCCTTAGTAATTGTCCACCCGCTGACCCCGACATACTCTGCTCCTAGCATATAAATCCCCATTTGTCCCTCTTGTATTTAGAGTTGAGCACAATCTCTCTCCTCTGATATCCTTATTGCAATCGTCCTAAATAAAGTCTTCCTTACCACTTTAAGTATCAGAATAATTCTGTTCTTCAACATATTTAATATTTTAGTATTACATTTATTTTCTTTGTCTTAAATCCATTATCTGTCCAAAACCACTGATTTTATTAATTCATTATTAAATATACCAATCTCATACACTCTAGCTTCTATTACCCTTAGTGATGGGTCAGTCACTAATGACACAACCAATGGTAGACACTGAACCTCACAATTCTTATTGAAAGTAAGCTTCCCCTTAACTCCCTGAACTTTGAAAGTGGTGAGAAATAGATGTTTCTTTTTAAACATTTTATTCATTATTTTTAGAGAGAAGGGCAGGGAGGGAGGAAAAAAGGGACAGAAACATCAGTGTATGGTTACCTTTCACCTGCCTCAAGCTAAGGACCTGGCTGGAGACCTGCCTTGGAACCTGGTTATGTGTCCCGACTGGGAATTGAACTGGCGACCTTTGGGTTCACATTAACTGTTTTTTTTTTTTTTTTTTTAATCAAATGTTTTTGAAATAGGATGCTTTTTTTTTTTTCAATTTCAAGGTTTTTTTTTTTTTTTTTTTTTTTTTTTAACAACACTGAGTTGGTACAGCTGGTTACTCTCAGGAAACTTTTAGGCACTGGAGACTAGACAGACAGCACATCTGGATGCTTTTTTTGCAATTACCTCTCTCCCACATATCAACACTCACCCACTTAAGGCTAGAAGTAGCTGAAAGGATTGTTAATGGGCTATAATTGTTAGTCTCCCAGCTCTTTGTACAGGATATAAACATACCTCCAGAGAGTTTGTTTGGAAAGTGCAGATTACAGTTCTGTGGAGAGAGAGTGAAGGCCATGCCGTTTGTAGGGGTTCCTGGGCATGATCAGTGGTCTTGCTGTGGCATGTGGTGGGGCCTGTGGTCCAGGATCTGAGACCAAGTGTAAGCAAGCAGCCCGTGACTCCCATGCAACACCGTTTTCCCATATCAATATTCAGATGTCCTCTCTAATACCAACAGATGCTTTTACAATATTTTATCTCCCTCACTTTTACATATATTTTTGGCATTTTGAGGAATTTTGTTCTTGCTTGCTTGTTTTACATTTCAGAAGTCCTTAGTATTTTAATTGTCCCTCCTCACCAGGGTTGGGGAAAAGGATGATAGGACAGCATAAGCAGGTGCCATAAAGTCAAGCTTGGGGTGGGAATTGTTTTTTAACACCCAGGACAGGGTAGAAATCACAAAGCTGAATGTGACCTATCATAGCAAGTTCTTTTAAGAACCACCTGTTTATTTTACATCATTAGAATTAGAGGAAAATCATTTAATAGTCATTTGAATCACAACTGGTTTCTAGCATCTTGTTTTTGTAAAAAACAGATTTTTGAATTTTGAAGCTCATCATTGTTTTTTTTTTGTACTTAGCAGGAAAATGTGTGGATTCTTCTGTTTTATAATGGTGACCAAATAATTTTCTTTTGTTTTTGTTATTTTCCTGTCCACTTGGAAAATGTGTATCTCTGATCAAATCTGGTTTTTGCTAGGAAAGTAATAGTTTAAACAAGTAAGTTAAACCCATGAAACCTTAAACTATTTTATACATGAATTATTATATGATTTTTTTATATTAAAATCTTCCATTCTTCTTATTTTTTCCCTTGAATAAACAGAAAACACAAGTGTTTATAGAGTTTTATGGTACAGGCAAATAATATTAATTTTGCTGGAGTGCTATTCAATACAATGAGTGCTTACATTAGTATCATTCTCCTTACACTTAAAAACACTCAAGTATTATTCATAAGTAAGAATATAAGATGCTAATTTATCTCTTTTCACTGTCTTGCTCATTCCATCATTCTCTCTTAAACCAAGTAATGCCCATATCCAAAATATGAAAAACAATATAAATTATAAAATACAGATAAAAGGAGCAAACTATAATTACCTCCAATCCTACCACCTGTAGATAAGACCTGTTAACTTTCGTAGTACAGCCTTCTAGATATTTCTTTTACTTTTTCAAAAACATCATCTAAAACAGTTTTAACAGCTTTTTGTTCATGTAAATAATGTTGCAAATAATTTTGAATCCATTAAATATTCTTCCTGTACACAATTTTGAATGGCTATATAGTATTTTAAAAATATGCCAAAGCTTCTTTAACCCCTTCCTTGAGATGTTTTTGTTATTTTATTATTTTTTGAGGTGGGGAGGCCTTATCATTTACAATGCTGTGTGGAGTGTTCATATGAATATACCCTTGAGCACATCCATGACCCTTCCTTGGCACAAATTCCTGGAAGTGAAATTGATGGATTAAATTCTAATACTAGTACTACAAATATTCCTGTGGACCTATTTCCCAGCCCTAATGACAACTCCCAATTTAAAAAAATAAATGGTGGCAATATTTTAGGAAACATGCTGCTTATGCAATCCTACTGTTCTGTCTTTTTTTTTTTTTTTTAATTAAAGGAGATCAATATTTTCACATGCTTATTGGGCACTAATGTTTCTTCTATTCATCTCCCAGCTCCCTTTCTAATAGAGATTACTCTTTCTCTTTATTAATTTTTGCCTGTCATTAATTTTGTGAATATTTCTCCTAATTTTTCAATTATATTTACTTACTTGCAATTTTAGGTAATAAAAGGATGAACTAGTGATGGCAACATCAGCATTTCATGAGCACCGACAAAACACCAGTACGCACGCTAAGCATATCACATGCATGGTTCACTGAGTCTTCCCAGCACTCTTGCTGAAATAAGGCTCTTGGCATGTCCAGTTGTGCAGATGATGAAGACAGGGCCTCAAAGAGACTAAAGTGGCTAAGACTGTATGTAGAGCTGAGGAGTGCTGAGACCAGCCTCTTGACTTCTGAGCCTGCCATCATTCCTTTCCTGGTTTTTGCTTTCATCGTCATGCTTGGAGAGGCTTAGCTCTATGTAGCTATTTAAAATAACAAGGTCAATCTGTATGTAAGCACATGAAACAATATCTTCATTGTATTCTCAGAACAGTGTGTATCTAATCTGCTTTAAAAAGTAGATATGTTTATATACAAATAAAAAAGTCAGAGGCAACACACTTGAATAGTTACTTGAAGGGCCTGGTGGGAGAGGAGCGATACTTTTAATTTAGACACATCTGTTTTTTAAAAACACTTTTTATTAGAAACATGTACTACACTGACTTGAAGAGAATGATATTTCTGTTGTGGATAAGAAGGCATAGTTGGGGCTTTGAATATGGCTTTTTTTCTTCTTTGCCTATTGGAGCAGGCATTTGTTTGCTTATCCATTTGTTCAACCACTTAAGATACATGTTTGAAAGTCTGTTTTCTGTTGGTCTTGGGCCAGACACAGGGATACCAAGGTGAAAGGGTATGATCAGGCAGTCCTTCCTCACAGCCTCGCAGGCAGACCAACAGAACAATTCCAATGGCACTGTTGTCAGGAATAAGGCAGGATGCAGTAGAACAGCGAGAAAGGAGGGCAATGTCAGGCATCCCAGAAAAGGTCTCAAAGGAGGCAGATTTGAAAGGAAGACATTCCTACAGAATTTTCCCTTTCCCTGTGGCCTCTGTCTCTGCAGCCTGGGTGGCCCAACTCTACAGGGACTAATTTGGGATTACTGTATTTTCTCCTGTGGTCTGATCTCTTTCTCCTCCCACCCCTCCCCCCATGTTGGAGGTAGTCCTTTTCTAAATAATCCCTCCTTCACCTATTTCAACCTGAGTGTAACCCCTGTTTCCTTGGGCAGCTGCATCCCAATTGGGAATGGCCAGGGCTAAGGACAGCAGCACCCCGGGGCGTGGCTGGCCTGTCAGCAAGGTGCTGGGATCAAGGCCACTGCAGCAAATGCCTGCACAGGTGCCTGGTGTAGCAGGGAGAAGCTGACAGGTGGCAGGTGGAGGTGGTGGAAGGTACTGGGCTGCTGAGTCAAGCAGGCACATTCTGAAGACTTCTAGCAATTCTTGTTGAGAGAGAAGGAAGCCTGAGAAACATAATCAATCTTATGTCTTTTTCGCTTGTTTTAACCTCTAAGGGTAATGTTTTCTGAGAGGCACTCATTACTCCGATGGGGAAATGGGGGCTTTCATAAGCTATTTAATCTGCCCGCTCACTCACCTAGTGAACACTGAGGGCTTACTAAGCACCGGGCACCATACTGAGGATAAAGAGTGAACAGAACAAGCTAAAACCCTTCCTGCACAGGGCAGATTTGAACTCAGGCTTGTCTACCCTACACACAGTGTGCTTTCTGCTGCCTCAAGCAAGCTACCTCCCTTTAAGGATTTGATAAAATCCTATTTTGCCAACATGTTACGTGAAAGACCCACTCCTCTGCCATTTCCAGGGACACCCCAGATGCCAGAGCTGCTTAAGCATCTTGTCCCCAGACACACACACACACACACACACACACACACCCCGTCTCTCCAAGCTTCCAGTCTCCGCAGCTCGGTAAGTCATTACCGGGACTAGTCATAAAAGCTAATGCTGGTGCTTATTACTTATTACTGAGCCGTTGGGTCTATTTTTAAGAACACAGAGAATGAACAGATTAGCTGCCTACAAGCTCCCCCAGCTGTTCAAATGGAAAAACTTCACAGAGCCCTAGGGTGCCAGGTTGCACCGATTCAAGCTTATATTTTAAAAAAGCGTTTGAAAAAATAAGTGAAACAAATCTTTATGTGTCTCCTCAAATGTAAACACCTATTGCACTTTAAAGACTACCCTGTAGCAGTAGAATATAGTGAGCAAGAGCATGAACCTGGCTGTCACACAGACATGGCTTTCAGGTCCAGCTCTTCTATTTACTGGCTCTGTGACCTCAGCCAATTTTCTTAGCATATTTAAAGCTTGATTTCTTCCTCAAAAATGGGGATTATCAGGATAATACCCACCTCATGAGGTCTTCAGGAGGCTCGAATGATATAATGCATGTATTATAATGCATGTATCAGTACGGTACCTGGCAGTTAGTAAGTGCTCATTAAATGGAGCTACTTTTCTTCACTTATCCAGAGGCCATTTTATTTCTTTAATTAAAATTTTTTTCCATCACAGTTGTCATAAAATATTATATTCATTTTAGATGTACAACATAGTGATTAGACATTTATATAACTTACAAAGTGTAAGTATAGCCACTCCTATCACACATTTTATTTCTTTTACTTATCACAACCATAGGAAGTAACAGAGAACTAATTGTACAGCTTAAGCACTTGTAGCCAAAATAAGTCACACAGTCTTATCTAGGTCCAACCAGTCATAAAAATAGACTCCTACACTAGACCTGGAAAACACAGACACAAAGGTCATAAGATGGCATGCAGGGCTGACCACAGACAAAGACATTTGCCTTCTGGAGCTTATTCTGGACTCCAGAGGGGGACACAGTCAATAACTTATATACAATATGTAAGTAAGCTAGAGAATATTTTAAAAGATGGTAAGCATTATGGAAAAGGAAAAGGAAGGGTTTTCCTTTTCCTGGAGCTGGGAGTGTCAGGGTTGTGGTGATGGCCCAGGGGGGCAGTGTAAACTTGGGTGTTCATCAAGGCAATGACATTGAACAAGGACGTGTCGCAGGGAAAGGAGTTAGCTGGGACTCTCCAGGAAAGGGAGTTCTAGGCAGAGGAAGCATCAGGGACCCCTGAAGTGAGAGTGTCTTGTCCTCATGTATTTGGGGAACAGCAAGGAAGCTAGAGTGGCTGGGGCAGATGGAGATGGGCAGAGACCCAGCAGAGGAAAGCCCGTGTAGGGCCTCGGTGGCCACTGTGAGGATTCTGGCTTTTACTCTGAATGACAGGAGCCATGGCAGGGTTTGGGGCAGAAAAATAATATGATTTCACTTAACTTTCAGGAAGGGCTGCATGAAGAATGAACTCTTGAAGGGTGAGCAGACTGTTGCAGTGACCCTAGTGAGAGAGATGACGACTCTCACAGGCTGGTGGCATTTCTTTTTGCCATGGGCTCTGATTTCAGATATCCTTTTGGGTGTGTGTGTTATAAAATGCGGTTTCAGTTTCACACGCTGCATGGTACTGAGAATGAAATCCAGTTTCTTCCCAGGCCCCCATGATGACCTCCACCTTCCTCTAACTTCATCCTTTGACACGCTCTCCTTGTTCACAAACTCGAGCCACACTGGCCTATTTTTGGTCACTTGATTATCCCAAGTTCTTCCCAGCCTGGCAGAACATCCCTTTTTTTCCAGAACACTCCTTTTCCCTGTCTCAGTTCAAATGTCTCATGTTAGAGAGGCCTTCCCTGACCAAGTAGCTTAGAGGGCTCTCCTGGTTATTCTTGGTCCCATTCCTTGGTGTATTTCCTTCTTGGCTCATATTTGAACTCTGCAACTATATCTTGTTTTCATCTTTGTTAATTGTCTGTTTCAGTCCACTAGAATGTAAACTCCACGATTGGTCAGCTGGGATGGGGTCTGTCTTGTTCCTAGTGTCTCAGTGTCTGCACCTGGCAGAATTAGGCACCTGGCACGTATATGCCCGAATGAAAAAATGAAAGATGAGTCTCAAAGGGGAAGCTGGCATTAATGGGCAAAGAAGCAGGTCAGTGGGTAAAAGGTCCCAGGGGAATGTAAAGGGAATGTTGAGGATCTCATACAAACTAGAGGACACTTTACATCATGAGTTGTTTTTGAATCCCAGGTTGGATACCATTGCATTGCGTACACTGGGCACTTACCATATTCTGTTTTAATGATCTATTTTCTATCTGTTTCCTCCACCAGTGGCTATGTACTATTCTTCCTTTTATTTCTGGTGCCTAACTGCTTGACAAATACTTTTTGTACCCAACTGTACCGACTATTCATGTCTTCTAAATCTCTCATGCTGAGCTCTCTAATTAGATCCTCATTAAAAATAAAATCTTATCATGAATCTTTAGGGCCTTGGTGGAAAAACAAAACCCAACTTTGTACACACACATGATCTTTCAGACATGTTAAGATGTTTCTAATCAAGCCACCATCTGGGCCACATGTTTTATTAGCTCTCTTTTGCGGTGTTCCATCAATTCACAACCAAGTTACAAGATTCAAAGCATGGGATTTGAACTATGATCTCTGACAATGTAGAGAGATGTCTACTTCCATTTTGAAGTTTTAAAACCTGGTACATTTTGAAATGAAGGAAATAAGGGATTGATAAAATTAAAATCAGGGTTTAGGATGAGTTAGTGGACACTGGTAGGCATTAGTAGGCACAGTCAAGTTCACTAACCAGGTGGGGGTTGGTTACTCCATAACATACAGGTGAATAGTAGTTTTCACTTTCTCCAGTGACTTTCTGGAACACTGAAAAGAACAGGGAACATTTAGATTCAAGAAGCATGAAGAATGTGGGGAAGGAAGATGCAGGAGAAGACTAAGCTGTGAAATACAGCTTTATGTTTTCTGAATCTTAAAACTGCTATTGAGTTGGTTTCCACTGAAAACCTATTAGTGATTTTCCTATTAGGTTAAAAATTCAGTTTGTTTTTAACTAACTGTATAATATTTATATGGTGCCTGGTAGCTTTCAAACACTTCCACAACCCAGCATGTTTTATCGAATCAGGTTGTCCTGAGTCACCATTTCAGAAAGGACATGTGCTTCCAAGAGAAGCCAGTGAGGCACTTGGGAGCAGGATAGGAAAGTGGGAAGGGCCAAACAGGATGATTTCAGAAGTGCCCAACTCAGTCTGACTTTTGGGGCAGAATTTATTCCATCACCAGGCAGAGGGGTTAGTCTTTTGTAGTCCCAAACACTTCTATGCTGGACAGTCAGCAAGGGGTTACCCTTAGAGAGCACCCTCTGTCTGGGAGCAGTCTTCTGCCTTTTAGCAGCAGAAAATACTTGAGGGGGCTCCAACAGTGTACCCCAAATCAACGCTAATCAGAAGGGTAAAATGAACTACTCTAAGTGGGATAAATGGGAGCAACTATGAATATAAGAAATTGTTTTATTCCGGCGCATTCTTAGGGCAGACTGAATCAGCCCATCCGGCACCTTCTTTGAAATCAGAATCAGATAGAGCTGCAGTAATCTCTTTCCCTGAGGAAGCTGATACAAAGACACCCATTTAGAAAAAAAAAAAGGGAGTGTGGTCAAGTCTGGACACTGCCCCATTGAAGTTACAGAAATGAATTCTATTAACTCTTTGCAGTGCAGACAAACCATCCAGCATGGAGGGTAAGTGATTTAATGACCCCATCATGTAACGGGTTAATGGCAGACTCGCAATGTGACTCAGATCTCCCGATGCCCAGGCCAGTCTTTTCCAGGTCCCTACGTGCCGAGCAAAAGGAAGCAGATTAGTTTTCTGGGTGAGGTGAGGATCCAGGAGGGCAATGTTAGGGGAACATGCCCGCCCTGACACCCAGACTCCATGCTCCTAGAGCCTGTGCAGACATGGGGAGGACATGAAGTCTCTTGCATGTTTCTGGTCCTTCAACCAAGGATGGACTTGTGTAGGACTAGAAGAACAGCACTTTTGTGTCTCATTTGTAGAGGCTGGGTAGAGTGGCAATCACAGGCACAGAATCCACACAGAGCTTGGAGGGAAAACTGCCAGGGCCTGGGGTGGGGGTGGGGAGAAGGTGAAAGCAGGAGGCGTGGATCAATAAAAAAGGAAAAAATTCCACCTCCTTCCTCCTGTATCATGCAGCCCTATGAAGTGTTCTTGTATAGAGATCTGGGGAGCCCTGGGTGCCTCGATCAGGCTCTCCATGCCCTTTCAGTGTGCGCAGGGCTGGCATGTACCAGAAGCATCCCACATGAAGTCATGGAATCGTCTTATGAGAAGTCCAACATGCTGATCCCATTCTATCTTCTTAAATTTCTAAGGAAAATGTGCACCTCCACAGAAAAGATGTTACTTGAGAATATATAACACCATTTAATTTGTATTGAATTAAAAAAATAAAGTTTAAATCAAACCCGGATGGAAGCTGTATAAATGCTGGGGTTAAAAAGAAGATCAGGTCAAATACAATAGCAGGTCCTTAAGCAATAGTCTGCTGCAGGGAATACAAATCTATCCATATTTAGTCTAAATGTGGAGTGACCTTTCATTACCAAGCCTTGAGCCTACAGTCAGCTGCAGTTATTGGAAATCATTTCCAAAGGTCATTTGTGAAGAAAAAAATGTATTATGGGTTTAAAGATGCTTCCCATATAGGTAGAAAGCGAAGCCTGCAATGCTAGTCAGGAGTAATATTGGGGGAATCATTGTTCCAGGAATGAGTTTTGACAACAATCTCAAGGGTACAGGGCCACACAGCTATCAGTTTAATTTTCTTTCCATATCCATCAGTAGAATTTTTCCTATGTGTATCACTGAGCTATTTACCAACACCATATGTAGAGCAGAAAAAGAATATTGAATATTATTTAGGAGGGAGTTGCTGAGAACCATTTGCTTTCATTAGGTAAGGGGTAACTTTATACTGACGCCAAGCAGAGAACATTCCAGTGAGCAAAAATCTCACTCTGTTCCAAGTGGTGTCATTTATATGCTGGGTGTCCAACATGTCATTAAAGAATTTTCAAAGGGCATATGTATAGCTGAAGTCACTAGGGCATGATTACATGTGCCACATTAATAAGTTAAAAAAAAAACTTCACTCGCTCAGCAGGAGTGCAGAAATACTCTTGTGTTCATCAGCAAATGCTAAATGAGTCCCCTTTTTAGATGCCGGCAGAAGGAGAGCAGGTGTGAGCATGTGCAAGAAAGGATGTGCTCCAATGAGTCTCCAAGACATTTTCTTCTCCCATTCTTTTGCTCCCCAAATGTCAAATGATGTTTAATGTAATATATCGATTTATTTTTCTCAGCGTCAAACAGAAATTCATAGGAAATTATTCTACTTTATTTCATTAGGAATGTCTTTGTCTTAGAGATTTTCTTTTCACATTTCTTAATTAACTCCTTTTTCTCCTCCTTTTATTCTGATTTTTGTGTTAATATATTTTTTTTGGTTCCTTGTACTTCAGAGTAGATTCCTTTAGGGCAAGACAATATCTATTTAGAGAATTTATTTAATGCCTGCATGTTTATTAAGTATTAAGTCAGAGTATTAATAATCCTTTTGTTTTCTGCCTTCAGCAAAAATGTATGGGACATCTACCATGCACTAGAACTCACTTAAATATTGGAACTCATGCAGATTAAAAATAAGCCACCTTGTCCGACCTCACAGACATTGGTCTGCCTTTGTCAGCTGAAGAGAAAGTTACCTACCATTTGGTATTTGTGTGACACAGAAACAAACACCATGTTCAGAAAGAAATCTAGGTTCTAGTGTTGCGTCCAACACCCACCAGCCTTGGAACCTGAGGCTAGAAGTTTCAGGTGAGATAGTAAAGTATTACTTTCTTCAACTATAAAATGAGAAAAATGACATTGGTCCTAGCTACCTCACAGGGCTGTGGAGAAAATAAAAATGAAGACTTATGGAAATGCCCTATAAGTTTCAAAGCATTACACAAATTTAAGGCACTAATGCATTTAGTAAATGACAGATTCAGTGTCTAGCTCAGAGTTAAGCAGAATGGGTTCACTACAAAGGGGAGAATCCAAGTGAGAGTTAGGCAGGACCTTAGCAGACAGTAAGAATTTTCTAGGTGGCAGATAATATGTGACACACCATATATCTGTGTTTCTTAAATTTTTAAGATTTTATTCATTTATTTTTAGAGAGAGAGGAAGGGAAGGAGAAAAAGAGAGCAACATTGATGTAAGAGAGGGACATTCATCAGTTGCCTCCCATACATGCCCTGAATGGATACCAAATCCACAACCCAGGGTGGTGCCCTGGCTGGAAATCAAGCCTGTGACCTTTTGCTTTGCAGGATGATGCCCAACTAACTGAGCCACTTTGGTCAGGGCCTTGTTTAATTTATTTTAAGGATTACACCAGTATGCCAGGGCACAAGAAGGTCTTTTAACCTTGAGAATGTTATCCTTTGTGTGAAAGTGTCCTGGAAATGTGCCATCCAGTTTTGCTGTGAGAGTTTGACCATATATGCGTATATTTGTGTATATGCATATAACATCCCCTGTATAATGTGAACCTTTGTGCCTTTATTCTCCTGCTGACAACCTCTTGTATTTTTTTTCATTATAAAAGCAGTACATGTTCAAATTGAATATTTGGGAAAGACTAAAAAAAGAAGTGAGAAAAATATCAACCATAGTAACACTATCCTCAAACAACTACTGCTAACACTTTAGTTCTTCATTTTTAATGCTTTTTTTGTTGTTGTTTGATATTATATAGTGTGGTCTAACTGCATGACCAATGTTATAGCATGTTTTTTATTTTCCATGTAACATTATAAAATAAGACATTTATATTTTTCCCTGTTGTTATTCAAAACTCAAATCCTATACCACCACCTTTCACTAGCTCAACTTGTGCTACTAATTTCATTTACATGAACCTCATGTGAATTCTAATAACATGGCTATGCCACCATTGAAGTCCATCTTCTCCTTCCTGCATATTCATTGAATCATCTGTGGTCCCCATTTTACTTTGAGTTCTTTCAGGTAGGAACTGTATCATCTTGACTTTGTGACCACAAAGTCTAAATCAATGCCTGGCATAGACTGCTCAATACAGCACATATTATGTTAAATTCTTCACAAAAATTTCGAGTATCTGCTCTATAGTTCTTGGAGTGAATAGACTAGAATTTCCTTAAATATACATCTATTTGTGTTTCAATAGTGTTACTTCAAATAACTATGTAACTAACATTCTTTTTACTTTTTATTATTTTAAAAATTAACTTATTGTTGTATTACCTTTATCCCTCTTTCCCCCTATGCTCTCCCCTGCCCTGCCAACCCCTCTTCCAAAGTCACCCCACATGTTGTCCATGTCCATGGGTCATTTATACTGTTCCTTGACTAAACTGTTCCCCTTCTTTGCCTCTTTCTCCCCCTCCCTACCATTCTTTTAAAAAATGTATTTATTTTATTTTTTTTAACATTCTTAAATATAACTTAAAAGTAAAGATTGCAAGAAGAAAAATTGAAACATTTCAGGTCTAAACATTTTTTAACCCTTAACATCAATTCCCTAATTGCTTTTTAAAATTAATGTTGCATCTGACCTGGCTGGTGGCTCAAGGGAAAAGTACTGGCCTGAACACCCAAAGGTCACTGGTTCGATTCCCCAGTCAGGGCACATAACCAGGTTGCAAGTCAGGTCTCTAGCCAGGTCCATAGCTGGAGGCAGGTGAAAAAACCATACCTGTTTCTCTCCCTTTCTTCCTCCCTCCCTGCCCTTCACTCTAAAAATAATAAATAAAATCTTAAAAAAGAGAGACATAGAATAAGTGATTCCTAGAATTCAGTACAAAAACTAAAATAGTAATTTTAGTTACTGAGGCAGGTGGAAGGCAAACATACATTGATGTTTCTCTCCCTCTCTGCCTCCTTCACTTTCCCTCTCTCTAAAAATAATAATAAATAAAATCTTAAAATAATATTGCATCTATTTTCACCATTTCCAGGCTGCATCCAAGCATTTGTCAAAATTCCATGAAGATAGCAGAAGTGTTTCCTCCAGGAAGTCTTCTACCTATTCCCACCACCTGTGACAAGCTTAGGCACACCTCCAAAGACTTATAATGCTTTATTACAGTTATGTATTTGCTTATCTTTCTTCCATACAATACTATGAGCTCTTCGAAGGCAAGAGGCAATTCTTATATTTATGACCACCTGTGCCTAGAAGTATAACAGATTCTTAATACATTTGGGTTCACTGCAAGTAGCTAGTGTTTAATCCAACTATATAATAAAATTGATCCATGAATAATAATAATGGCAATAATTATTATGCACCAAACATAAGGTGGAGGCCAGAGAGATATAGCAGACTACAGAATTAGTGGAATTCTTTATTCTGGGAATCTCGACAGAATTAATGTTCAATACATACTATAACGTCCGGTTATTCAGTGTTTTACATGCTGGAGTCAGGAAGTTTCACAAGAATGACTTTTGCCGTCTTCATCAACCTGCCTTTACTTCCCGTTATACACCAGGTTTCCTTCCTCTAAAAGTTCCCAGCATTTACCATGTCAGCATGCAGATTCAATTACTGGTAGTGCTGCCTAAGGCAAATAGCCCTATCAGTTCCAAATCTGTTAGAAAAGAAAGTCCATACTTGGGGAAAAAAAATTTATAATTTATAACAGTTAATGAATATTTTACCAAGGGCAGAAAATGAACAAAGTGAAATGAAAGAGGCTGTGGAACGATTTTGTAGCAACTCGTTGGCCAAACCTGCAGCCTGAATACTCCAGGCCTTAAATTTCAGCACAGAAAGGATGTGCAAAAATGAAGTGATCTTGAAGAATATAGGTATTGCCTTCCACTTCTTCAGCCTTTCTTCAACATGCTGATCAACAGTCATCTATTAAAAATTATCCTTCAAAGTGTAAGGAGAACTTACACTTTGTTCATGTTGATGGATGAAGGCCGCAAAAGGCTGTTTTGTTTTATTTTTTTTCTCATTCTTATACATGCTCTCATAACAGAGTTGGAATGTTGTCTTTGTCCCCTGGTTTCCCAAATTAAGAGTGAATTGGGAGATTAGAATCAGTTGCAGAATGAATTTTACTTGAAAACACAGAAGATGAAATATTGGCAAGAAGGTAAGTTTTCCTTTTTACAAGACCAAAACATAAATATGCATAACCAGGCACAATTCTTCACACCTAAATGCCAACTTTTAAATAAAATCTTGCTCACGATCGATGCAGATATGACATATATTCTTTATAGTTAGGTCCCCATCTTCATTCCGTTCATAGAAAGTAGCCACTTGTATCTGGCATCAATCAGCATGTGAATTCCTGACATACTCAGCTACAGCAAGTATTTTGTTAAGTGGCACCTTTAAAGCAGAGTAGCATCAATCATCCCAGTGTTACTAATTTCCATTGTAATGAGCACTTGGGAATGAACAGTAAGTTCATTGTTGAGGAATACATGTGCAATCCTGCTGTCCACCCCCAATAAACATGAACTCATTTTCAAACACTGGGTGCTTGCCCCTGGCACACAGACTTTGGAGGTATGATTTCTGTGGTAATTACCCCACTTCGAATGTCTCTGGTGCATTGCAGTTAACAAAGCCTTCCATTACATAACCCTGCAGATCCAGAAGGAGCAGAGGCCTGACAACTTAATTATTGCTATTAAATTTAAAGCTAACTCTAACCATTTCTGACAACCGTCCTATCTTCGTCAGCAAATTCAGTGGGTTGAGTCAATTTACTAAAGCCTGTTGAATCTGGTCCCTTTATTCTTCCATCCTGTCATAGCCCAGGTTCAAGTTCTCATCAACTCCTAGGATCAGTTGCAACATTCCTTGTAACTGATCTTCTGTGCTCTAGTCTCCTTCCTCCCCCCTCTCTACTTCCCAATCAATCCTCCGAGCAGCAGTCAGAGTGACCTTTAGGAAAGCAAATCTATTATGTTATTTTCCGTCCTTAACATCATTCAATGGCTTACAGCTGCCTTCAAGATAAAGTACAAACCCCTACACAGAGTAAACAAGACCCACAAAGCTCTTCAGGGCCTGGCTTCCGCCCAGGGGCTATTTCAGAGCCTCTAAACATTGGAAAGATTATAGCGTTCCACTTCCTAAATCTTTCACCCATACATAATTAAGAAAAAGAGAGGAAGAACCCATCAAACACAAAACACAGATGGATGCTGTAGTTAAAACTATTTCTTAAACATTTCTGATTATAAAATTCTGGATAAATTGATCAAATCTAAACTCTACTTTTCCTCCCTCTGCTTCACTGGTACTCCTAAAAAAAGGGCATACTTAGGCAACTGGGTGATCTAGAACTATCTCTCCAGCAGAAAACACACAAACAAAACAGTGACAACAAAACTACATATGCTGTAAAGGAACTCATTCATTCATCCATTTATTCATTCATTCTGAATTCACTGTGTGCCAGGCACTGTACCAGCCCCTACCTGGGTGGGGGAAACAGTGAATGAGGTGCCGTCACTGGCCTCAAGGAGCTCACAATTTAGAAGGGGGAGTGGGAAAGGGTTGCAGAGTCCTTGGACAGGTATTTCAGTGCTTCTTGTCTTCTTGAAGTCTCTTCTCATTGTATAATACATTGTGCTGTGATTCTTTTTCCACAAGAGAGTCCTGCAGATATTTACTTACTCAAAAATTATGTAATTCTTTTCCATATGAGAGTCCTTCAAGAGTCAAGTTTTATACAACTCATTTCCTCAAAAAATTGTTTTACACATCTACTGTATACTCTAGGAACTCAAAGGCCCTTGCATTAAGCTCCTCACAGTCTAGTAGCCAATAGAAACAAGCAGATGAGTACAAAGTAGTGTGGCAAGAAGAGTGATGGGGGGACTGAACCTACACGTGTATGTGTGTGTGTGTGTGTGTGTGTGTGCATGTGTGCGCATGTCTGCTTGTGCATACAGTATATGTAAGGAGACTGGGGATCTCACCCTTGTAATGAGAGTAGCCAGGCTAAGAGTGGTGCTGGGAATCCAGTCAGGGGCACTGTTAATAAGCCTCCATGGGAGGTATGAGCGAGCATGACAAGTTAAAAGAAACTTCTGAAGTAGAGAGGGAGAAAGTGTAGGCCCTAGAGCAGCGTGCCTGAAATTTGCCGTACATGACTTTACAAACTGTTAAAACACAGTTTTCTGGGTTCTCCCTTCAGAATTTCTCATGTAGTAGTTCATGGGTAAGGTCCAAGGATTTGTATTTCTCTAACTCGTTTTCAGTGATGTTGATGTTATTGGAATGGGGAATCCCAGTTTGAAAACCACTATCATAGACAATTAGGTAAGAAACAGATTGCGAAAGATTTTGTACATAAAAATCACAGTTGTTCCCTGAACATATAAAGGACAAAGCTTTGTAGTTACTCCAAAGCGATGCCTTTTGCAATTCAGTAAATTGTTACTGCGTCCTGCCATATGCAAGATACTACTCAACGTCCTGCTCTTTTCTATGACTGCTCTTTCTTCATCTCCATGCTCCCAGTGGTTTTCAAGTTCTTTACTATTTAGGTTTTCACTACCAAAATGTAATTATTAATTTTGGTGACCTTGGTTTATGACTGCCTTAAGTGAGACTTTGAATCAGAAGACCTGAGCCCAAAACCCAGACTCATACCTTACTAGTCATGAATATTTGGGAACCTAACTCATCTAATTGTAATTTTCCTCATTTATAAAATGAGGAAACGCTTATTGTGATTTTGTAAAGCTAAAATGAATTATCAACCAGAACAGTGCCTATAGCATAATCAATACTGCAAAAGTACTGGCTAAGAAGGGATGGTCTATTCAATTAATTATGCTGTGGCAATTGGTTACTCTTATCTTAACCTTTACACCACAAATGAAAATTAATATCAGGTGGATTGTAGAACTACAGGAGAATGGTAAATAATAAAGATTTTAGTATAAAACATTGTGCAACATCTTCATAAATTTGGAGTAAACAACACTTTCTCAAACAGGGCATAAAGGACGGAACAGTAAAAGAAAAATATTCTAAACTTGGCTCCATTAAAATTAAAATTTTATGTTTCTCCCCCTGTTTTCTCCCTCCCTTCCTCTCTTCTAAAAATAAAGAAATAATAAAATTAAAATTCTGATTATTCAAAGATACCATTTAATAGAGTGAAAAGAAAATGCCCTAACAAGGATACATGCAGTGCGTGTATCTGATAAAAAGAACATATAAAGAACTCCTCCAAATAAGTAAAGTGAACCACTCAGAAAAATGGGAAAGAATTTGAAAAGTTACTTTATAAAAGAGGATTACCAAATGACCAAAAACATGAAGAGCTACTCAGTTTCATTAGCCATTAGGGAAGTGAGATTTCTATACTATCCACACTCATCAGGGTAGCTAAAATAAATAAGCAAACAATGTGAGGTGTTGGGGGATATGGCACAAAAGGAGCTCACATACACTAGAGGATGAGCGTAATTTGTGTCACTGCTGTGGAAAATTCCTTGGCAATCAGTATTGACCAAGCAGAGCATATGCCCATCTGATGAAATAGGAAAATTGTAACAATGAAAGAGAATATAATCTTTACATTTTATTCTCTTGGGAAAAGTCAGAACTTTTAGGTCCAGAAATGAAGGTGGATATTGAATGGTATACTCGTGTCAACAGCTGTCCCATGCTAAATAACAAAAAGAATCCAAGAAGTGTTCTTCATCTCTGAAATTTTATGCTATCATCATTGTGCCAAGATTGCTATCAAGCCACAAGTATTGCTACCAAACCACTGTAAAGGCAGTTCAATATTAGTAAAGAAGGGGCAAAGACAAATGAGGAAACAATGTGATAAAAGAGTGAAAGGAGAAAAACTAAAGAAAGAGGAATATTAGATTCAATTTAACTATGTTTGAAAAATTACAAACCACCCTAAAAATGTAAGGTTGAAACCTCTGCCTAGAGAAAACTACAACAAAATAGAACATTTACTTTGTTCTATACAAGGCCAATGAGAAACTGTGAACTTGAGAATGCACAGAAAGATTTCGGTTGTAAAATAACTAGTTGTATTAGTCTTCTCTGGCTGTCATAACAGAGTACTACAGACTGAGTGGCTTCAACAGCAGATAGTTATTTCTCACAGTTCTGGATGCAGAAGTCTGATCTGAGATCAAGGAAGCCTTCGGAGGCCTCTCTTTCTAGATGGTAGATAGTCCTCTTCTGCCTTAGTCTTCATTTGGTCTTTCTTCTATGTCCATGCATAGCTGGCATCTCTGTGTACACATTTTCTCTTCTTACAAGACACCAGTCTCAGACTGAATTAACACACACTTCCAGGACCTCATTTGAACTTAGTCACCTCTTTAGAGACTCTATCTAAGCACCCTGCATACTAAAAATGAAACAAACAAAAATAATGCTAGAAAGTTAAAAAAATTTTTTTCCTGCAATTCTTCTGAGTATTGAAGTATTCTAATTTATGACAGCTGTAATCAGCAAAATGTTGTTCACTCTTTCTCTCTGAGTCTGAGAGAGAGAGAGAGAGAGAGAGAGAGAGAGAGAGAGAGAGAGAGATTTTCTCAATCTTTTTTCTCATCTGGTTTCTGATGCACAGAGACATTTAGGCAGCCTCTAAATGGCTTTCAGAGATGTCTGCCCCTGGTGTTCACACCCTTATGTAATTCTCTCCCCTTGAGTACCACTGGATTTACTGATCTCCTTCTAACAAATAGTATATAGAAGTGCTGGGATCTCTCTTTTAATTTTAAGTTATAAAGAAGACTGTGTGGCTTGCTACTTGGGCACTCTCTCAGGTTGCTCACTTTTGGGGGAAGCCAGTTACCATATCATTAGGCAGTCCTGTGGAGAGGTCCATGTGACAGAGCTTGGAAGTAAAGAGTCTTAAGATGATCTTAACCTTGTGGGGAATCTCAAGTTCAAATTTTCCAGCTAAGTAGCCACTGGATTCCGGACCCACAGAAAGTGAAACAATAAATGAGTCTTGTTTTCAGCTGTTGACCATGAGAGTAACTTGTTTCACAGTAGTAGTAAGAGACAAATCATACCAGTTCAGCCTATAGCTCACAGACACATGCAAAATTGGCAACTGCTTTAAAAAACCTCTTTCAATTTTTATTACTTTTAAATTGAGATTGAAAATCTAGAATCAGTGCATGTCACTTTATCTTTTGGCAGTGCATGTGGAAATACCTTTTATGTGAAAGTATGTCTCACTGAACATCAGTGAATGCACACAGGAAAGAGGCCCTCTGAATGTTAAGAATGTGGGAAAGCCTTCTGTCATGAGCACACCCTGCAGAACATCAATGAATTCCTATATGTTGGCACTTGCCTTATGCTGTGGAGAGAGCTTCAATGTGGAGACTCCCCTTTGGACCATTTGATCACCAGGGCACACAGAGAGCACCTGTAATAGTTTGGCTGCTACATTGGTGCAAAAATGTGTTGCATGTCCTGATACCCTTAAGGGATAGCTTATTGTTTTATTTTATTTGGATTTTCCTACTTAATGGTGAGGTTGGAAATCTTCCTCTCTGTTGATTTGCTTTTTTGGTTTTTCTTCTGTGCATTGGTTGTTCATATCCTTTTGCTCATTGATTTCTAATGGACAGTTTATTTTTACCTCTTGGTTTAAAAAAATATTTTACTTATTTATTCTTAGAGAGGGGGAAGGGAGGGAGAAAAAGAGGTAACCAATTGATGTGAGAGACACATCAATTGGTTGCCTCTTGCATGCCCCCAACCTGGCCTATAACCAGGCATGTGTTCTGACTGGGAATCGAACCAGCAACCTTTTGCTTTGTAGGACAATGCCCAACCAACTGAACCACACCAACCAGGGCTTACCTCTTGGTTAAATGTTATTAAAAAAAAAATATATATGAGACTATACACATTTTTTTTTCAGCCACGTATGTTGCAAACACCTCTCAGGTTGCAGCTGGTTCTTTAATTTTTGTTAACTCCTTCCTTCCTCCCTCCCTCCCTTCTCTCTTTCTCTCTCATTCCCTTCCTTTCTTATTCTTATTCTATTACAGTTGCCCCAATTTCTCCCCATTTGCCCTCCACCCTGTTACCCCTGCTCCCACAGTCAATCCTCACACCGTTGTACGTGTTCATGGGTCATCATGTCACAGTTTTTAGCACAACAAGGAACCTGAACAAAACCTGTTTTGCCCTGTCTTGCTATTATTAAGTGAAAATGATTCATGTATCTTAATTGCTTTTCATTGTAGTTGTATAGTTATTTACTTTAGGTAGGGATTTCCTTTATTTCAGTTTAAATGTCAGTTTCCCCTTTAAGAGAACTAAAAAATACCTAAAAGTTATTAAAGCTCTTATTTTCAATAGTTTTATTAAAAAGAAATTATAGAGTTAATATGCATTGCCCATCTAAGGACAGAGCTGTATTCTCCAGGCACTGCTCACACATTGTCTCGTTAAGGACTGGATCTGACCTGGCCTCTTTCACTTATACTTTGTAAACATGGCTTTTAGCCAGTAACATGTTTACTGGAGAATTCTAGAGATAGGAAGTGAGAGAGAAAAGATCTGCTTTTTCATCAATACTTTTATAATTATTGGTCAACAGTTATGGTAGCAATAATTCCACATAGGAGAGTACCAAACTTCATGGGGAAGAAAGGTGGAAAGGAAGGAGAGAGAATTGCTGCCCTGGGCAGTTTCATAATTTCCTAGACAGACTCAAAGATATCAACTCAAGTTAAAGGACTGCCTTGAGTCTCTGCGCTATGGTCTATTGTCCTTTTACAGTGTGAGTATGTGTGAGTGTGTAATGTGTGAGTGCATGGCTATTTGTTTAATCTACTGTCAGATATTGTATGTATATGTATGTGATGAGAATTCTTAACGTTCATATACACCACACAGCAATGTGAACTATAGTCATTATGTTGTATATTACATCACTAGTGTTTATCTGTTTTGTACCTGGAAGTTTGTACATTTTGACCACCTTCATTTAATTCCTCATCCCTCCTTCTACCCTCCCCACCTCTGCTGACCACAAATCTGATCTCTTTTTCTATGTGGTTTAATAAACATGGTTTAGATCCACATTTGAGTGAGATCATACAGTACATCTTTCTATGTCTGACTTATTTCATTTAGCATGATGGCCTTAAGGTCTATCTGTGTGTCCCAAATGGCACGTTGGCAAGATTTCCTCTTTTTTTTTTTTTTTTTATGACTTCATCCACTCTATAGTTAGTTCCCTGTGAATTATTCTTTATTTCAGTCAGTGTATCTTTTATTTGTAACTGATTCCTTTTTATGGTTTCCATGTTCTATTTTTTATGATGTTGAAGTTCTAAGTTCATCTACTTTTCCCCTAAGTTCATTGAGTATCCTTGTATCTAGCTGGATTTTAGGAGGTTTGCATGGTGGTCATTCTGCAGTTTAATTGTAATTTGGATGCGGTTGTGGGAGGATGCGAGTACTGCATTTACCTACACAGCTGCCTGACTGGAAGCCCTGAATTAGTTTTTAATTCTGTCAGCACCACCAGCAGTGGCAATAATCATAGCCAGTTGTTGCTTAAGGGTACAACCTGCGTCCCACCTGAAGTTCAGCTTCTCATCTTTCAAGGTGCTACATTAGGGTGGCCTGTGTGAAGCCTTCCTGGGCGCTCCACATTTACCTCACTTATCTCCCCATTGTGGCTGAATGAATGACGCCCTGCACATATCTTTATTGTGGCACCTGTAGCCTTGGGTCTTACTGGTTTGCACACTTGTCTTCCCTTCTGAGAGAATAAATCCCCTGTTTCTGCAACCTCGGGATCTGGCATCAGGTTAGCCACAAAACAGATATTTAAAAAAATAGTGGATAACTACTGACTGGATAGGGAAACAAAAGATAAAAGATGGAAAAAGGAAAATGAGAGTATTAAAAAGTTCAGAGAAAATATTATGTCTTTTTTTTTTTTCATTCATATCAAATGGGAAAGAATGTCCCAGAAATGCTGGAAATCCTGATTATCGCCTAGGAATGTACAGCAAGGACCTTCTAGGTTAGGTTTTTTCCCTAAGGGGATAGCGGGTGTGATTCCTACAGTGCTAATGAGTTTTTCTGGGTAGTTGCAGGTTCTAGCCATTCCCAACCCCCCACCCCCACCCCACTGTAAGTCATTCTGGCTATCATTTTATTTGAAAGAATTGGAGCTACTTCTCACTTGGGAGAACATAATAAAAATCACTTCTTCACTCCTAAATCAGGATGGACAACCCTTCTCTTGGGAAGAAAAGCAATAACTGATCATGATAATGAGATTGTGCAACAAGCTTTGAAAATGCTTATACTACATTTGTACAGAAGAGTATTTGCTTACACTTCAGATATAGCCATCGATTTATGGCTCAGAGCCACAGAGCAGGTAATAAATATGAGTATAACAATTTATTGGAACTACTTTATTACTTTTCTAAAAATATAAAAAATATTATTTGCCTGTTCAATTCATGTTAAACGATAGTATTCAAAATATTCCACTTAGAATTTTCAAAATCAATTCTGGGAGGATTTAGCCCATAACACAATAATTCATTTTCTGAAGTAAATATCACCACTCATACCATGCGCTCTCAAAAATTGTGTTTAAAGCATGATATTAGATTTTAAGTTCATATCATTGAAAATGACTTTACTGGGTCTCATATAGTACATTTCCAAAAGTAATTAAATCTTTTATAAGATCAAATTTAGTATTTGATTTTATTTTAAAAAGAAAGGCAAATTTAAACTTATATAAAGAAAACATAAAAGTTAGAGTAAAAGGATTTTATTATAGAATATCATATTCTATATGTTGAGAGAGTTGTATTTTCTAATTTCCTACATTGTAACCAAAAAGATAAAATTCACTTATCTTTCTAGGATTTTATAAGTATCATCTGTGATACAAAATATCACAGAGTTAGTAGTTGTATAAATAGTGTTATCTAAATATTCAGGAGAATCTATTGATACAATTAAAATAAAAAATCAAAATACATATAATAATTTAGTTGGACACTTGCATGTTGAGAGAGAACACTCTCTCCCATTCCCTCCAAGCTCACCCTCACTACCGTTTCCAAAGCTGTGTACATAGCTAACTATGCTCTTTAGAGTCACACCAGATCTCTAAATATCTAACCATCTCTGCTATACTCTTAGCTTTCACATGGGCAACTGTGGATTTGCTGGGCCTATTGCGGTTTCAGCAACGTCAGCAAGAAAAATCTTGAGTCACAGAGGAGTCTTTTGAGGACAAACAAAATGAATTTGGTGGCAAAGGTGTTCATTTAGGAAGAGACTTTTCAAAATCCCAGGCTAAGAGTTTGCTTTCAGAGACCTCAAACATAGAACGTTCAAAGTAATGAATTTTTCAAAATTAATTTATTGGACAATAAATTAATGACCTAAAGTTAGAGAGATGAAGAAATCTTACCTTAGACACATGTCAAAACATTTTTCATAGTGCAACACTAAGCTCTCCTTATTCATTTGTTCTATCATACCATTGTTGCAGAATATTTTGATTTCATAAAGTTTATTTCATCCCCAAAGAGATCATTGCACAGATAAAAATGCACATAAATGGAAGTTCCAATATAGCTTTCCTTAATATACTACACTGTATATTCCTCAAGGTATGAACAACCTCTTTAGAGATCCACAAAGGCAAGAGAACAGATAGTACAAGAAGGCAAGGACAGAAGCAACACATCCACTGGGGCAGCTGACAAGATGTTGCAGAGGGGGTAGATTTATAAATTGGCTCTTTGAAGAATGAATGGGATACTAAACAGATAATGCAGGGGATGATGTGTGCGTGCGTCACATTACACGTGGGTTATTTTTGACACTAGTGTGTTTCTTATTTGTTCATTATTTATTTAATGTCATTGAACCCTTTGTTCCATTCAAATTCCATGTGGAAACCCAACATGTAGTATAACTAGAGCAAAGTTGCTCTGATTGAAATAGGAAGGGGAGTTCAGAGAGCACCTCCGTAATACTGGGAGACCTCCATAGGATATAGTCTGAAAAGCCACTATTTTAGATAAGAGATGTACTGCAATAATGAGTTTCTCTTCTATATTCTTAACATTTTGAAGAATATAATTGTGATTTAAATTTTGGGAAAATTAATCATTTTATGTTTTTGGAATATGTGTGCCTTTTAGGGCACATGAAATACCAGCCTAATGCCAAGCTTCCAGTTTGTCTGTTACCTTCTAACAGGGGCTGAGACTTCTAAACAGAGGAGGTATACTGAAAGTAGAGATTTACAATTTAGAAGTGCATCTGACTTGGTAAAATATTTTCCTCCTTTCAAAAATATAAGAATAAACAGAGACATAACTAGATTTCATAAGAATCTGGCCATTTAGCAAATTTATTGAATGCCTCATTTGTGCCAGATACTGTGTTGGGTACTGTGAATAAATTTGAACATTCGCTGTAATGCAGTAACAGGAAATAGACAGATATAATAATAATAGACAAATGTTCTATATATCGCATATAAAACATACATGCAACAAACTTGATTAACTTAAGTGATCACCAAAATAACAATACTATCACAAGTCGCTATGAGATAGTTTACACATGTACTTTATGTAGAATGTACATTGCTACAAATCATACTTTATACATACATATCATTGACCAACATTTGTTGTTTTATATAAAGTTGGGTGTCAGCATTTAATATGACCCACGTTGTATACCAGAATTTCTTTGACTTGTAGTGTACAACATTTTTTAATTGCCTGTTCCCACATTCTTTGCTTGTTGCATTAGGAAGTTCATTTTTAACTGTTAATGATTTATAAAAGCTCTCTCTATTAAGATTATTAACCCTCTTTCTGTTAAATGTGTTATACATCTTATTTTTCCTAGTTTATCATTTACTTTTTTATATGACTGAGGGGTTGTATAATTTAGAGATTTAAATTTTTAGATAGTCAAATTAAAAGGATTTATGTGTGTGCAGCATGTCTGTTTATCTCCTAGGTGAATTCGTAAGAGTAGTGGCGTTTGTTAAAGGAGAAGTGATCCAAGGAAAAGATGGTTGAGTTTTCCAGTGATCAATGGCTATCCTCTGAAGGGAATAGTAAAAAGTTTGACTGATACCATGACTGGACACTCATCTTGGTAGATTAAGAGGAGAAGGTGGGAGAACTCCATATCCTTGGGGAAGAGGCTGCTCCTTCAAAATTCCCACGTAACAGGTTGGAGGAGGAGGGCGCTACAATGAGGCATCAAGTTCAAGGCTGTTATTTGGATGTAGGGTTAGCAAAAGCGAGAAAGGAAGTTTGCTTTGCAAAAAGAAATTTTTTTCTTACTTTCTTTTTACTCTCAAAATGTTAAGACAAGTTGATATTTAGATATGGAAGTAGATGGTAACTATTTACATGTGGCTCGATTGGATTGGAGGCCAATTAGTCTGCCTCTAATGGTCTTGCAGAACTTGATGGTGCTTTAGGGAGAAGCATGATAAAAATTTTAAAAAGTGTGCCTTTGTCAGATTCTGTTTGCTGTGCATACCTTTCCTTGGAGCACTCCGCATGCATGACAGGAGGGCACAGGGATTGTTGCAGCTTTGATGGACTCAACTGTGTAATTCAGGCTCCCATTTCAGATATAATCTACTTACAGTGGAACTTTGCGCTGGGTAAAGCATCTGTACAAGGGGGATGTGGCATTCCCTTCCACCAACATGGAGAATGACACGGAGTCAGAAACACTCCTGAAACAGGTAATCTTAGCATTACTTTGCAAAGACAAAAGGACTTCGCCAGTCAACTGAGGGAGAAAGGTCATTCCAACTAGAAGGAAAAGTGAGAGCGAAAACTGGAATCATGAGAGCAACACACCCTCTGGACTTAAGGCCAAGTACATAGAGAGCCGGTGCTAGTTACAAGATGCTGCTCCTGTGGAAAGAATTTTAGAAAGGTCCCCCTTGGGACTGACAAAGTGAAGACACACAATTTGGATGGACGACTTAGAAAAAGGTGTCCCTTCTTTGGAGCTAATTCAGCCCTGGACCAGGACCTACAGTTTGGGAAACAATGTAGGTGAGCTTTCTGTCCCTGTTCACCCCACAGCACACATTTCAGGACCCTACCTGGAGGCCTACATCAGTCTTCTTATTTTTTAAATCCATCCCTGACTTAGGAGACCAATAATCTAATTATTTCTGTTTTGTGCATGTGTTCTTATACTCCATCTCCTATAGGCTGTTGAATGATGTTTTTAAGTGAAAATTTGATCATACCTATCATTAGATCCAACATTCTTTTATAAGAAATGTTTGTAACCGGTTATTTGTAAACCATATTCTCCTTTCTGTATCCAAAAGGCCTTTAAAAATGACTTGCAGCTTATCCCAAAAGATTGAGTTTATTATTACATCCTTTGAATCCAGGAGTCTGTGTGAGTAGTTTTGTTAAACGGAATACAGAAGAGGCGACAGCGTGACAGGTCTGAGTCTCGGCTTGCCTGGTTGCGACCCCTGTCTCTGCCATGTGACCAAGACTAGGCTAGCCTGCTCAAGGACAAGAGACACGAAGCAGAGCTGAGCAGCCTAGCTGTCTCAGCTGAGGCCCCAGAGATGTGAGAAAGTCCAGTCAATACCAGCAAAACCTTCTACCTGACCTCTGAAGATATCTAGAATTAGGAGGAAGCCCAACTTAAACTACCAACCCGTGGAATTGTGAGCTGAATGAATGTTGCTTGTTTAAAACGACAAAGTTTTAGGTTGGTTCATTATGCAGTGATACACATAATGAAACACACAGCTGTTAAAACTTTATATGCACTCAGTATTTTAAAAAGTCAATTAAGTGTCCTAATTATAATAAGGGAGAATTAAAGGGGAATTATTTATAATAAAATAATAGAAACTTCAATATGTAAGTTCTTAGATAAGATTACTAAAAAGGCATAATAAAATAGCAAGAGGATTAAGCCTACATCTAGTCACTGAATGTATCAGAAAATAAAAGAGTTTTTCTTTGCTTTATACACAGTAATTACTTCCTGGAAAACTTAATGCCTTTTAAAAGAGCAATGGTTTCTTTGTGTTTGTATCTCAAATAGAGTAAGGGTCTTGGGTCACCTAATTATGGTATAAACCTGGCTGCAAGAATGTTCACTAGGATTTTTAAAAAGCCACATGCAACTGGAGTCAGTTCTTTGTTGGGCAGAACTGAGCGGTGCATTGAAGGACGTCCAACAGTACCAGTCCTTTCCATTAAATGGCAGTGATTTCCAATGCCTGTGACAATAACAAACTGTCCTCCCAAACTTCCAATAAATCTTCCTAAGGGGGTGTCAGCCCTGAATGAAGTGACTGCTCTGTTGAGTCATGTGACAGCTCCTCCTGTGGTTGCATGTATTATATATAGCATGTCACAGTGTCCTGCATTAGGACAGTCTGTTCATAGGCTCCCACTACAAAAAACTCTTTGCACTCATGAACCACCTTGGTGTTCACAGAGGCCAGGAAGTGGATGTGATCTAGAAATGCAATGTATTACAGTGTGCAGCAAAAGCAAAATCTATCTTCCTTGGAGAAGTGTCAAAAATTTCACAATATTAATGACTATATAAAGTAATACATAAAACGCGAAGTTAGGTCAGTGTAGTGTCAGGTTGGAGGAGCAGTCGAATGGCAAAAATAGAGAGAAAAGTCTTTTGCTAAGTCAAAAAACAGAAATTAAAATGAACCTATCTACTTTTTATAATTAGGTGGATGTCTTGTGATTTGATGTAGCTTTAAATAAGTAGGAAAATTAAGATAGCCTACGAATAAGTTTGAAATAATAATTTTGTGAAAATTGGCATCTAAAGTAACATTTATTGTTTGTGTGATTAAAATATTTAAAGGTTGAGGGGCAGAGTTGGAGCTAAGAATGGCTTTATTGAAATTAAATCTCTAAAGTAATCAGCATAACAATTTTACTAATCATTTTCCTACCAGAATAAATGAGGATGTGTAGACTTTCCCATGACCACAGGGTGAGTCAAGGGAACAAGGAGTGGAATTCATGATTTCCAGTCCCAGACCATTATTTCATTATTCAAGAAGACCTAGATCTACCACTCATGGGAGGTTAGCCCAAAGCTCACAAACTAGGTCAGTGGATGAAGTGTTTCAATTTACAGGATGAAACGATGGGCATGGACCTGGTAAATTGTATTTGCAATTATTTTCTTAATTATCACTGCAGGGTAATTTCCGCAGATAGGGTGCATACTGTGGGAAGATGTTTTCCCCTTCACATTAAGGGGTAGAGCGAATGAAGGTCTTCCATGCTTGCTCCAAGGTGGCGCTGAGTATCTGATATCCCCTAAGACAGCAATTCATGATTGTATGTAGTTTATAACTTATCCGCATGACAACCAAAGGAAATGGCGAATTTGGAAAAGAAAATCAATTAAACTGGATGCTTGGAGATGTGGACAAAAACAAACTTTTATAGCCACACCTTTCACTTTTCAACCTGTGGTTTTAGTTATATATATAATATAAAATAGGTTCTCTTTTGCTTGTGTCCTATAAGTCTATAAATATGAGAAGATGTTTTTCACTCTTATTTTTCTTTCCATGTACTTGATTGGTCTGGCAAACTATCCTCTTCTGGCTTTTAACACATGGTCTCTTATCAAATTTAAGTAAAACAGAACCTAAGAACACATTTCATTGATTTTTTTAAAGAAAATGGGGATGTGATTATCTAGAAAGGAAAAAGAAAAACCCTTACAAAACAGTTGTAAACACCAAAACAGGGATAAACTCCACCTCAGACCTGAGGGAAACAAAGAACATTAAAGCAGAAGAATAAAACTGGGTACAATGGGAGGAAAATTGAAATGAAAGAGAGGCTGACAAAAATATAGACTGAATAACTATGAGCGAATGACTTAGGAAAAAGATTAAAGGAAGGGACAAGGACAGTGACAGAGACCAAGAGAAAGCAATGAGAAGGGCTGAGGAAGATCAAGGTTTTCTTCCCTACTGTTCTTTCTTTTTTATAATTATTATTTTTTCCCTTCACATCACATTCCTATTTCCAGTGGTGAAAGACAGAGAGAAGGTAGGATATCTAATTTTAAAACTGTGTCCACTTTAAATACTCCTTTTCTGACCAACTTGGCACCTAAAAATAGCCCATAAGAAGATGTTCTGAATTCTTATGTCTATAATCAGATATTTTTTTTCTTCCCTTGAAAAGATTTATGTCAGTAATTGTTCTGTTTCTGCAAGGACTTTCGACAATGCTGATTTTATATCCCAAAGTGCCCCCTAGTGACAAGGTCCAGTTTTAAAATCTTTCACAGTAATTTTGTCCTGAGCGTTTCCCTTTCCCAGTACAAATGCAGCTGTTTCAGGGACGAAGCATCCAAATATTGTCATTAAAAAAAAATTAGGCAGAGAGGAAAGTTTCTTGAGTGGGTTTAGGATGCCATAGAAGTAAGTTACTGTTTTTATTTATGAATTAATTTGTATTGGAAAAATCTATGATTCTCTATTGAGCAAGTTTCCTTCAGTTATCCCTTTCCTTTTCTATTAAGTTACATTTAGACTCGGATACCTACCATATTTTTATTCATCTTGAGAAAGAATAATGTGGCTGCATGCCCATGAATAAAAGCTATGTCTCTCTACAAGTCTTTTTCAGTTATGATTTCTCTTGATCACTCCTGATATTCTTACAAACTCCACATAGTAGCTAAGAGAAAACATGTTGCAATCATAAAATTTTAGGTTTAAATACTAATTTAGTAATGTGTTGTGGGGTTTTGGGCATGCTATGCCATTTCATTAAGCATCAGTTTATATCTGTAAAATGGGAGTAGTAGTAGGACTGTTGTGGGGATTAAATAAGGTGTTCTGTTCTTAGCAGAATATCTGCATATATATATATATATATATATATATATATATATATACACACACACATATATATATGGCTTAATAAATGAGTCATTATGATGCATAGCTTAATAACTGATATATAACCCTATGCCTTTTATTTTCTCTTAAAAATATCTGGTAGAAACAATGAAAATGCTCTGAAGCAGACTCACAGTAACCTTTAAATAGACTGTGCATCATGTTTACTTCTAATCAATGCTATTTTTAGATTCTGTTTTGAGCCTAAGTGCTCAAAAGCTTAACTAGAACACTCAACAAACGCAGTTCTGTTGCACCATGTTGAACAAATTATCTGAAAACATGCAAACAGGAGATATTAAAACTTTTCTTAGAGTAATCACTTTATATCTTTACATATTCTTGCGTGTACTATCCTCATTTTATTGATGAGGAAGCTAAGGCACAGAAGAATTACATCAATTGTCTCAGTGGCAGCAGGGGCAGGATCAGCTCTCCAGGGCAGGTATCAAAATCTCCTAGAAGAATTGATTTTCCCAGAAACAACCCCCCCAGGCATCTCCAGGGACAGAAGACACTTAAGAAGAGAGCAGCTCTGCCTTTGCAGCCCCCAAGACATCTTGAAATTTTTAGCTCCTTCCAGGATGGATACCAGGCTGGAGAACACAGAGTGGGTAACAGATCTTGAATAAGAACCTAGGTCAATTATGCTTACATTTATTTTTATTTCTAGCTGCATCAGAGAAACTGCTTCTAATTCTGATATTCAGACTTTTTAGCTTAAAATATTTCTGGTTTTCCCCACTTCCACTCTCGGTACTATTCTAGTCCTATTTCTATCCCCTGTTTAAAGACCTTCTTAAAAGGAAAACTGATTAGCATGAAGTTAAAAGGACCAATTTGCAGTTAGAATTTTCTCTCTGATGTAATCAGAATAATAGACTTTAGTCAGTACTCTCAAGAGAAAGAGGTTTAGCTGTTTATTAATTTTTTATATTTCTTTTTTTGGCCAGGATCAAAAACTCATTGATGAATCTATTTTCAGAGATCTCTGAAACTAATACCCCAGGCATGGAGAGGGTATGTTATATTTATAGACGTCAACCTATTTCAATGAATTTGGGGTTAGTAAGTACTTTCATTGTTCTGAAAACTTTCCTAACAATTCATGGATCATGAACTGAGTTTAAAACAGCATCTCTGCCATATAAATTTTTACTGTTATTCTATTTAGCCTGTTTTTAAATTTAATTTCCATTCACTTGATTTTAGGTAGGGATGAAATATTCAGACATCTGTAGTTCCTTATTCTCATAGCATCTTAGTGAGTCACATATTCTGTAACTATAACAATTGTTTCTAAAAACTATTTCCTATCTCCAGTTGCATATCTGTTCTTTTGTGCTAAAATTTGTCACCCTTTTCCCTTTCTAGATTCAAATGATTTACCTAACTGCTTCTCAGTGTTCTTGGGATTGCTGCAATTTTGGAAATTACTTCTGCTTAATCTGTCACATAAAAAGGGTGCATGGGATGGTCTAACCTCACTGATTAGGACCAAGTCAGAGTCAAGTTTAGTAGCTTCAGTGCTTACAAAGAGGACACTGGTAAATGAGCAGGACTCCTGAGTTGGTGAGCTTGTCGTGAGAATATCAAGCACAGCCTGAAAGTAGGCAAGACAGCACAGTGTGTTTTCAAAATTCCAGCTCTCATGCTGTGTGTAGGTATTGTGTGTTGTCTATGCACATGTGCATTCCTATGCATTCCAAGTCTGACACACACAATTCCTACCCTTTCGTAAGTCTTCTTAGTGTAGAAACTCTAATTTTTGTTCCTTGCACCAAAATGTGAATTGTTGACATTGTGTTACCTCAGTATATAAGTACTCCCAGCCACCGAGTCGTGAAGTGGCTACCTTCTATTAAAGAGTACTTCAGTAACCAGAGACTAGGTGGGGGAAAGCTATATTGGTGAGTGTGGGCATCTCTCAAAATACATGGAGTCTTCCCTCATCTAAGTTTGACCTTGCCTTTGAGAGATAATGGTTCATTGGAAGATTTAAATTATTTCCTTTAACATTACTCTAATAACTGGCTAGTTCTTTGATTTAATCATAACCTGATATCTCCCTTGATTTGACCAAAACATAGTGCTAATTAAAAATATTTATATAAATTTTTATTTATTAAATACATAATACCTGTATATAGATGATATTCCATAAATTATGGCTAGATGAGTGAATGAATGATTCTTTGGCTATGTGCTACCATATTTTGTGTCCAGCCTGTTTGATCAAAACCCATTATTCTAGAAGTCAGAGTTTAGGTTCCAGTTACATGTAGGCGAGTTTGCTTTGCTTTGTTTTATGATCATTGGCTGTACTTCTGACCATGCTGCCTTGTACATGTATCTTGTTAAATGCAGTAGGGATAAATACAAAAGGGAGTGGACCTATAAAAATATCCATCATTAAAGTTGTCCCAGAGATTCCTAAGTCTCTTGCTTTTTATTTTTTTGCATTTTTCTTTCTTCCCTTTATTCTGATGGAATGTTTATTTCTTCCTTGTTCCAAATCATTGATTTGAATCCCAACTTTCTTCTCTTCACTCTTGGTTCCCTATATATTTTTCTTTATTTCACATTGTGTAACCATGTCCTCCTTTATTTCTTTGCTGTACTTTATGAGTTCTTTAAGCATCCTGATTACCAGTGTTTTGAACTCTGAATCTGATAGGTTGACTATCTCCATTTTGTTTAGTTGGTTTTTTTTTTTTTTTTTTTAGGTTTTCATCTGTTCTTTCATTTAGGTCATATTTCTTTGCCTAATCAATTTGACATTCTCCCTGTGTTTGTTTCTATGTATTAGGTAGAGCTGCTTTTACTCCCTTAGTAGCATGGCCTATGTAGCAAAGGCACCTGCAAATTGTGTGGGGCAGAGCCTTAGATAATTGCCAGGGTATGGCCACCCACTTCACTGCTTTTTAACTTTAAATGTACCAACATCCAAATCATAGAGGTGCTAGGAGAAGAGGAAGAGCAAGAAGTTGAAAAACGTATGTGAAAAAATAATGAAGGAAAACTTTCCTAATTTGGTGAAGGAAATAGACATACAAGTCCAGGAAGCACAGAGAATCCCAAACAAGTTGGATCTGAAAAGAACTATACTGAGGCACATCATAATTAAAATTCCAAAGGTTAAAGATAAAGAGAGGATCTTAAAAACAGCAAAAGAAGAGTTATCTACAAAGGAGTTCCCATACAACTATAAACTGATTTCTCAGAAGAAACTTTTTAGGCAAGAAGGGACTGATAAGAATATTAAAAGTGATGAAAAGCAAGGATCTACAACCAAATTACTCTATTCATCAAATTTATCATTCAGAATGGAAGGGCACATAAAGTGCACCCCAGAGAAGATAAAGCTGAAAGAATTAATCATCAAGCCATTATTACATGAAATGTTAAAGGGACTTAAGACAAAGAAGATCGAAACTACAAATAGTAAAATGACAACCAACTCATAACTATCAACAACTGAATCTAAAAAACAAAAACAAAAACAAATGAAGTAAACAACCAGATTCAGGATTTGTCCTTACAAGATGGGGAGGAAACCTATAAGGTAAACGTGGAAAGAAGATTTTAGAAAGGATAAAAAGAGAGAGAGAAGTTTTGTCATTCATTCATTCAGCAAAAACTTTTGAGACCTACTACGTAGTAGGAAATATGCTGTACCTGCTGAAAGTTCAGGGACAAATCTAGTCTGGTTGGAAAACTATGTCAAACAAAATCACCCAAATATATAATTAAAATTATGATAACTGATATAATGGGGTGGAGGGTGTTAAAGTAGCAAAGATCAGGGAAGGTAAATTGAGTCAGGAGGAGCTGAGAAAATGAAAGAGTTGTCTGGAGAAAGTGATATTTAGTCTGGATCAGGAGGAAGTGACATTTAACATAGAATCATGGGGTGGGGAGGGATGCAATGAAGTGGGGAGATAATTTCAGGGATAAAGAACAACAGAAGACCAGGAAGGAGACTCGTGATCAAATTGCTGAGAGAAGCTCAGCAAAACAGAAGAGTGAATGGGTCAGAAGTGCATGACAGGAAGCAGGGACAGACGTCCGTAGGGAAAGGGCAGATGACATAAGATCATGTAAAGGCATATGCATTGTATTATAAGGATGGTGGGACACATTTAAAACACTTCAAGCTGTGGAGTAACACATCAGATCTGCTCTTGGCAAAATTCATTCTGGCTGTGATACAGACAATGCAGTAGAGAGGAGTCACCGTGGACACAGGGAGAGCAGCTGGAGGGTTGTTTCTACAGCTACTGAGACAGTGGCAGATGGAGAAGCATAGAAAGAAACAGCATGATGTCTATTTTGAAGGTAAAATTGATGGGACTTGATAATTGAATATGTGAGCTAAGAAAGAAGGAGTGTCAAGTCCCATGTTTACAGAAGGAGCAATTAAATGACATTTACTGCAATGAGGGATGCAGAAAAAGGGATAGATTTGAGGGGTACAGTAATGGCACGCCAATAGTTAGTTGGTTACAGGGCTCTGATGTTCTGAAGGTGGGTACTGGAGAAGAGAGGCTGATCTGTAGGATGAATTTACCAGGAAAAGAGTATAGATTAAGAAACAGACTGGGTCTAGGGCCAAGCTAAGAAGAACCAAATATATAAAATTCAGATGGAAGAAAATAGCTCCTTAAAAGGAGAGAGAGGGAAGAAACCATCAAGAAGGGAGGAGGAAAACCTGTTTTTTAAGGAGAGACTAATAAGATGAAGGTGAAGTCAGACTGATGGTGTGAAGTGTCCTTTGAATACTTAGCAAGCAAGCCAGGGGAGGGGTTGGGACAGGATCCAGATTGGTGTGGTCAGGGAGTAAAGGGATGGGTGGTGGGGAGAAAAACAGATGGCTCTGTTTAGATGGGGAAGGAGCTGCAGTCAGAAGAGAATACCAGATTCAAGGAGGGCCTTTATTTTAATATTTTTTTTAAAGGAGAAAATAGAAATACTGATGAGAGCAGCCATAGAGGGGAGGCATTTGAAGTCTCAGGAGGAAAAGCGAGGCACCCACTCAGGGAAGGACACAGGAGGATGGAACAGATGGGATGCAGAACTTACTACTGATGGCAGGAGGGTCCGCTTCCTCCATTGTGAGAGCCGAGGGCTGGGGGAGGAGAGGATGGGAACAAGAGGAAATTGCTTACAGATTTGGTGTAGAGTTTGGGGCCAATTCTGTGTGGGTGGCTTTTGTTAACTTCTGAAACATAAAGCAAGATACTCCAGAGGAAGAGAGGCGGGGAAGATGGGGTGCTGGGGACGGAATTTTAAATGAAGGGAGGTATGAAATGATTATTACAGAGAATGACCTAACTAGAGAAATAATTTCTGAATGACAAACGGGTTCTTTTAAGTACTTGCAACGAGAGCCAATTAGTCAGAAATTGAAGTACTATATCAGATATAAATCCTAAGAGCATTATCCTCCCTCTTATACTTGTCCCTCTTAAACATGGTATATTTTCAGTGTAGTTCTTTGCATAATTTGTAATTCCCCACAGCTTAAATTTTTTTGCTTGAAACTATGTTTTGAGCATTAGTTTCTTCAAGTGGAAAACACTTAATTGCAAAAAGTGAAAATTAATTACAAAAAAGAAAAAAAGTGTGCAACAAGTTCCTATCTAGGCCAAGAGGCAAACTTTCATTCAACCATGTCCCAATATCTGCACCTGTTTCTTTCTCTACCTCCCTCATTTGCTCTCTTACTCCTTAAGCACCCAGCAAGGTGCTGATCATTCCACAATATTGGCACTGTATCTAGTTGTATCTTGAGATATAGGGTTGTGGTAGGATCTTGGCTTTTTATTCTTGTTCATTCGTTTGGTTTCTTCCTTTCTTTCTCAAAAAACACTAAATCTCCAAATTGGAAACCAAGGGAATCAGTGGCAACTGGTCTCTAGCCCTATTTTCCTGTGTTCTTCTCCCTCTCACACACAGGAACATACCTGCACATTTTAGGTAGGTTTTTCTTCTATATAGCAACAGAGAAAGAATGCTCTGGTGGGTTCTATTTAACATTGTGTTGCAAATTTTGTATTCTATGCAACTCTAACCCAGTCATAGAATCTCAGGACTTAAATGTTGAAAGAATCTTAGAGACATTTAATTTCCTCTCCAGCCAGGAGGACACTCCATTTTATGGACAAATAATTCACTGTGGTTTAACATGGGCCCCACAGAGTCCCTGAATTGGTGGCTTCAGTCATCTGCGAATGGAGTATAGAACTAAGTCTTGGTTAGGGGGAGGAGTTTACATGTTTATCTTTTTCTTTGCATGATATTCTGCAGGCATTATTGCTGAAAAACGCTGGATTATTTGAACTTGTTGTTCGGAGTCATTTGATAACAAAAGAAGCACAGATCTTTGGATTCATGGAGGTTTCTAAGTCATTATCTAACGAAGATGTAAGTTCTAGTGTAATTTTCCTTCCTTCAGTTTAGAATGAAAATATTATAGAAAAATGGGCAAAATCATTTCAGTGAGTATGGTAATACATTTCTGACATGTGGCATGCAATCTGTGAAGGTATTTCTTCACTTGGTCTGTGCTTTGAGGAGTAATGGAGTGGAAAATTAAATTAAATAAGCTTTTATTATTTGGTAGCTCTGTTGAAAAGGGTACCATCAAGTACTTAAAAAAACTTATCTTCTGAAATACCTCTGAAGTTCTTTCACATTATTAAATTGTGAAAAAGCATTCTCTCATCTCCTTTCTGTTTTTTCTTTCTCTTCGTTATGCCTTTGATGGATTCAAATCCATGGTAACTTACTTCGGGTGTCATCAGAAATACACTCAGTACTATAAGCCATGGAGGTGAAACTGGAAAGCATAAAATCTTAATTAAACCAGAAATAGTAGCAATGTAATACTTCAATTGCTTTTTAAATATCACTCTTTAACCTCACATTTCTATGTAGGATTGTATGTCTTAGATGTTGTGGATATCCCCATGACTGCTAGGATTTTTACTTAAATACGATTATATCATACTCAGTAACCAATTTCATTTGTAACAAATCTGGAGATACATAGGTTTTTTCTTTTTTAATATGAAATAAATGTATCTATGATCACAAAATGATACTTGACAGCTGAAAGTAGAATTTAGCATCCTTGGCTTTTAGCTCTGAGATTTAAGTGATGTTACATTTTATCATCTGTAATGTTTTTCTCACATCAACTGTCTTCTTTCAGACTGTTATTGTTTTAGAAACCTAGGGAAGAAGTCCTCCTCTCCTTAAGTAGTTGGTTAAGATAAGTTCTTGACCACGTATGAATGTTAAATGACTGGAAGTAATTGTAAAGGTCATTTAACCCAGGCATTCTCTTACAGTCACCTGGAGTGATCCTATGTTCTACCAGTACAGAGACAGGGCATATTGAATGGTAGGAGGGTGAGGTGTGGGGTCCCATAACCTTAGGTTTGTATGTCAACTCCACACCTACTGTCTGTGGGGCTGAGGCCAAGAAACCTCTGAATCTTGAGTTTGTCATCTATAACACATCCATTCACTGAAATAATCCTGTTCTTAGTGTGGCATGCAAGTAGCACTCTTAGAAGTGTCTTTGAAACATGAATCTTGCAACAACCCTCTACATGCATTACAGAATGATCAACACATCCCTAAAACAAAACAAAGTAAAGCCAAACCAAAGCAAACCCCACAGCTCCTATTACATCATGCCAGTGATGTATGGAACTGAGGCTTGGAGAGGTGAAACAACTTGCCCAAGGACCTACAATGGGCCAGGACTTGAGTTCAATTATATCAGATTCCAGAGTGGAAAGGCTTGTAAATCAAGGCTTTTGAGAAATCAATTGACAGCTCCCAATAGACTGTCAACTGATTTCTCTAAAGAAATTTTGTAGGCTAGAAGGGACTGGCAAGCAATATTCAAAGGTATGAAAAGCAAAGGTTTACAACCAATATGATGCTACCCAAACTATCCTTTAGAAGTGAAGGATTGATAAAGAGCTTCCCAGATAAGAAAGAGCTAAAGAAGTATAATACCAAACCAGAATTATATGAAATTCTGGATCCTTCTTAAAGGATCTTCTTTAAGAAGAAGAAAATAAAAAATATGAACAAAAATGGCAATAAATATACATCTATTAACAATTGACTCTAAAAAAAATAAAATAAATAGGCAGAATATACATGATCAAAGGTACAGAGAACATTTTGATGGTTGCCAGATGGGAGGGGGGATGGGTGAAAAAGGTGAAGTGATTAGGAAGTACGAATTGGTAGTTACCTAATAGTCATGGGATTGTAAAGCACAGCATAGGAAATAGAGTAACCAAAGAACACATATGCATGACCCATAGACATGGAAATGGTGGTAATTGCTTGAGGAAGCAGGGGTTGGAGATTGGGTGCAGGGGACAAAAGAAGAAAAATTGGGATAATTGTAATACCATAATCAATAAACTATAATTGAAAACAAACAAACAAACAAATAAGGAAATACAGGGAGCCAGGATCAATCACAAAGCCACAGGAAAAAGGCTGACAGTGAGAAAAAGCATGAAATGTTGTCCATTGTTTCCCCTATGTGTGCTTTTCTGCAGTCAAGCAATTAATCCATAAGCAGGTGGTTATTAAACATCTGATGTGGGAAGGGCAAGGAATGTTTCAACAGAAATTTCTGGTACAATCCACTTAAACTCTGTTACTTATGAAATAAAAGACTGTATGATTGAACTGGTAGGAACTTTGATGACACATGCAATGAATGTATCCAATGGTTACAAGCAAAGTGATGTCCACAATTTCTCATTCCATGAATTTGTGTGGTGTGTAACACTTGTCAAGTCCGCAATAGCTAATTTTCAGAGCACATTTTCATATGCAGAATCCATTGTTCATTTCAAAGCCCTTTAATACACAACATGAGTACACTCATGGATTAAGTTGATTCCCCTTGTAATATTGAGTGAATAGTTGCTAATTTAAATATACCTTTATAACTTGATTACTTGTTTAGTATGAAAAAATTCACAAAAAATAACCAAACAAGTAAACCATAGCTTGAGCTTAAAGCCCTGGGTACATGACATGACATTTAACAACATCTATAAGTATCTGAGCATATTTCTAATACCACCAAAGAATTAACTCAAAAAATGACTCTGTAGTTTAAAAAATTAACAAAGAGGACTTCCAGCCAAGAGGGAGGCATAGGTAGACACGCTGTGTCTCCCTTCACAGCTAAGAAGTAATACATTTAGCTATAGACAACCAGAAGTTCCAGAAAATAGAGCAACATGGAAGTCCAACAAACAAAGAGGTAAAGAAGAAATATGCATCCAGACAGGTAGGAAGGGTGGAGCTAGGGCAGAGAGGATGCAGTTTAATGGTACAGTTTGGAGGTATGGCAACTGCAGTGGGACAGTGGCTATGGCTGGCCAGTGAAAGGTGCAGTCACTTATTAAAAAACTGTAGGGACAGTTGGAAAGCACTCCAGGCAGCAGGCCAGACTATGTGGCTCAATGTTCTAGTGCTGTGGGAGAGAGGAGCAGAGCCACATCTCTTTTGACCGTGAAAAACAGTGGGGGGTGGGGCAGTGGAAAGACCTGCAGGTCTCTTAGCAGAGTTTGTTTAGAGGCCCCCATGGTCCTAGAACATCTGCAGACCCACTCACTCTAGGAACCGCAGCCAGGAAAATGACTAGAGAGGTGCCAGTCCCATACAGGAATCAGGGGAACTGCTTGGAAAAGAGGTGAGTGCTGAGCAAGTAGCATTGTTCCTTCTCAGATCCCTTCCCCACATACGATGCTACCATGTGGTGAAATGGGTCACCAAGTACTGATGAATACTTAAGGCTCCACCTCTTACAATGTGGGACAGTTTTACCTAAGACGCTGGCAAACACAGGAGCCTGTCAAGTTGAGGAGACAGAGAAGTATTACCCAAGAAAAGAAACAGATCAAGGTTTTAGTGGGAGAACTAAATGATGAGGAGGTAGCCAACCTAACAGACAAAGAGTTCAAAATGCTGGTGATAACGATGCTCACAGACTTGACAGATATGCTTTAGAATGACAAACACAGAAGGGAAGATGTGAAGGCTATGCTAAGTGAAATGAAGGAAAATCCACATAAAACCAATGGTGAAGGGAAAGAAACAGGGGTTCAAATCAATGATTTGGAACATAATGAGTAAATAGTTAACCAGTATAGAATGAGGAAACAGGAATTGAAAACAATGAGGAGAGGCTGGGACAACTTTAAATGTGCCAATATCTGAATCATAGGGGTGCCAGAAAAGAAAGAGGAAGATCAAGAATTTGAAAACTTAGTTAGAAAAATAAAGAAAAAAAACTTCCCAAATTTGCCAAATAGACATACAAGTCCAGGAAGCACAGAGAGACCCAAAGAGGACCACACTCATGACAGAGTTATGATGTCTTGACACATCATAATTAAAATGCCAAAGCTAAAGCTAAAGAGAGAATCTTAAAAGCAAGAGAAAAGAAGAGAGTTACCTACAAAGGGGTTCTTATAAGACTATTACCTGATTTCTCAAAAGAAACTTTGCAGGCAAGAAAAGACTGTCAAGAAGTATTCAAAGTGATGAAAAGAGAGAAACTGCAACCAAGATTATTCTATCCAGCAAAGCTATCATTTAGAATAAAAGGGAAGACAAAGTGCTTCCCAGACAAGGTAAAGCTAAAGGAGTTAGTCATCACATTTCATTACATGAAATGTTAAAGGAACTTAAGAAAAAGAAGATAAAATGTATGAACATTAAAATGACAGTAAACTCACAGCTATCAACAACAAAATCTTAAAAAAAAAAAACAAAACCCAAAACAAAAATAAACTAAACAACCAGAATAGGATCAAAATCATAGGTATGGGGATCATTGAGAGGGTTATCAGCTGGGAGGGGAGAAGGGGAGAAATGGGGAAATGGTGCAGGGATTAGGAAACATAATTGGTGGGTACAAGGTAGACAGGGGAAGTTAAGAATAATATAGGAAAGGGTGAAATCAGGGAATTTATATGCATGACTTATGGACATGAACTAAGGGGCATGGGATTATGGGAGGGAAGGGGGTCCTGAGTGCAGGGGGAGCAAAGTGAAAAGAAACTGGGATAACTGTAACAGCATAATCAATGCAATATACTTAAAACATTAACAAAGAACCTTACGCTTTCCTTTTGCATATATTAGTAGCACATGCTGTTTGTTTTCTTATGATCATTGAAGACTAAAAATTTTATATCAAAGTTTCAATTTACCCAGATGATTTGTTTCTTGAAAATTAATCTCCTGGCATGGTACCTTTCAAATAAAAGATGTTAATAAATTGGTGGTCAACTCTTGCTTTTATGTAAAAATGGGTCAGGCACACACACTGGGTAATGTCGATCTCTTTTATTTTGGTGAAATAAAACTTATAAGTTTAACAGTGTTCATAAAATTAAAAAGCTATGATTGTGATAAGTAGCATAATAAATAAAATGGGAGAGCAGAAATATTAAATAATAAAGACTGAAGAGCTGTGCTACCATGTCATCATTCAAAAGCCTGCAAAAACATGTGCAGTTCATTAAAATCAATGGAGTGTACCACTTCATCTTGGCATTATATCCATAATCGAAACATTTCAATTTAAGTTAACACACACAAAAACTGATCTAAAAGTAAAATGAGGAAATTAGTTCTGTGTTCCATTCCCACAGTGATATCAACTGGCCAAATTTAGCCTTAGGAAGTATAACAAATATCTAATATAGTGAATGGCAAACCTTTTCAAGAATCACAGATCTGTTAAAACTAATGTTTTTGCAACCAACCAACAAAAATATATTTAGTTGTAAAGAGCTCCTCGAACTACTCTATTATGAAATAACCAATCTTATATATAGATTTACTTCTAGATTTCAAAAGCAGTGAATCAAGAACTATAGGATTTTTTCATTTCCTGAAAAGATTTATTATTATTATTATTTTTATAATAATCACCCAAAGACATTAAAAAAATTGTTTTTAGAGAGCAAGGGAGAGAGAGAAGCATTGATTGGCCGCCTCCTACACACACCCAGATGGGGATCATATGTGCTTGGATGAGGGATCGAATGTGCAACTGAGGCATGTACCCCAACTGACAATCCAACCCACCTCTTGATTATGGGACAATGCACCAACCAACTGGGCCACATAAGCCAGGGCACCTTAAAAGAATTTTTAAGTTGAATGGTGACTGATTGAAAAACATTTTCTGCATACACATTATACAGACCAGGGGGAAACTTTCTGTTTTAAATTTTAAATTTCTCGCCCTGGCTGGTGGCTCAGTGGATAAGGCATTGGCCTGTGAACACAAAGATCGCTGGTTCAATTCCCAGTCAGGGCAACATAATCAGGTTGCAAGCCAGGTCTCCAGCCAGGTCTATAGCTGGAGGCAGGTGAAAGACAACCATATAGTGATGTCTCTCTCCCTCTATGTCTCTATCTCTTCCCTTCTCTTTAAAAATAATAAATGAAATCTTAAAAAAATTAAAAAAAAATGTTATCAATTGCCGTAAATGGTATTAAGAGCATGTTTTAGACATTCACTTGGTCTTTATTTCTGTGATACTCTTCTTTCTTGCTGTTCTAATTGTCATCAACTTTTCACTGTCTCTCTCTTTTCCATTTAAAACATTTATTTATTAATCTGCATTGTTTGTGTCACCAAAGACTCTGTCCTTCATCTTTTGTTTATCTCCATATTTAGTCTTTTGGCTCCCTCCTATAAAGTTAATTATTCATTAATATTTGTTTCCATTTCAGCTTTCCCCTCAAGATAGGTTTTATTTACTGTTATTTACAGATATCCAACTTGACCTTTAAGCTAAAAAAAAAAGTAGTAAAATTTCTTGACTTTTTTGCTGACATTTTTGTAACCATTGCATTCTGACTCTTCTGCAAGCTCACCATCCCAGCATTTATGCCCCATATTTGGTCATCCTGACATCTTTCTTTCAAAGGGTTCCAGTATTCTCAGTATAGGGAAAATGTACTTTACCCCCCAAGTTTTAATGGGTGCACTGTTTACTGAGAGGTGAGGGGAATGCTTATTTAAGGAAGAGGGGCTAATGGCTGATCATATAATGGTAGGAACACAGAGGCAGAGAGAGGGAGCTGACTTTGATCCTGTACCCATTTCATTTATCTGCATCTCTTGATGGCTCCACGGGGAGGGATACATGCTAACATAGTTTGTCCACCCTTCCTAATGATCGGAAATAAGTCACAGGGAGAGTCAGGTAGGAGCTCTTACACCCCAGGAGACTAGGCTGGTGTTGTAAATTAATCAGCAAACCTGACCAACTGGCAGATTCTCTGCACAAAGTTCCTGGTTTCGTGCCTCTTCTGCGAGGCAGGAAATTTATATTATTAAATATATTATTAAATTTATAATATTATTATTATTATTATTATAAAAATAATAATAATAATAAATCTTTTCAGGAAATGAAAAAATCCTATAGTTCTTGATTCACTGCTTTTGAAATCTAGAAGTAAATCTATGTATAAGATTGGTTATTTCATAATAGAGTAGTTCGAGGAGCTCTTTACAACTAAATACCACTCTGTGTCCTTTACGTGAACTCTTTTAAACTCTTTGGTCGACCTCCTGCTACTAGTTTCTCTCTCCGTTCTGTCCACATTACCTGCTTGAGAATGATCTGATTGGCATGCATGAGATTTGTTGTCCCTTATATGGTCTCATCCTAAATCCTGAGCATAATTTCAAGACTTTGCCTCAACTTAATGATCTGACTTCTGGTCTTCTGCCTACTTCAGCATGTCCATGGACAGGCACCTCACATCCCTTAGATGGCTTCTAAATCCAGTGTTCCCTTCTATCTCACATTCCTACGGACCACTTGTCTTGAGAATTCTGATCAATGAACATTAGAGAGTGACCCAGTTATCCCATCCCAGACAATGTCCTGTCTATCAGTGCTCATAAATATAAGCTACTCTTCAGGGGCTCTTAAACAAGAGTATTAACTCATATCCCTTATTCTAGCTATAAACACCTCATGCTTATTTTGTGAGGAGTGTGGCTTTCATTTTAAGCTCGTGGAGGAGGACAGTCCTCAACAACTTAATTCCTGACCACGGCCAATAAGGTCCCCCAGTCATTTTGCCACTACCTGTCTCCCCTACCTCACCTTACCCTATCTCTGCCCTCACTGCACCTTAGCATCCTGGCCTGAATCATATGAGCTCTTACCTGCCCAAGGCTTTCACCTGCGCTTTGCTCCTGCTGGGTTACGTGCTCCTCCCTTGCTTGCTACATCGCTGGGTCCCTCTCCACCTTCTCTGATTAGATGCTACCTGCTTGAACAGGCTCACCTAAAAGATGTCTTCCCTGTTACTGTCTTGCATGGTGCCCTGTAATATTCTGCACAGCATGTAACAAATCAGCCAATACTGTTTACTTGACTATTTCTCCTCATTTGAACAGTAACCCCCTAGGGATTGGTACCTGGTCTGTTGAGTCACCACTGCATACCCAGTACCTGCTATATAGTATAATTAATAAATATCAATCAAAGGGATAAATATTATTAGAGCTTTCCTTAGTTTTTGGTGATGAGAATATTATACATATATGTAATGCATATATTTAAGAAATATTAAAATTGCATGTTTAAATGAATATATGCAACAAATGATATTAATAGGGAGGTCTGATAATTTTCTCTAATCCTATTACTGTAAGGATGAGGATAAAGAATAAAAATAGCATGGTCTGACTCCCTGGAATTGAAGTCATTGCTCAAGGACAATGAATAATGCTATAAAATCACTTGTACTATAAAGATCATTATCTTAAAGTCATTATCATACATAGGCCATTCAAGCCTCACAGTGAGCTTTCTTAGCGCTTCACTTTCGACACTTCTAAAAACATCTATTATGAATTTGCTTTCTATTTCTCAGAAAAAGGAGGATAAATCAAGGAGACATTTGAAAATTAGCAAGTAACAGAAACTTATAAAACTGCAAACACAGCTATGTTGCTGTCATTATAAACATGTTTCCTTATCTGCCTGCAAACTGTCTTTATTATTATTATTTTTAAAAATATTTTATTCATTACCTTCAGAGAGAAGGGTGGGGAGGGAGGAAGAAAGGGAGAGAAATATCAATGTATGGTTGCCTTTCACCTGCTTCCAGCTAAGGACCTGGCTGGAGACCTGGTTTGCATCCTGGTTATGTGCCCTGACGGGAATTGAACCAGCAACCTTTGGGTTTGCAGGCTGGCACCAATGCACTGAGCCACACCAGCCAGGGTGTCTTTATTATTACTCCCAATTAAAAAAGTTGTGATCAGCACTTTTTGAGTAATAGCAGAATATCTTCACAACCTGGATAAACAAAGATTGCTCAGGACATGCAAAAGCACTAACTATAAAAGAGAAAAATAATTTATTGATCTTTATCAAAATTAAAAATGTATGCTCATCAAAAAGAACTTTAAATAAAACTAATAAGCAAGCCACAAACTAGGAAAATAGTTACAATACATATATCTGACAAAGGACTGGTAATGCAGAGTATTTGATGAACTCATACCACCAACAGGTAACAAGTGAGGTAGTAAAATTGAGAAAAAATTTGAACAGACATCTCACCAAAGAAGATAGACAAACGGGCATGCACAAGCCATGAAAAGATCAACATCATTAGCTATCAGAGACATGCCATTTAAAGACACAAGAGATCCCATTTCATTCCCACTGTTGGAAAAGATGAGGAGCATCTGAAACTTTAGTGTTGCTGCTGAACTGTTGTGCAGCTTCTATTAAAGTTAAATGTTTATCTTATGATGAAGACTTCCACTCCATGGTCTTTATCAAACAGGAATTAAAACATATATTCACAAGCAGACTCATTCAAAATTTTTCTGAGCAGTTTTATTCATAACAGTCCCAAACTAGAAATTGCAAATGTCAAGAAAAGGATAATGGATAAATAATTTGTAGTTTAGTTATACAATGTAATATTACTCAACTTTAAAACAGGAATAAACTATGGGCACATGCAATAATCTTTTATATAATGGTAAGTAGGTGGGACATTTACAAAGCATATGCTACATGATTCCATTCAGAGGAAGTTCAAGAATAGACCAAACTAAGCTATAGTGACAGAATTAAAAAAGATGCATGGGCCCTGGCTGGTAGCACAGTGGATAAGGTGTTGGCCTGCGAACCCAAAGGTTGCAGGTTTGATTCCCCAGCCAGGGCACATAACAAGGTTGCAAACCAGGTCTCCAGTCAGGTCTGTGGCTGGAGTCAGGTGAAAAGCAACCATACACTGATGTCTCTCTCCCTCCCTGCCTCTCTCCCTTCCCCTCTTTCTAACAATAATGAAATAAAATCTTTAAAAAAAAAAAAAGATGCATGGACATGGACTGCATTATGGGGATGGGAGGAGGGGAAAGGGGTGGGTGGAGATGTAAGAAAGAAGGTATAAGGGAGATAAATCGTAATGGAAAAAATACAATAATGAAAAGTCGTTGTCTGGACTGTGGGGAGGAGATGAGGAGTTAGGAGGGAGATGGTGGGGTCATGTATTATAATTGACCAGAAGGGCCATAAGGAAAATATTTAGCATTGAGCCTTTTTTGGGTGCCATTATACAAGTTATACACAATTGTCAAAATGAACTGAATTGAATGCTTAAGATTCGCATATCTTATTGTAAATAAATTGTATCTCAATTTAAAAAATTAAGAGATTCTATTATTTTGTAAGAAGCTTTAATACTAAAAATTACTCAGAATATTTCCCTACTTTTCAGGCATAAGAAACATGAAAAACAAATTCTGGTTCTGTTGAATTGAACACACCTGGTTTACAGTGTATGATGATAACATGAATTTATCCAGTTTCATTAGATTAAACCTCAATTTATTGTGAAGTTCAAAAACATAAAGAATTAATGACAACATTTCCCTCCTTTTCCTGCTCTGAATCAGGATTTTTCAAAGATGGCTGTCATTACCACAATACACCAGCAAGGGGGGTAGTTACACTTTGAGAAGAATTGCCTCACCACGAATGAAATTAACAAGACCAAAAATTGACTTTTGGGTGTAGATGCAACGGAAATGAGAGATCACTTTAATGCAAGAGAAAAAGATTGGAAGCCTTGACCCTCTAGATTACCCTGCCCCTCAATGAGAAGGGGGAAAACAGTCGCGGATTGGCTTATTGAAATAATATGTCCATGTAATTCAAGTACCAGGAGAATATTGAAAAGAACAGCTAAATTAACCGTGAGATGCCACTTGTTCTCTGTTAATTATTACCACACAAGAATAACATGCAACCCTTCCCCCCCAAATAAAAAGACCCTGACAATTCCACAAATTATTTTTATGGATGTGGGAATAATAGCATCAGTTTATGTAGCATTTGCAAGCTTTTTGGACATGAAGTTTGCCTGAGAGTATGGAAGGCTGGCAAAGGTTACTTTTTTTCTTTTTATCTTACAACACAAGGGCTTTTCTGTTGAGATTTTTTTTTTTAGGTCACAAATTTGAAGGTTTACGCTGCATATTTTTTATCACCATGTTCATCAAGTCTTATACAATTTGTAAGGTTTAATTCTCACATAAGCTTAGAAAGGCTGTAGGAAAGATTATCCTTTCCTACCAGTTTTGGTAATTCTCAATTTATAGAAAAGAATGTTCTGCCTGTCAATGGGACGCTTGTCCCCAGGCGTGAACAAGGGCAGGGCTGCCTGCTAGGAATACTTAATAAGTGATACACTTAGGTTTAATTTTCCCCTTTCCATTCTTACTTTAATAATAACCCTGACCTTGATTCTAATACTATATCACCTTCTTGATGATATAGTATCGATATAGTATAGAACCAGCATTGTGAGCCCTGGAAAATGCCAAGTCATGCCCAGTGTGGGGCTGAAATCCCCACTTGCATGGAAGCTACATCTGACATCTGCAGAGCTCATGGACATGAGATGTTGTCCCCTTGGAGCTTAATGAGCACAAGACACTGGATACACTTACCCAATAGTCTCTTCCAGGAACTGTGTGGAGAATACACCTACCAAATGCAAAGTTCTAGGGTGTGAACATAGGTTGCATGACTGACTCTCCATGAGCATGTGAAGCTGTAGTCAGGAGAAACTCTTCCTTTAAAATCACACTCCACTAAAGCTTTTCCACACAGGTGGCCCTGCTCCTCTGGGAGAGAGTATGCTATCCATAGATATGTAAAAAGGTATGACCCTTGAATGCAAGTACTCTTTTGCTGGGATCTTCACTCAAAGATTTTCTTAATGAAAATCCAAGGAACATCTATCAGTTCATTGACCCTAAGAGATGATTTTGAATTACTTCCACTCAGGAAATAAATAAAAAGCTTTTTTTTCAGTTTATAAATGAAGACTCAAGGAAGTATAGCATCCAGATAAGAGATTTCAAGTTTTAGAAGCTGCCTTGAACATTTCATCAAGATCCTCAAGTCTGTGATGTTACAAACTTGACTGTATTCTTGCTGGCAAGAATTCATGAAATTATTCCACACTGAACAAAGAAGTTTTAAAGAACAATGAGAAAAACATATAAATGAAAGGTCACTGCACACATCCTTCTGGTTTTGAGTTTGCCATTGCATGGACATAAGTTTTATGTTCTTCACCTAAGAGGGAAAATAAACCAAAATATTGTCTCCCAAGGGCTACTAAAATCTGTGAGACATAAAAAGGATAAAAATGAAGTTTAAAGAAGATATATTAATTAAATAAAGAACAAAACATGAGGAAGGTACAGTTATGGCTAAGGAAACAAAATAGATAGAGGATGCTTGTATTTGTGTTTATAAGTACAAGTTGCCCCTCTAGCACACCTAGAAGGTCTGTGTACAAACCAGGGGGCAGTGAAATGGGAGTTGTAGAGCATTCTGCCCTGGCTGGCATGACACCAAGCAATGAAAGCTCATTCAGGAAAGGGCTGAGGTGTACGTGTGGCAGGGAGGGAGAATCCTCAGCCTGAAACTTAGTCAGGAGAAGCATCCTGTGGTGCTTTCTACTCTGGGGAAAGCAGAGATGGAGTGAACCTCAGCATGACTCCTGCCCTCTGGGGAGTGAGGATGTTATATGCTGATGTTATATGTTCTGGAACAATCTACACATCTGTAAGTTACCAGAGCTGACTGAAAGAAATGTATAGGAAACAAGGTGCTTAGAGGTGAATTCTGTGTGATCCCTGTTGCTATTCAGAGAAGAGTGGGTTTTGGGAGTTGAACTTTAGAGGAAAGAAAAAAACTCTTGGGTTTCTTAACCCTTTATGAGTCTCTGCAGTTATATTTTCACAGAAACCTAAAAGTTGGTCTGAATTTGACAGGGGTTTCCCAATGTTTCAAATATTACTTATGAAAGATGCCTACCTCGGTTATTGTCAAGGGTTTTGGATAGTAGCTAGCACCTTGAATATAGTATATGCTTAATGATTAATTACTGGGTGAATGAATTAAGCATGCTTCTAAATGAGGAGTGTGTTTTACAGCAGTTAAAATAGGAGTCCATAATGTGCAAGATACAGCCTACCTTCTCTTTATTACAGCCAATTGGCAAATTGAGAACATGCTCTACCAAAGCAAATCTCCCTCTGAGGTAGGTCTAGTAATTATCAAGATAGATGCTGGCAGCTCTCTCCTGGGGTCCACAAAGCATTTTAAGAGGACAGTGGGCATTATGCTAGTGACCAGTGAGGTAACCCACTTCCCGGTGGGAGAGAGGACATCTGGTCTTGCCTATTGCAACCAGTGAATTCTCCACTGAGGTCTGGAACTGACACTGGTGGCATGAGAAACAAGTCAGGGTTGCAGCCTAGCTCTTTTCTACCTGATTCAAATTTCAGTTTTCTATTCCAGAGGAGGTAGAAGACTTTTATGCTGCCTCATGTGCAAGGGGAGAACTAAAACAGAAGTTGAAAAGGAGGCTGGAGTAGGCAAGGGTAGGGACTGCAAGCCAAGGGTAAAGTGGCAGGCAGGGGTCTGGTGGATCTCTGAGAAGTGTCCTGTGGCTGGAACTTAGCTCATGAAAGCATATATAACTGGGAGATAAACTTTGGCAACTCAACTCGCTTACTTGATAATAAAAAGAGCCTTAGGATCACAGACCCCTGAACAGAAAAGGCAGTATTCTGCCAACCTAGTGTTGCATAGCTGTTGGAGCACCAGCCCTTCAAGCATCTGGGATATTCACTACCAGTCTTCAATTGTTCCCCTCAATGACAGAGCACTGTTTCGACCTTCCCCAACTCTAGGTCCATCACATCATCCATTTTTGCTACTCTGGAGCTCATAATTATGGCTATACCTGCAAAGTCATAGTTTCAGAATGGGCTCTGAATTCTACCTAAAAACATTTTTACATGTCTCGTTCTGTTTTCATTCCTCATTGTGATATTTTTCTCCCTCCTCAAGATAAGCTCCTATTCACAGGTAATAATCATCTAGTGACTTCCATCTGTAAAGCACCTTTATGTGATGACATTAGGCATACCTTATCTTTAATAATCTTTATAATTTATATAAGCATATAAGCTATGTATTGTTATCCCCATTTTATAGACAATAGGTGAGGGAGGTCACTCTGCATGTGTCCTGGTCACTGTGTCAGACCACTTCTCAATATAGAAAGCTTTACAGTTTAAAACATGCCCTCACATACATTATACTATTCTTCAACTCAAGCATTAAATGTGGTTGTTGTCTCCATTTCACAGAAGATAACACTGAAATGTAGGTAGGTTATGTGATCTCATTCACGGGCAGCTGAGCTTGGATTCAGACTGGTGTCCTCCCAGTCTACATCCCATACTTATCCAACAGTACAGTATAAAGAATATTGAAGCTCTCAAACATAAACTCCCTCAAATTGCTTTATATCTGCCTCAAAACTGATCTTTCCTTGACCCTTCCCCTTCTCCTGTTTCAAGGGCCTGATTCTATTGTGTTCCTAAAAGTTCTCTCAATTGTTCATGAGAGAATTATCTATTCCTGTTTCTCCAAATTTCAGCTGTCCACAGGTGACTCTCAAATAAATCATTCCCTGAGCTCCATTAAAAAAACGTACCAAGGGCATATTTTCATATTAATATACCTTTATATATACCATATATAGCTCTCTAAAATTAATTATGTCTGTTTTTCTTAAGCAATTCATGTACTTCCATACTTTCATACTTTTGCACATACTGTTCTGAAATGTTCTTTTTATCAACTCATAGAAATTGTATCTATTCTTTAAGAATGAGCTAAAATGTTATACTATGATAACTATTTCCCCAATTTTTCCAGCCAGATTTAATGATATATTCTTTATGTTCCCAAAGCACTTTGCTTACAAGAATAACATATCACTTATCACATGAAAAAATTATTTGTCTTCATCTCTGTTTCAACTTTTGAGCTGTCAGTGCAATAGAGACAAGATGAGAATTTTATTTATCTCCATACACCTTGAAGCAATAAGCACGGCCCTTGAGTGTTTGTTGAATGAATGAATGAATGAATGGTAATTCAGTTCTATTTCCATTTGTCAATATGCCCAAGGAAGGCATGATCTGATTTGGAGGTTTTTTGGTTTTTTTTTTTTCCATCATAAATCTTCACTATTATCTTGGGAATTTGTCATGCTTGTTTTGGAAAAGACTGAGTTTTAAATTAGAACAAATTACCCGCTGTATGAAAAACATGAAAAAAGAAAAGGAATGATACATCATGTTTCTTATAAAAAGTATATACATTATGTCATCTAGGTAATTAATATTACAGATAAATATCCAAAATATTAAAATTTGTATTTGTAAATGAAATAATGAGATATTAGGAATTGACCTTCTATTAATAAATGTTATATTCACCTATAACACAATAGTAAGCTTCACTAGATTGGAATGAGTTTGGCAAGGTAGGAAAATAAAAGGAAGAAGCTAGCTTGAATTATGAAAGTCAGAATTTATTGAAAGCAATGCAGTTTTATTACTTTCAGTACTATGATCTGCCAATCCAGTCTGTCTAAGGAGACATCTACTTAATGACATGGATCCTTATTTTATAGTTGAATGTTTTTTTTGTGTGTGTGCCTAAAGACCATATGCTAAAGCAATGAAAACAATTACTCTTTTAAAATTAGTTACAGATGTTCCCTCTACTTATCAAATCCATTTCTTGCATACAATTAAAAAATAAACTTCATGGTAATCTTGGTCAAATGGTCAAAAATTGTATATTAGCAATATCTGAATTAGTAAGGTTTTACCATATTCTTAGAGGAAGACATTTCTGGAAAATGTCCCATGTCTCAGGAAAGTGTTAAATACTTTAAAAAAAAGATTAATAAATGTATTTTAGACAGAGGGAAAGGGGGATGGAGAAAGAGGGAGAGCAACATTGATGTGAGAAACATCAATCTGTTGCCTTTCATACACACCCCAACGGACTGAACCCGCAACCCGGGCATGCGCCCTGACTAGGAATCAAACCAGTGACCTTTCACTTCTCAATCTTTCACTTTGTAGGACGATGCCCAATCAACTGAGCCACATCAGTTCAGGTGGTATTAAATACTTTTAAAGAATAACAGAAAAAAGTAAACACTTTCCAACAAGATGAACATTAATTATTCATTAAGCTAGCTATAACTGAAATATAATACCTTAAAAGTCTTCAGTTTCCTCTGTAAATTTCATGAGGGCAAGGATTTGGTTTTCTTGCTTCTTTTCCCTGCCCTTTAAGATTTTACACCTCAACAATGCCATGCAGGGTGTGTCTTCTGTGACACACTTACGATAAGAACAGGTGTTTAAAAGTGGCACTACGGTATTTTCAGATATTTTAGTTTTTGTTTGTCTTATCTATAACTACCCAAAACTCAGACATCATCAATAGTTTTACTCACTGATTCTGGGTACAGGCTTCAAGTAATTTACTGGCTTCCATTCTAGAAAAGAAGACAGAGGAAATTCATATATTAGCACCACATCCAAAGGCATTAATAAAACTTTTTACATACAGTTGCTTCAAAGACTCTAACATTTTACTTTTAGTGTAGAAAATCAAAGGGAGGTTTTAGAAATAGAATATGTCATCCCCTGTGGGCTAATGAAGAGGTGGGGGCTTGGTGTTGCTTATTAAGAAACCGGGTGTCATCTTCAAACTTGGCCACAGAAAAGACTGAGCTTTCTGCCTTTTTCCTCCGTATCAGAAAAAGGAGCTGGAGACTTCTGAGGTAGGTGGAGCTGCAAACCATCGATTGCAAGGAGGAGAATGTTCCTGGATCCTTTGCCACCTACTCTATAATGTATCAGCATGCTAACATGCAATTATAGCTTTCCCTTGGGATTTTTGAGTAATTGGGATAGACCTTTGGGTAAAACTGGTGCTACTGGTGCCCATGGATAGATATACCATGTGCATCTCTTGGCATGGAGTATACACTGGCTCCCTTGCTAGATACCTTTGTTTGTAAAGCGTGGAAGAGTAAATGAACTGAAACCTAGAATATTAGAAATAGGCTCTTTGAGGGAAGTGATCCTGACCATATTTAAGTCATCCAGAACTAATGGTATTGTAGATTATTCTGTAGTGAAGCTTTAAGAAAGAAATATTGGGGTTTGGTTTTCCTTGAACCAATGATTTTTTTATCCTGATAGGAAGAACCTCTTTCTAATGGATGAAGTCCCTAAATGGAGCATAGTGCAGGGGTCCCCAAAAGCTCCATGGTCTGTTAGGAATCCGGGCCGCACAGCAGTAGGTGGATGGTGGGCGAGAGAGCGAAGCTTCATCTGTATTTACATCCGCACCTGGTCACTTGCATTACTGCCTGAGATCCACCTCCTATCAGATCAGCAGTAGCATTACATTCTCACAGGAGCATGAACTCTACTGTGAACTGCGCATGCGAGGGATCTAGGTTGCATGCTCCTTAGGGGAATCTAATGTCTGAGGATCTGAGCTGAGACAGTGATCCTAGTGCTGGGGAGTGGCTGCAAATACAGATTATCATTAGGACAGAGGCTTGACTGCACAGAGACCATAATAAATCAATTGCTTGCAGACTCATAGCAAAACCCTATCAGTGAGTAGCGAATGACAATTAAGCTGCATTTGGTGGCAGGCTCCCCAGCCCTGTCAGTGAAATCGTCTTCCATGAAACTGGCCCCTGGTGCCAAAAAGGCTGGGGACTGCTGGTATACTGTGTTTTTTCCTTTTAGCCATCAATGGGGAAGGGGAGCCTGAGTCATTCTTAGAAAAATCGTAGCGAGCTGCAAGATGGAAACTATATGACTATTTAGCCTTTTGATTTATAGATTGCACAGTTCCAATTCTTCTCTTAAATAATTATATTGATAAAAATATAACATAATTTTATCACATACTGTATAATATTCCACATATTTCATAAAAAGTTACTTTAATATAAATATATAATTGCATGCTATAGATTAATACATTATATTTTATATGTGTACATATGTGTATGTAAGTTTTACTCTCTGTATGCTTTCTTTTAATTTTTTTTAGTTTTAAAAAAGATTTTACTTATTATTTTTAGAGAGAGGGGAAGGAAGAGAGGCAGAGAGGGAGAAAGAGAAAGACATCAATGTATGGTTGACTTTCACCTGCTTCCAGCTATGGCCCTGGCTGGAGACCTGGCTTGCAACTCGGTTACGTGCCCTGACTGGGAATCGAACCAGCAACCTTTGGGTTCGCAGGCTGGTGCCTTATCCACTGTGCCACCAGCCAAGACTGTCTTGTTTTTTAAAACACCTCTTTCTAAATATCTCAAGAATGATAATGCTTAAACAATGGTAGGATTAATTCTCTGTCCTGCTATCCTTCTCCATTTAAACAACCTACTATCAGTGCAACTCATTTATAAAATTGCTTTCTAATACTAATTGAGACAATAATCCTATTGACACTTGCTTTTTAAATTAATCTTTCAGTGAATTTCATTTGTGTTAAAATAGGCCAGTTTGTACTTATGTTGATTAAATATTATTCTATCTTTAGAATGATTTAAAATACATATCCAAAGGTATTTTGAATTGTATTGTCATGAATTTCCTGGTATAAGGTATTAGCAGCTCCACTTGGTTTAGTAACTCCTGCATTTTGAATGAAGGTATTTATAAGTCATTTGTATAGCTCATCAATAAGTTATGAGTCCTACAGTATAACTGATCCCCATGGGTTGGAACTTGATATGTAATCCATGGCTTCAACTCACTCTGATGCATTTGCAACTCATATTTACTTGTCCATGCATGTAACAGTAGCATGATTAAGGTCACACTTTCATGGCTTTGTGATAAGAATATTGCTTAGGCTAGAATCCAGAATCCTACTCCATACAAAACTGATTTTATCCAGAATATTCTCATTGCTTATGTAATCTGACATGTAACCATGGAAGGAAATTAAATTCATGTGGAAAAGGTAACTATTCAAAAAGTCAAAGACAGCTGCTTCCTTATCTCTTAGGCTATTCTGGTAAGTTGCTTATTGATTGCATGAGGAATTGTTCTCATCCAGTGTTGCTTTTAAGCTCTCTGGCTTACAGTGACCAAGTTTTACAATGATAGGTTTTCCCCTCCATTTCCTTGACAGCTCAGATGAAAAGGGGTAAGGTCATGTAACATTTAAAAAAAATTATTGTGGTAAAAAATCACAAACATGAAATGTACCTTCTTAAGTTTTTGTATGCACAACACAGTACTGTTGACAATAAATACAACATTGTGTAAGAGATCTATAAAATATTTTCATTTAACTAAAACTCTGTATTGACTGAATAGTAAGTAATTCCATGTTTCCCTACACCCAGCCTTTGGAAGCCTCCATCTGATAATTTCTTGGGTCTCAGGAAACTGACTGTAGGGCACATTAAAAAGAGTACACTCAGAAATTGCCTACTCTTTCCTGGTCTGGTTTGGCTTTCTATACATTACAGACTGTAGTATATTAGTTAGATGAATGCATGTCTACTCCACTATATAGTAAACTTATTAAGACACAGGCATGATCTAGCCTTATTCCTGTAATTTCCCAAAACCTAGTTTAGTGTCATGTATAAATATATATTGAATTAAATTGAATTTTATATTTCTTTCAAGGGCTGATATTAATATTAATGCTAAGGATCTTATAAAAAGACAAGAAAGTGAATAGCATTTAATTTTGAGTTTATGAATTGTCTCTTAAAAACAAAGCATCCTCTCTCCCCTCCCAATAATGGTAACAACATGCATATCTCTTTAATGATTGTGACTATATCTTCTGTATCATTACTCTTTCTATATATATTTAATGTAATGACTAACTGGGATTTAGGCTCAGTCAATACAATCAGTATAAACTGACTTCCTTGCTACATGATCAGGTATTAAATAACTATTTATGTACTTCCATGGTCAGCTGGAACAGCTGGAAAATGATTTTAAATGTCAGCATTTGGTTTTGTTTTACCTAACAGAAATTAATTGGGTTTGGCCAGACCCCCTGAGATAAATAAGAGTTTAAATCTCATATCTAGTGCGTGTGTTCTCATATTATGTTTACAACATTGATTATGGCATTAAAAGCTTATTTTAGTGGCATAGACAATCTGATGAAACAGGATCTTTTCTCTTCATCACATTACATTTACTGAGTCATTTTTGTTTTTGGTGGTAAAGTGCATTTCACCTGTTGAAACTTGACACAAACCTCACACTAATTGAATAGGCCTAGACCTTGGTAGTTTCAAAAATAGCACTTTACCAATCCTTTTTGAGGGTTTGAGAGCTCCATGAAGCATGAGTAGCCCACTGGGCAGGCAGAACTCACACTCAGGTGAGAGAACACAAATCTGACCATAATGTACTTTTCTCACAGTAATTCTCCTGGTCACATAATAAATTGTTTATCATCACCCTTACCTTACATATAACACACTGGAAAAGGCAGGACCATTTCCTAAGGTGGCAGTTTGTTGTTAGAGTTCCATTTCATGAATGGATCAGTTTTTTCCTACCAGCTAAACTGTTCAGAACTGTGATTCTCAACACCCTCTTAATTTTATAAATAAGTACTCTGGTGTAAAGAAAAATATCACAGTAAAGTTTAGGTTCTTTGTTATCTAATGTTTAGTTTTTGGATTTAAAAGTTTATCCCAGGCCCTGGCTGATGGCACAGTGGTTAAGGTGCCAGCCTGAGAACCCAAAAGTCGCTAGTTCGATTCCTCAGTCAGGGCACATAACCAGGTTGCAAGCCAGGTCTCCAGCCAGGTCTGAGGCAGGTGAAAGGCAATCATACAGTGATGTTTCTCTCTCTCTCTCTGCCTCTCTCCTTTCCCCTCTCTCTGGAAATAATAAATAAAATCTTAAAAAAAAGTTTATCCCAAAATTTTCTTTTGAAATATTGATTTGGTTTATCCTTACCTTCTTTTCTCTTTTGTTATAAAATTGCCTGGATGCACAATATTAAATCAATAATAACCGCATTAACAGCTAACATATACCAAATCCTTATTCAATACCAGACATGCTGCTGAGCACTTCATGTGAACCTTATTTAATTTAATCCCATGGAAATATGACCTGCAGCAATTTATTTTCAGTAACTCATCTTTATCAGGTCTTTCCAAAACATCATCATAGAAATAGTAATTCTGTTCTGCAGCCATATAGCATTAGTTTACGCAATTTGGAATTGAATCTGATATTATATGAACAAGTACAACTGGCACAGCAGGTTTGGAAACAGACTCTTGGTCCACATCCATATGCACAGGTCAGGGCAAAGTTTACACGTGGGCTACAGGGGCAGTAGGTGAGGCCCTGGTGGCAAAGAGCTGTGAGCATCAGTCAGTAGGTTATATGTGAGGAAGGGAGTTACTTAATCAGGGACATCATTTAAGAGGAGGCCAGTTGAAAGAACTTCCACTGTATCTGATAGTTTATGCATGCATTACTCTGGTAAAATTAAAAAATAATTTTTTTTAAGTGGAGGGAAAAAAGGAAGGGACTGAGTTTAGGTATCTTGCCCAAGTGAAACGAAGATTTGGATCCAGAATTCAGCTTCTAAACCCAGCATTCCAGTCATGTTTCCCTCCATCCCATGAGACTCAGGACAGGGATGACTGTGAAGGGCTGGGTGGGCTACTGCCACTCAGGAAGGGGTCTTGAAAAAGCACAAGAGTACTCCGCAAGGGAACATGGTAACAGAAGAGAGAAGAAGCCAGAAGCTGGTAAACAGTCTTAGAAATTTGCAAATGAAGGAACCCTGTCACTGTGGTTTCTCAAGTTACCTGAAGCATTTCTTGACCTTGGGCCTCAATGATTCAAAACAAAAGGGATTTCAGCAGACAAATCCGGTCAACTGATACTGCCAACAATTTTCAAAGCTGGATTTTGCGACCCTGGAATCAAGAAACCCTGGAAGGGCATCACACTGTTCCAGCAAATCATAAACATAAAAGAAGAACCTCTGATTCAATGGTCCCACCGGGAGCCAGGCGTGGGAGCAAGCTTAGTGGAAATCTGCGATGATGAAGAGCAATTAAAAGGAAGTCATTTAAATATCAGCATCCACTTCCTTCTAATCCCTGGGTTTTACAGGTTCTATTTCTGGCAAGTCCTTTGAGTAAGACAATTCAAGCACCAGATTGAAGAATTTCCTAACCTAGAAGAGATGATTTTAGAGTAGCTGTATTAAAATGTCTCAAAATAGATTATTATGTTTTTCCATTCAGTATTAATAATTTGAATTTAGTTAAAAAACTTTCTGCTTTTTCTTCTGGGCATTTTTTCAAATTATTTCCTTTGAGGACAAAATTGGGAAGGTATTAAGATTTCTGTGATTTCATAAGGTATTTATAAAATGGTGAAGATCTCACTGGCTATCCCTTCAATAAAAGTACGTGAAATTGTGCAAAATGCTGGTACATGGGACCACACATTTTACACTTTCAAAAATACCTATTTTGATTGATCTGGTTTAAAAATAATTATTGCAATCCTTTGGCTGTAAATATGGTTGAAATTTAAAGCCTCCATATAAAACAGTATCTCATCTCAATATCTTTTTGGAAGCAGTATCATATGCTATGGATTATCTAATTAACATGCATACAAAGGCAAGGAGTTAGGAGTAAACTGCTTCTTTCATGTTCTACAGATTGGAAAATTATTTAGGAAAATAAAAGGACATACAGGCCCTGGAAGGTGGCACAGTTGATAAGGTGCCGGCCTGCAAACCCAAAGGTCACTGGTTCAATTCCCAGCCAAAGCATATAACCAGGCTGCAAACCAGGTTGCAAGCCAGGTTTCCAGCCAGGTCCATAGTTGGAGGCAGGTGAAAGGCAACCATACATTGATGTCTCTCTTCCTCTCTGGAAATAATAAATAAAATCTAAAAATAAATAAATAAATAAAAGGACATACAAATGAGAAAGAGAGAAAGAAGGTGAGATCCGATGTCAGTGTTTGTACTGAATGCTCTTTTTCATGGTGTGGTGCTCTACTGACGTTGCACCCCCTGTGCTTGGCAATGATCCTTGTGTAGGGAGATCCAGCCCTTTCTAGCATTCCTCCTATACAAAAGAGTACAGATTGAACCACATCCAGGGAGGTGAGAGACAGGACTAGCCAGGCTGACAGGGAGAGAGAGAACAGTCCTGAAAAGGGGCAGGTCCCATTCTATAGTTTTCTCAGGGGAATCCCATGAACTCACTGAGCCTTAATTTCTACAAAATGTCTCAATGTCTATTTTTGCCTTTGAGATTCTAGGAAATGGGTCAAAATGAAAGGAAGGAAGGAAGGAAGGAAGGAGGGATGGAAGAATGAAAGAAAGAGGAAAGGAAAGGAAAGGAAAATCATCGTTAACATGCAGTCACCATGTTTCCCCTATTTGTGTTGTATTTAATCACCTGCCTCCATAAAGGCTGTCATAGGGATGACTTCATTTGCTCCTCACTTGCTGGGATGTTACTCTGCCTTACTCTTGCCATATCATCTCCTCGGAAATTTCACCTTCTCATTTCTTTCACTCTGATTGATATCTGACTATGTCCCTAATATGTACACATTCTTAGCTTTGACCTCTGTGGAACTTCAGTTCTGTTTCTCTAAATTATGACTTCTACATGGCTGTCCAACTGTTGGATCAAATGCAACTAGACTTGAGTGAAACCCATATTCCTTTTCCCCTGTGAGCTTGCTCATGTGTGTCTATTATACAGATTTTTGCCAGTCTGTATAAGGGCATCTTCTATCTCCTCCCTGCACCTATTTCTAGATAGTCATCTTCTGATTCTTTCTTTCTACCTCACACTCATCCTTCTTCTTCCTTTTCTTCTTCTTCTTTCTTTTTTTAAAAAGACTTTATTTATTATCCTTAGAGGGTGGGGAAGGGAGAGACGCAGAGAAAGAGACAGACATCAATGTATGGTTGTCTTTCACCTGCCTCCAGCAACAGACTTGGCTGGAGACCTGGCTTGCAACCTGGTTATGTGCCCTGGCTGGGAATCGAACCAGTTCTTTTTTAACTCCCTGTCATTCCTGACATGGTTCTTAGCACATCAAAGCCTATAGTGTTCCAAAATGAACTCTCTGCTTTCAGCATCCATCATGATGTTAATTTACCAAATTAATTATTTAAACATTGCTTTGTCTATGTTAATTTTTTCCTCAAACCTTCTATCACTTTTCTATCACTATTATAGGTCTTATCTAACTCGGCATTCAGCACACAGTCAAATATGATCCCTACTTACCTGGGTAACTCAGAACTTTGCTATACAAATTCTAAAAGTCCTCTGAATAGGCCACATTTATTTTTAGTCCCAAGCCTGAAAGAGCCCACTCTCTTCCTTCTGTTTGAGGAAGCCACATTCTTTCAAGCTCTAACCTTGATGACTTCATCCCTCCATGCTCAAAGCGGTTGTCTTCCGAACCCTAGGAGCAAATAGCATTTGAGGCTGAGCCTTTTACATATATTAACTCATTTGTTCCTTAGTCTTGTTACTATATCACTACTCTTAGTTTATCGGTGAGAGTGTGGGTCTGAGAGATTACTCGCCTGCTTAGGTCACAAAGATGCCAAGTGCTGGCTCCAAACCCAGGTGGTCTGACTGTAGCATCCTTTATGCCACCATCTATATCGCAGCTTCTGTTGTTGCACATACCATTTGTGTCAACTGTCTCTACCTTGTGCAACCTTCTTATGGGAAAGCACTTTGCCTCTGTCCTCCTTGCACCTCTGGCTAGCACACAGCCACTCAATAGGAACAGCTTAAGATGCACAGAGGGCAAGTTTAGCCAACGAAACAGTGGGAAACCTCTGTTATTGCCTGCCAGGATTCAAATACACAAAGACACACACCTTCCATCTTGCTCTTTCCTTTATTATAGTAAAGGAGCTGGCTGAATATTTCACAGATCTGAAAAAGAGGTAATAATACTAATAAAAAACCATACATTTCCACATTTCAAAATGTTGTACAATGAAGAAAGGTCTTTCAATGTTGTTGCCCTTTCTCACTCTTTTCCATCTTTCCTTCAGTTGTTCTCTCAACAGGTATTTGTTACATGCACATTACATGCCAGAAAAACAAACCTCTTGGCATGTTATTAGTGTTTCCATCCTGGACACTAAAGGACAGAGGCAAGTAATATAAAGTAATGTCAAAAGCAAAAAGATAGCCAAAATTTATTGCGTGCATACAATGAGCTAGGCAGTAGGCCCATGGCTTGACAGGTATTATCTCAGTCAATCCTCATAATAACTTTATAATATTCTTATTATCTCCATTTTACACATAAGGGGAATTAGCTGAGAGAGGTTATGATCATATAACTCCTAAGGGACGAAGCTGAGATTCTAGTCCAGCTAGTCTGAGACCATGGCTTGCACTCTTAACCTTTACACTAGACTTCCTCTGGGAGCAGATTCAGCTATGCGGCCCATGGGCAATACGTAGAATTGGTTTCATTCCCTCTGAAAAGCATCCCATAAATAGCATCAGAACACAACAGGAAAGCATCCACTATAACCACAGACTTTACCCACAAGCAGGTGTGCATCTTTTAACAAGTTATCTTCTCAGGGATTTATTTAGTCCATTTGTAAAATTAAAAATTAGCACCAAATAATCTCCAGAGTTCCTCCTAGACAGGCTGTCAATTATTCTAAAGAGGCAGCTGTGGGGCAGTGAATGTTTGTCAATTTTGAAGATAGAAGAACTAGGCTTATTCTAATAGCTAGCACCTCTGTTACAGCCCCTGTCACGGTGGCCTGCATTTATCACTTTCAGTTTGTCTTCTGGTGACCTCAGCTGCCTGGAAGAAGTCACCCAACCTGAATATCACCTGAAAATACAATGCTCTACTCTCTTTCCAAAATTTTAAGTGTACAATACATTATCATTGACTATTGGTATAATGTTGTAGAGCAGATGTCTAAAGCATGTTCATCTTGCTTGACTGACACTATGTCCATTGATTAGCAGCTCCCATTTCCCACTTTCTCAGCCCCTGACAATGACCATTCCACTCTTTGCTTCTATGACTGGCTATTTTAGATAACTCATGTAAGTGTATTCATGCAGTATTTGTCTTTCTGATACATAACATAATATCCTCAAGTTCTATCCATGTTGTCACATGTTGCTGAGTTTTTTAAAAAAGGTTGAATAGTATTCCCTTATTTACATCCCATATTTTCTTTATCCATTCATCTGTCAGTGGACATTTAGGTTCTTTCAACATCTTGGTAATTGAAAGAATACTACAGTGAACACAGGAGTGCAAATATCTCTTTGAGACCCTGATTCCAATTCTTGCAGATAAATATCCAGAAGTGGGATTGCTGAGCTGTGAGGTAATTCTACTTTTAATTTGTGAGGAACTTCCATACTTTTTTTTCCATAGTGACCACACAATTTCATATTCCCACCAATGATATGCAACTACCCAAGTATTCAAGGTGAAAGCCTTGGTCTTGCACTCACATCCATCATTGCCTCGTTGTGACTTCTGGCTGAGGAGGTACTAGTCCAACAACAACAGAATGTCTGATTTGGAAGAAGAGTCAGACTATTTATCCCCTTCTCTTCATTTCTGGGATTGCTTAGTTAACCAGCATGTGCTAGGCCAAGCTTTTCCTTCCCAGTTGAAATACAGTCTCCTTGGTTTGCACTATAAGCTCTTTCTGAGGAATCTCATCCACTCTGTTGGCTTCAGTGATGACCATGTTTAACTGACAACTTCCAAATATCTCTAAAATCTTTCTCTAGCTTGAATTTCAAACTCAGATAAGAACATACTCAGTGCACATGGCCTTAGGTCTTTCATGAGCACTAAAGCTGAGCCTATTCAAATGTGAAGCCTTCCTCTTGTCCAGTCGTGCTACCCTGCGTCTCAGGGACTGGTGCCACTCAGTCACCCTAATCATGGGCCTCGAATGTCTCCCGCACTGCCTCACAGCTCACTTGTCAACAGCAACCACTCTTCAGACTTTTCCCAAATCCATCCCCTTCCCTCATGCCACATTCCTGGTTCAGGCCTCTTATTTCTCACCTAGGTAACTGCAATAGATACTCAAGAAGCATCTTTGGTTATCCTTCTTTTGAGTTCTTCCTCATATGGAGAGAGAAAATGATTTTTCCTTGTTTTCTCAATAAATGTCAGAAAAGTAAATTTAATTCTAGGCATGAGCTTACCATTTTACCTTCAAAAAATATTCTGTACATTTGCATTAGGTTAAATAAAAGATGATGCTGGCTTTTAATATACCCAATAATCCTAAATATCATAATAAATTATAATCATCATCCTTTATATGTTGGGTATGGTAGGCCAAAAATTATTTCAGCTAATCCACTATAATAATTTTAAAACTTACATATAATCAATATTACAAAAAATTATAACTACATATGACTTAAGTGTAAGTTACATATTTTAAATAAGAGGCCTTGTTTTAACAGCACTGATTCTCAACATGTTAAGGATATTTTGAATGCTGTAGTGTGACTTTTCACAAACGCCCTTACAATTCTGATGAAGTCAATGCACAGCTGTCCCCTTAGCACACAATAGTCACTACTGTTCATGGATGCTCAGAAGGCTTGGCTAACAGTGAACGCTGGGACAGCATGCAAATACTTGCTATATTCACTTTGCAATTAACAAAAACTGAGCATTCCTTGACATAGAGAAATTGTCCCTTATATCCTGTTACTTTTGCAAACTCAGAGGTTCCTTTATTAATGGCAAATGACTTACTGATAAATGTGATTGACTGTAATTAAAAAAAGATGCAACCAAGAGTTTATTAAAGGTATGAGATAAATGTTAACGATATTCTGCAGTTCCTTTTCAGTCTGATTCTCTAAATTTCTTCTAAATGTAGATGTTCTTTCCAAAAGCACATGGGCATGTGGAAGAGGAATTCTGTATGTAAATAATATTCTTTTCTTGTATCTATTGAAATAAAAAAAAAATAGGATACTGAAAATCAAGCGCAATCAAGACAGAATTATTAAACAGTGATTTTTAACAGTGATTTTTGTTCTTTGTTTTTAATGTTGCAGTGACACTGGAAAGGTCATATCTGTTATGTCCTTTTTAGGCAAACAGACTCATTCTAGGGCAATCAAGATTCATCAATCATGGATCCGAAGGCAAAATTCAGAAAGTATCATTCCATTTCCCTCTTCCCATAAATCATCAAATCAGTCATTATTTGTTTTTGGTATGTTTGAGATTTCTCTCCAGTAGATCTCAAATATAACTTTGGTGCCTTACTCATAGCAGTAAATATAAATATTCTTTCAATAGTTCCGCAATTAATAAATGGATAGATGAATGACTCAATTCCAAATTGCATTAGGACACAGAGTTATATGCAGAACTAATAAAGTCTGCACTTTAATTTATGAATAAGGAAGTGCTCATGGCCCTTGAGTTGGTTGGATAATTCTCTGTGCTTCTAAAAACACACTGTCTAGAGTGTCTTTGTATGTATGTTCCTATTTTTCTGGTTTCTTCCTGTGCTGCCTTTCTGGTACCATCCTACCATTCTAAGGAACTTCTTTCCTTAGGAAACACCCCAGGGCCATATTCTGTGTCTGATGATTAACAAAGCCACTTACGTCTTGGTTTGTAGAACTAACATTTCTGAGAGGCTGCTTCTTCCAGGCCCTTTGGGAGGCACGAGAAACAAAACTGAACCCTACGAACAATTACTGCTTTTGTTTTCACTGCTTTAAAAAATTTTCTTTCAAAACCTAGCTCAGAAACCAAGCAAACAGAACCTGCAAGGACTTTGGTCTCTGAAAAGGCATTTCAGGACTAGGCAAGGACCCAGTGTCGTGATAATGCCTAGTAAAAGGTGAGCATTCACTGAAAGCCTGCTAAATAAATTTAGTTGATCGTCCAACATGTACTTATTGAACACTTGCTATGCACTAGGTAATAAGGTTGTGATATTAGAGACCCAGATGCTTGCCCTCAGAGAGATCATAGAATAGATCAGTGCTGTCCAATATAACTTTTGGGAGTGATGGAAATGTTCATCTCTGCACCATACACTTTGGTAGCCCTGGCCACATATGGCTTTTGAGTACTTGGTATGTGACTAGTATAACTTTGAAACTCAATTTTATATTTTAATTAATTTAAATTTTCACTTAAAAACTAAATCAGGATAAAATACATTTTTTTTCATTAAAGATAGCTATTATTTTGTTAGGATTACATTTTTCTTTACTGTTGCATCTGTACTCTATGAATTTTTCTCGTAACATATACATGTTTGGTACATGAAGCATTTCTAGTATCTCATAATTTTTTATATTAATTACATGTTGATATTATATTTTAAATTACTGGGTTAAATAATATATTATTAATTTCATCTTTTTTACTTTTTAAAATGTGTCTACTCAAAATTTAAATTTATATATTGCTTGCATTATAATTTTATTGAATATTGCTTATCTAGAAGAAAGCAAAAGAGAGGAAAAGCAACTAAACAAATAATCATGAAAAGTTGAGAATCTTACTAATTTAATCATTCTTTATGTCTAAATTAAAACCTTATGGGGTACCATATGATCCAGGATTTTATTTTTGGGTATATTCTCAAAAGAATTTAAAGTAGATTTTAAAGAGATAGTTGTACACCCATATTCATAGCAGCATTATTCATAACAGTCAAAAGTGGAGGCAACCCAAGTGTCCACTAATGAATGAATGGAGAAACAAAATGTAATATATGCACACAGTTAAATATTATTCTGTCTTAAAAAGGAAGAAAATTCTGATACATGCCATGGTATGGGTGAACCTTGAGGACACTGTGCTAAAGGAAAACAAACCAGTCACAAAAAAGATAACAATGTATGATTCCACTTACAATGAGGTACCTAAACTAGTCAAATTCATAAACAGAAAGTATAATGGCAGTTGCAAGAGTTTGGAGGTAGGAGAGAATGCGAGGTGCTGTTTTATAGGTATAGGGTATCAGTTTTACAAGATAAATGGTTCTGTGAATGGATGGTGAAGATTTCAGTACAACAATGTGAATGTCCTCAATGTCACTGAAGTGCAAAATAAAAATTAAAAATAAACTTTTAGGGAAAATAACTACATTACTTTAGTCAAATATAGGGTACATCTAGGTATGAGGGTCAATTAAAAATTTTAAATTTAATGTAGTTCAGATGTGCATTTTTATATGTTCTGGGATGAATATTTTAAAATGGCAAGGGAAGTCACCAGAGTAAGTGAAAAATGCAAACCAAACCAAACCAAACAAAAATAAAAACAAAGAACGAAGCATTAAATAGTTAGGTTTGAAAGTGGTGTTTCGGCTGTTTCTTTGAGTATCAGTGAAACAGAGAGCTGTGTATTTTTAGGGAAGGTTTGGGCAGAATTGCATTTTAGGGGAATTTTCAAAAACAAAAGGACTACATTTGACTGAGAAATACAGGTTGCTTCTGTGCAGTGAGAAATGTGTGAGAGATTTACAATCATGCTAGCTAATGCATAGTGAACATTTACAAGCAAATGCAGGTAAGTCTTCCCATTCCGCAAAGACTAACAAGGCAACAGTGTTCAACAAAAGGTTGGGACCATGGTCAAGGTCATCTTCTATAAATGGTTCAACTGGAAGCAAAGACACTGATGATCAAGTTGAGCAAAATTTAAATTTGCTACGTGGAATCAACAATGTGGTAAATCATGATTACTTACTAGCTACTCAATATGAATTAGTTGATCAGATTAATCAGCTGCTTGTGAAAGAGTCCAATTGGTCTGGCTTTCTCTACTTCAACCAAGGTTCTTCCAACTGCCACTCAAGTCATAACCTCACTTCTGGGGTGAGCAGTCTTCAGATGTTTCTTGTTTCCCTATAGTCTAATGGTTTCTCTCCTGTCCTACAAATCTTATCTGGGAATTTCAGTGAAATAATAGGACATTTTATATGATTATTACTGTATTGCTCAGTTCAAAAGACCTGCATTCACTTTAGAAAGTTTTTAGTTACAAAGTGTACAAGTATATCATTTACAGCTGATTAAAATGTTTGTGATCATTTCTATGAAGAAAAACGTTGGGCATCTGTTCCTTGGTTAGAAATACAAGTTCATTGTTTTCTTTCTGTGGGAAAATCAGGTATGACTTAAGACTCCTTTCATAAGAAAACCCAAGGATCACCTATATTCTATTACTGTGGGCATTTTTAATCCTTTGTTAATATAAGTGCCACTTTAAGTAATCAAAATATACATTTGCCTAGAATGCTCCATTCCCAAGTCATGTCAAATTAATAGTGCACTGGCTGATATACACACATAGAATACCCTTTGATTAGACTTCCACAACAAATTCAAATTAGCATGGGGCTAATTTTGTTGAGAACTGCTTTGGCCTGTGCTGCCTTAATAAAGATCTGTCATCTAGCTCCTGAAAGTCCATTTTTATTTGAGTTACTTTCCATTTTAATTGGAAAAATTTTGAGACTTTTAAAAACAGACTATTTAAAAGATGAATGCCTGAAGTAATTTTTGGCTAACAAAATTATAAAACTCTTTTTCATTTTCTCCTGGGTGAAAGAAACACTTTTATGTTGTGCAAGAATCAACCCAGATAAAAGTTTCTCTTTCTCGGTTACACAACAAGGCACACTGCTTTACGGTGAAATCTACTGTGATGCAGCTAAAGATAATATTTCTCCCATGCCACCTACAGACACCACATTTCAAGTCTCAACTGTGTGCAAATAAATCCTGTTCTGTGTGCTACAATAGCAATCCAAATTAAACATGTGGAGGGTATTTCAGGGAGGTGTTTTTATGTTTGCATTTTAACTATGTGGTATGATGTGGCAATTTTTCCTACATTAACTACTTATTTCAGAATTCTTTAGTTTGCATAAATGCACTGTTTTAAATGCAGCGTGCACAATGAAATTTAAGGTACTTTTGACATAACGTGGCACAGCTGTGTTGTTATTTATTCCCTAGCTAAATCTGACTGGCTGGCAAATGAAGTTTGTTGAAAAATGAACTCTTTGGGACTTATTTTAATGAAGAGCCCATGTGTAAGTCTTCCATTTTGTGGATGGAAAGAGGCATCTAAGATACTTTATTTCAGTCAATAATAAATATTGTTCTGAAACCATAAACCCAGAGAAAATTGGTTACTTTTTTTTTTTTTTAAAGAGAATTCATTAACATAGTTCAGAGAGCCAGGTCTTCAGGAAAGCAGTTGTAAAAAAGCGAACATGCCAGAGATGGATTGCCTGGGAGGCTGAAGCAGAAAATTGATAGCTTAGAACTAGGGAATGGATTAATATGAGACTTTGTTGATACCAACCTGAGCCATTTGGGCATAAAATGTGGGAAAAGATGGTTTCACTTATTTTTTCATCAAAGCCCTGGGATCTGTATTGGGCTGGATATAGATTGCAAGTCTGAGTTCAAGTCTCAATTCTGCTATCTGATAGCTAACCAGGTGAACTTGGCCAAGTCACATATGCAGGACTGTAGGAAATGCTTAGGCTTTGCTACCATAGACGTGGGTCCAATGGTGCACTTGTCAATATTTAACAACGGGCTCCACGGGAATCAACCAACCAATCAATCAAGCAAGCAAGCAAGCAATCAATCCTAGTTTATAATGCTTGCTAATTTCCATGGTGTAAGTAAGTACTCACATCACCACCAATTTGGAGCTATCTACATGACCTCACTGAATGTGGAGGTGGGAAGAGATATGCACAAGTTCTCTTTAGGTTTCTCCCCAGATACTACAAGCTGGTGCCAACAAGCCATTGCCTGGATTCCACTTCTAGCTCCACTGATTAGTACTTGGGACCCAAGGCAAGTTACTTGACTTCTCCATTTTCAAATGTTTAAAATGATGACTACAAAAAGTCTTATAGTTACAGTAGTGACCCATCACTATTTTGTTACAGAAAAAGTCTAAACTTAAACTCGTTGAGAGCCCCATCTGTATCTATTGTCTTGAAAAAAGATAAAAAAGAAAAGTTATGTCTAACCTCGAACCACTACATCATCGTCAATAAAATATACATAAAATTGTTAATTTAGCATTTTTCTAGACTGCTCTGATGAAAAAGGGTGTGGGTCCTTCTTTATGTCTCCCTCCACATTATTGCCTGGGACCATCTCAAACCATGAAGAGCTGACATATAAGATAGAAAGAAATGAACTCTTTGACAGCGTGAAGAGCTATCATGACCATGGACCAGCACCTAGGATTTTGATGTGTAAGGGAGGAAAAAACTTCTGTATCATTTTAAAGCCTAAACATAAACAAAACCCAACAATAAACCTTACAAGGCTGTTTTGAGGGTAAAGTAGAAGGTACTGAGTACAGAGCCTGAAGATTATGTCTGTCTCTCCTGCTATTCATGGATAAACTCTTTGAAAGACCAAGTCTGCATTTGTTCTATTCTCCCTCACCCCATTTCTATTTGGGGTTCACTTCCAGAACTCCTAAAAGAGAATTTCTCTGTAATGACCAGCTGCAGACTTCTTCCCTTGACTCCAATAGCCATTTTTCAGTTCTTATTTTATTTGATTGCTCTGTGGCACAGGACATGCTTCACCAGACCCTCCTTCCTCTGACTTTCTTCCTCTCTTGCATTCAGAGATGGAATGATACTGATTCTCACAGTATAACTTTGATGTTCCCCAGGCTCTCTACTCTGGTTTCTCATATTGTTTTATGTTTATCATGGGGATTTCCCCAAAACTCACCCTGGCCTTTTCTCACACCCCCAATTGCTTTTGGGCAAGCTCACTCATAACCATGGCTTAAATTCTTATCCATTCATTAATGATGTAAAAGGCAAGCATCCCAGATGCTCTCTGGAGTTCTAGGCTAGTAGTGACTACTGCTTATTTGACATACTTGACTTAGCCACCTTCATATCCCATAGGCACATTGTAATCAACATAGATATGGCTCAACTTATCATTTTTCCCACTGGACCTGTTCCTTCTCCTGCATTCTCCACACAAAATGCACAATTCATTTAATTTCTTATGTCAGAAAGATGGGAGTCATCTCTCCTCCTTTACCTCTCATAGCCACTCAAGCAGACCAACTCTATCTTGTAAATCTATTTATGTTTCATTCCTTAGCTCCTTTCTAAAGCTGCCATCCCAAGAAAGATCCCTTAGACCTTTGTCCTTTCATTCTTAGATAATGAAAGTGATATACCACTTGATTGCCCTATTTCATGTCAACTTCCCTTCCAATCCACACTTCCTCTGAAAGGATTTTCATAAAATGCAAATAGATCATGTTATTCTTTGCACTCATTTCATTAGCTTCCAACTCTTACTGCATAAAGTCTAAACTCCACAGAAGGGTATACATAATAGCCCTTGCTGGTTCTGGTTCGTACCTACTTTTCTGGTCACATTTCCTGCTTCTTATATAATTATGGCTGCATTCCAGTATTATTAAACCACTAACCTTTCCTTCAATAGAACATATTTTTTCTTGTCTTTGTCTTCCTGTATTGCCAGCTCTTCTCCTTTTTCTTTATTCAAGGATCCACTCAAATGTCCCCTCTTCCATGAAGCCTTCCTTGGATTCCTCATGACTTGTACTTAATCTCTAAAAGTCACTCTTCATACTGCATTATCTGTACTTTTCTCTCCTAGCCAAATGTGAATGAATTAAAGACATCAAAGCCATAGCTTATTCACCATTGCATCTTCAGTATCAAGCACAAAGCCTAGACCAAAAAAATGTTTAGCAACTTGAATAAACTTAAAATGCCTCCTCAGGTTCCTCTGTGCCCACTTCACAGTGCCAAATGAGATGGGGTCAAAACAATAGTTTTTTTTTTTTAAGTGAGAGATAATTGACATATAACATTTTATTTTCAGATGTATACCATGATTCAACACTTGTATATATCTAGTTAATTAACATCCATCATGTCATAGTTATAGTCTTTTCTCTTGGAATAACTTTTAACATCTATTCTCTTAGCAACTTTCAAATATAGTATTATTAAGAGACAAGAGCTTTTTAAAAATAAATATATTTTATTTATTTTGCTATTATAGTTGTCCCATCCTCCACCTAGTACCCCATTCCCCCCAGCAATGCCCCCCTTAGTTCATGTCCATGAGTCATGGATATAAGCTCTTTGGCTTCTCTATTTCCTTCTTCTTAACATCCCCCTGTCTAGTCTGTAACCACCAATGTGTACTTTTTTTTCCCCCTTTCACATCCAGACAATTCACCATTCAATTGCTGCCTTCTGTCAGCTTCTCAAATCACATTAATGCATAGTTTTCTTTTCAATATTTCAAAATGACTACATTAATTCATTTGTTTAAAGAATTACTCTTTTAAGTAATATGAATTGCAATATTACCAAACACAAGCGAAAGTACACTTACACCCATACATAGTTTTATACTCATTTAAAGTACATAGTAAATTTTAAAGAGTTAATACAAAAAATTTAAAATGTGCCAATAGCTTACATAATTATTACATGTTAAATGATAGTATTTTAGATATATTGTAGCAAGATTGAGCAGTTCTTTCTTCTCTAATACTTATTTTACTCTGGAATGCTATTTTTGTGAAATATATCACAAAAATGGTATATTGCAGAACTCACTTTTGTGAAAATTGTCCTAGAGACAGTGCCAAACACATAGTAAAAAATGAATTTGGTTTTTGAGTCAGATTCTCTCCACTCCAATAATACAACTCAACTTTATTTTAAGCTACTGGAACTACAACTTATTCTTTTTGGAGTTTTCCATCTTAAATAGTAGATTTATTTAGGCTGTGCACAGGTCTAATTTCTTTCAAAATCCTCTGTGTTTCCTCTACATGTGTTTTACAAGTTGAAGCCTTCAGAAAGAATGGCACTTGCAGTGCTCAGCCAGTCCCAGCATAGAAATTATTATGCCTAATAAGTTGAGGTAAAAAATAAAAATCCCTAGGATTTAAATAATTTTGTAGAATAGTATTCTAGCTATTTTTGAACTTGTGGTTGACTTCCTATGTGGTCCTAAACTAACCCCTGTACTATTTAAGAGAAGAGACAAGAGCTTTTTGTATGCTATGAACAAATTAGGATGATTTAAATTTTCAAACTTGATTCTAACTGGAATCAGATTCTCATAGTGAGAACAAATGTAGAATATTACAAAATATTAGTGTCCAAAAATGATGGGCTTTTTGAGAATTATAGCTTATTTTGGAATATTTGTTGCAACCTAATTTGCCTGCTAATTTCATATGTCTAATGTTGGTCACCACCAATTAAAACAATGACAAATGAGGCCTTCTCTTGGGTTTTTCTTGGTTTTAATAGTGTATAGAAGCCATTGCAAAAAAGTATACAAAAACAGTAATAGCATAAAGAAAATATGCTAAATCTGTATCTACTTCAGAATTGGCACTTAGTAAATGGGTAACACATAGGAAAGAGAACATGCTATTCTCAAACAGATGGATGAATTTATTCATTGTCTATTTAACTTTTTTAAACCCAATTGACTACATGGTCTATGTGTGTTAAATGCTTGAAAATGGAGGTGATATTGCTGTTTTAGAACATTTAAAAGGAGCAAAAAGCCCAGTCAGAAAGTAGGCAGAATGGGGCTGAGCTTGTAAAGCAGATGTTCCACCATTTGCTCAATTTCCAAAAATAAATATTACCTTTTGAGTTGAGGTAAAAATAACATTGTTCTTTTTTACCAGTAACTTCATACCAATTATGTAAATGAATAAAAATTTCTAACTTTAGGGATGCTTTAATGTCAGAAATTAGAACTGTGCAACTGCATTTAAAAATACTCATTGTCATCTCAACTGATAACCATTTTCTGGTCCATTAGGACTATTCTTTACCTAATACTTAAGTGTTCTTCTTCTTGAAAAATTTGGTGTGTTTATAGTCTACCTCAGTATAAGCCTTCTAATATATCTTTTCTAGATAATAATTTATGAAGCACTTTTCTTTGTGAGAATTTTTCTTCGTATTTTACCTGTTGCTTTTTTAACTTTCTTTTTCATTAGTTTATTATTGCTGTATTATATTTGTCCCCCCTTTATTTCCATTGCTCTCCCCTGTCCTGCCCACCTTCCCTTCTCCCACAGTCAATCCCCACCTGGTTGTCCACATCCATGGGTCATTTATATTAGTTCCTTGACTAACCTCTTCCTCTTCTTTCCCCCTTTCTCCCTCTTCCTCTCCCCCTCCTGTATGATCACTGTCAGTCTGTTACTTGTTTCCATGCCTCTTGTTCTATTTTGCTTACTTGTTTTGTTCCTGTGTTGCTCTTTAATACCAAGAAATCCTAGATCTGATAAGATAAAAAAGACTTCAAACTCAATAGAGTTTTTATGTAAAACCTATGGAATATAGTTGGTCATTTTTTTTTTCTGATGAAGAAATTGGGTCATTAGAAAAATCAAGGGAAAATAGATAATTGATAATATTGGAAACTTGCATCCTGATATTTTATCTATTTGTCATTATACCCTCATATATTTTTAATATTCTTTACCAACCCAAATAGTCAGATTTTGTTGTATGATCTGAATGGGTTTCCAAGCTCAGTGTCAAGAAGCATGTGCTTTGCATTGTTTTTCAAAAATGGCTATGCTTACCATAGGTTTTCAAAAAATGGCATCAGGTTATGCAAATTACTCCTGACATCAAATATAGCATCATATTTGAAACTACATCAAAAGAAATTAAATAATCTATAGGACAATTTAATCCAGTCTTAATCCCAATTACCCATATGCTCTACTGAGCACCTTAGTCCAAACTACCTAAGCTTAAACTTTGGAACATGATTTATTTGATTATATAATGAAATATGAACAATTAAGGGTGTGTGTGTGTGTGTGTGTGTGTGTTGATCTATGCACGCACAATGGAGCCATTTCAATAAAGTTTAATATTGTTAAATAGAATCATAGAAACAACATTGGAAAGAATCTTAAAAATGATCCAACCAAACTCTTCATGGATTTTTTGTTAATATCCCTTCCAGGTCATTGCCTAACTTCCATTCAGTTCTGCTAATACACTCTCATGTTTTCTAGGCCTGGAGAGGCTTCCTTATTAGGAAGTTATTTATTATTCTGAGCCAAAACTTAACCTCCATAACATTCATCTTAGTGCAAGATTCTTTAAACACTTTAACCAGCCTTAATTAACCAAAACATCAGGGTCCTCGGAGCCCCTGTTCTAATGGGGAATATTTCTGTCTACAACATTTTTCTAAATCCTTTGGTTTCAATAATAAGTAGTGCAATAGGATGGGGTAGACTGAAACGGTCAGGACCTAATACCAATCTCTCACAACAGGGAGACAGACTCACTATAAACAAGAGGCTATGGGTGTATTGTCTAATTGAGCAGTCAGGACATGGAATCTGAGCAGTATGAACAACAAATAATATAAAGAAGCCCAAACAGGAAGGCAGAGCAGAAATGCCCATGATGTTCTTGTATCTTAGATACAGTTTTATCTAAAGATGTTTGTGTATATTCAGACTAGCATCAGAAACTGAACATGGTGATATTCATGACTATATTGGCAAAAGTTATATCCCAATTTTGAAAAATCAGACTATTTTTACAAATATAGGTTTCCTCATAGCAAAATTTGTGTTCTTTGAAATGAGAAGCCTAAAGTTTTTCTGTAATAATTTGAGCTCTATCCATTAGTTATCCTTGATTTCACTTTCTCATAGAAATTAGACAGGTTAACAAGCTGTGAATCAGAGGGGGCAAATTAGCTCTATTAACAAAGGGAGTTTCCTTATAACCCTGATGACTAATGTCCCCTGTCAAAGATGCTGTTGCCTTAATTTTCCCAAATGTTGAAAAACATTTTATTAAGCAAGAAACAACATAGCATCAAGCTGATTAGCACTTTGATTTGAAAGGAAGGTTAGGATGGTAGGACACTGGGAAGAATGAATGAAGAAACCTGAGTTCATGTCCTGCCTTTGTTTCCACTAGACCTTTGTGTCACCTTGGTAATACAGAATGTTAGAATACAGGAAATGCAGGAAACTTAAAGAGGCATCTGGTTTAACATTGGCCCATTTAGTTTTTTTTTTTTTTTCTTTTCTGAACTGTGAAGCTTCTTTAATTAAAAAAATCTGGTGCCTATAGGATTATAGCAATAGAATTTTATAAATAGTATAAATACTTTCCTCTCAAGATGCAATAATGAAGTAACTGCTTTTGTGAGGTGACCAGACACTTTCTTGCCTTCACCTTTTTTTTTTTGTATTCATGATCAGGTTTTTACAAATACACAGAGGAAATGTGAACAACATTTTAGAGGGAAATCGTGTAGGTAATAAGTTGACCAGTTGTCTGATAGGAATACAAGGACTGTAAAGAAGAAAAGAGGCAAGGTCTTAGGCTATTTATACACTTTTAGATCAATATCGATTTTTGTCTTCTATTGACTACACTGTTTGAAAACACGTGTAATGCCTGTTACCAGACAAAAATGAAATTGAAAGAAGATGGTGGTTAGGGCAATGTGTCTTTATGTTGGCAGCTCTCACAAATCATAGAATAATGGGGTGGGTACAGATTTGGGAAGGGTGGTGGGCATAGGTACAGAGGTCAGACAAGAATTTCCTGATTTCTGGTAATTTCTGGGGATTGGGAGCTGGAAGACTGCGCCTATGTGAAGATTTACTTGATAAATGAAACATCTATCTTATGTTATGATTTTAAGCCAAGAGCCATGTAATGAAAATATGAAATTTAAAACTTATTTTTGTATTAGTTAGCAAATATTAGTCCCATACTATGTGCAATGGCACTGTGCCAATGTACCATTCAATTCTGGATACATATTAGGATTTAAGAATGAAATAATTCTTAAAATTCCTCCAAAATAGGAAGATTCTCCTTAGTTAGGTTGTTAACACCATCCTGAAAAACAAGTTAATACATGGCTTTAAGAAAAATAACTGAAATTCACAGGTATTTGGGGGAAATAAAGTGGTTGTTAATTATTGTAACCTACATATTTTAAAATTGGTGGTTGTAAGACTTACCTTTTAATAGATAATCATGAAGAATATAAATAACATTCTATTTCATTTTTAATAGAATGATAGAATGGAAAGGATTGATGTGAAAGTGAAAAAGCTAAATGTATTAATTTATTTTAATTGATTTAATATCATTAAATACATTTATTTAATATCATTAAATAAACTAAAATAAGTTCCACAAACTATTACTTTGAATACTAAACTGCAAATAGAGTTTTTTCTTTGTGGAAATGAAAGAGGAAATAGAGTTGAAGTCAATTAGTCAAAATCTTACCTGAAGTTGCTTTTTGTTCTCTTTTCTTCTCCACTCTCCCTGAAATGACAAGTGGCAGATCAGTTGCAGTGTGGTGCCATGAGAATATTATGCAACTCAGATGATAACCTAGTTTAAGGCAATTTCCAAACACAAGCCTACTTCTGCCACATTCAGCATGCTTCCAAAGATGATTAGGCACAGTTGAATGGAATGGACAAATGTTCTCAAATCAATTTGTGGAAGTCAAAAATATGAGTATGCATTCAAAATGCTGTTAGGTTAAAAAAAATCTTATTAGTTAGAGCCACCCGATGATAAATCTACAACTTGCAAATCCTCATGGAATTAAGTGTGTGTGAGGTGCATCCGAATAAAATAAGACCATGGCTTCTCATAACCTACTTGGGAAGATAATGGACAGACAATAGAACATGAAAAGGGATTTGCCCTAAAAGGTACAGAATGATTAATGATGTGAGAGTATAAAGTTATTATGTTAAGAAATGAAGGAGCACCCATAAAGTGATGGAGAAAGTAGTATTTGATTTGGACCTGGATAGAAACATGTGAATTGGGAAATTTGAAATAGAAAAAGGATTCATTATTGTCAAAGGAAATAATATGGACTATGTAGTACAAAGCTATTTGAGCAAGAAGAGTCACATTTAGAACTTGCTTTAGGTACTTGGACACAAGTGACTTTGCAGAGGAGAAGGGCTCCCCTAAAGTTTGGGTAAGAAGCATAGACTGAGTATGGCAATGGGCGTGGAGAGAAGGGAAGTGATGGATGCAAGAGGTGGCAGGCAGAACTCTCAGGAATTTACAAAATGTTAAGTGCAAAGGAGAAGGAAAGGTCAAGATGAGTGGTTATTTAGGTGACTTTGGGCATAGTGATATCATTCAGGGAAGCGGTGAAATGTGATAGGAGTATGGGGGTGACAAGTTCAGGTGTACACTTACTGAGTTTGAAGTACTATGAGGACACGGAGCTTGCCTGAGAGAGCAGAACCAAAATTACAGATGCAGAACATGTCCATCTTGAGAAGATGGCTGGAACTGGGGTGATGGATGAGAAAGTAAAGGTTGACAGCAAAGAGGGCTAGGCTGACGACAGTGGCCAAGAAAACAAAAATGCTACTTTTGTTTGTAATTTAGGACCATCAGTAATCACAACAAGAAGCAGCAGAGATCCACAGAGATCAACAGAGTTCAAGGTCATGTACTACAAATAAAGATTTAGAAAGTATGGGGGTACCAATAGCATCCAATGCTGCCAAGTTTGCATGGTTGTTGCTTGATTATGAGATATCAGTTTTGGCAGAGAAGAGGAGAACATGAGAGGATGGGATTATTTGAAAAGTAGTGGGCAATGGGGAAGATGAGGCTGAGGAAATAGCTCTTCATTAATGAAAACTGACAGCATGCCTGTAAATGAGATAAACAAGAGCTGGAGGAGGAGCAAATTCAAGATGTCTGCAAGGCTATAGGACACTCCAGTATATTTAGAGGCTTAGATAAGAAACTTTACACCAGGGCAATGGTGTGTGTGTACCCCATTGTTGAGGTGAGAACCTTGGTTTTGTGGTGGGTGAGGACCACCTTTTTGATCATCACATTCTTGTCAACTATCAACACTTAACGGGTAGAGCTAGTAACTGAGCATTTATGCAACACATGGAAGATGCATGTAAACTTTAATCTTTTACCAACCCTTTATGTCTTTTAAAATCCTAAAATATAAGGTGGAAAACATACAATCTTTGCCTTATGCAGCAGCCAAAAGTGTGGAATTCATTTAACTGACACCTTGATTAATGGCACATTGTATTCATTTGGGTGATTTCCAGAGGACTTGTTGGATGCAATTTATTTCAATCATTCAAACAGATGAATGGCATAAATAGTTCATTTAAAGGTTTCTTCATTACCAAGTGTGATGGGGCACCTCCTCACTCAAGTTTTTTTAATTGGGAAAGCCACTGCTTACTATTTGAATACACATTTTTGTATACTAGAGGCTCAAACATTTTCATGAATTAAAAAGATGTTATTCAAGTCCCGAGTTATAAAATGTTTAAAGAAAAATATCTTGTTGGAAAGTCTTTAACTTGTATAAGAATGAGTCATAAGCCCTGGAAATACACAGTGAATGTATTGGAGATAAATAATACAAAGTGGTAGTCAGACTTTAGAGTGACTACTTCTTCTGGTATCCATTCATGGTCTTGCATAACTAATAGGTTTGGTGTAACCAAATCATCCTGGCTTCCATGTAGACACCTGGGTTACTTCTGCTGAGGGAAGCCAGATTATAGGTTGTGAGGACACCCAAGCAGCTTTTCAAAGAGACCCTTTTGGCCAATGAGAAATGAAGGCTTCCTGCTTGTGTGCATCCACCTTCCGACAGGAACATCTGCAGTCCATCAGCCAGCCTCACTCAAACCTTCAGATGGCTGCAGCATTGGCTGTCACCTTGACTACAGCTGACAGAAGACTCTGACCCAGAACTATCCCATTAGCCACTTCAGAGTTCCCTGTGGACATTGTGTGAGATGACAGATGCTTACCGTGGTCTTCAGTTGCTAAGTTTTGGATAGATTATTACAGCAATAGATAATTTATTCTTATTGGAGAACTTTATTATGAAAGCTTGGGTTAATTTATCACTTAAATATAACATGACTTGTGTCAAATCAAGTGGTCTCCGTGACTTTTTCCTCTGTAATGAGGGGATCAGACCAGCTTACCTGCAATGTTGTGATGATTAAGTAATTCCATATGAAAATAATTCCATGAATAGTTCCAAGAGCCACCAAGAAATGAAATAAATACACAAAATATTGGGGTTTTATGTTCCAGAAGGGAGGCTGGAAAGGCATTGCTGATAATGTCCATCCTTCCACCCACACTGGAGCCTCAAACAGTTCTCTGTTATATTAAAAAGCTCTGTAAATGCAGAAGGCTATATAAACATAATTTGCTAGTTTTATTATGCTATTAGTTTTGTTATAGGGATTGAGTTGGATTTCTATTCTTAGTTTTATGTACACTAAACTTCAAAATAGAGAAATAACAACTAGATTAAATAAAGAAACTATCAAAATGATTAAGGAACACAGAGTTTCCACTACTTAACTGGATGTGACTTGTAGATTTTGCTTTTAGTCTCTTTATCTTGCTCTCTTTGGGTGATCTTCTCTCTCATTCTCTCAGGGTCCACCTTCATGGAAAGAGAGGATTCAGAGACTTTTGTCTCTTGTTCCAAAATGTATCTACTGAGAAATCTCCATTGTATCTTCTATTGCACTACAGCACATGTCCTTAACTGAAGTCATTATGTCCCCTAGAAAACTGCTTATCTTTAGAGTTAGCTTTCTGTGTTCTCAGGTCTTCAATATTGAAGCCTAAGAGTCATCAGCAACCTTCCCACCTAATCTGATCATCAGACCATTACATCCTCTCTGTAGGACCTTTCAGATCTATCTTTTCCTGTCTAACTGCCATGGTCCTAGGTCATGACCTTGACATTTCTTCCTGGGGTTATTTTCTACAGGCTCCTAATGAATTTCACTGCGTTTAGGGGTGGTTTTTCCATCCTTGCCATCTCATTTCTACTACAGATGAAAATCCACATTCTCTAATATAAAATTTATGACCCTGGAAAATTTGGCCACAACTTACCCACTTTTGTTACAACCCCTCAGGCACCATACAGATCACCCACCAATTATGCCAGGAATCAGACTCCTACCCTAACTCTCCGCTCATGCTGTTTCTGCTTCCTGCAATGTCCTGTCATGTGGTTCCTGCCTATCAAAATCCTATTCATCCTTTAGAGCTGAGCTCTGAAGATTTTGCACCATGTCACCTCCTTTAACTCCCTACTCCTTGCAAACTTAATCACCCTCTGTGCTCCTAAAGGCCTTTAATTTTTAAATTAATTTATTATTGTTGTATTACAGTTGTTTCAATTTGCCCCCATTGCTCTTGCCTGCCCCACCTACCCCATCTTGTCTCCCACAGTCAATTCCCTTCCTCGTTGTCTATGTCCATGGTCATTCATTCATACTCGCTCTTTGACTAAACACTTCCCCTTTTTCCCTCTTCTTTCTTCCCTTCCTCCTTCCCTCAGGTCACTGTCATTCTGCTCCTTGTTTCCATGTCTCTGGTCTCATTCTGCTCATCTGATTACTTTGTTCATTATTTTCCTGTATTGGTGCTTTATGTATGTACCTTTATCATGGCACTAATTTCAGTGTTTGGTTAATAATCAGATGCAGGTCTGTTTCTGCAACTGGGCTGTTGTCTTCTTAAAGGTAAGGGGTATATCTTAGGCCTCTGTCTCCTGATGCCTCATGGCACATGAACACATAGAAGCTTGGGGTAGAGAGCATGCAGAATGCATCCCAACTTTCTGACAATGCCAGCAAACAGAAAGCAAATTTTAGTACTGCTACCACAGAGAGCAGGTACAACTAAGGACACAGCTTTCACCAGGCATGTACATTACAAATGATAACCTAGAAAACTCTTAGAAAAGTGGGTGGTACAATAACAAAGAGGCTTCCTGGATAATGAACATGAATTTTTGTCCTACTGGTGTTTTATTTGAGCACAGATTCTAGTTTAAACACAAAACAGTAAAGAATAGTTTGCAATTTACTTTTGTTTAAACCTGGATGCAGTACTCAACCTATGAGGAATAAAATGGATCATAGTCTCATAAAAATGGAATTTACAGGGTAAAATATTTCTTTGGAGAAAATATCTTTAATTGAACATTAAAATTCCACAGCTCAGGACTATTTATTATACAAACTGAATCCTGATATTTTTAAATAGCTATTTTAGACTTGAGGTTGTTGATATTGTTCCATGGAGAAACATTAAATATATATCAGATTTGTAGCACATTTCAGTAGTTTAGTATGGAAATAGGTCCTTCATCACAGTGGTTATTTGTGATCTTTTAAAATCACAGGCACACAAATGGCAATCCAATGTATCTTACCAATAATGAGTAGGGAGAGGGATTTGTAGTACAGCTCAGTATCTTATGTTATTTCTTTCTTTTTTTTTTAATTTTATTGTTGTATTATATCCATCCCCTTTTTGCTCCCCTCTGTACCCCTCCCCATCCACCCATTCCCCACAAAGTCAATCCCATCTGTTGTCCATGTCCATGGTTTCTTTATACTAGGTTCTTGTCTAAACTGCTCCCCTTCCTTGCCTCTGCCTCCCCCCTCCCCTCAACCCTTTTCCCCCTGACCACTGAAGGCCTATTCACTGTATTCATATATTTGGTTCTGTTTTGCTTGTTGTTAGTTTTGTTCATTATTGTCCTGTAATGGGTGAGATCATATGATATTTGTCCTTCACTGACTGGCTTATTTCACTAAGCATAATACTCTCCAGTTCTATCCATGGTGTTGCAAAGGGTACGAGTTCCTTCTTTCCTTCTGCTACATAGAATTCCATTGTGTAAATGTACCAAAGTTTTTTGATCCAATCATCCACTGATGGGCACTTGGCTATTGTAAATAGTGCCGCTATGAACATAGGTGTGCATAGGTTCTTATGAATTGGTGTTTCAGGATTCTTTGGGTATAGTCCAAGTAGTGGAATCGCTGGATCAAAAGGCAGTTCCATTTTTAGTTTTTTTAAGGAAACCCCATACTGTTTTCCACAGTGGCTGTACCAGCCTACATTCCTACCAACAGTGTATGAGGGTTCCCTTTGCCCCGCATCCTTGCTAACACTTGTTGTCTGTTGATTTGTTGATGATTGCCATTCTGACAGGTGTGAGGTGGTATCTTATTGTGGTTTTAATTTGCATCTCTCTGATGACTAGTGATGTTGAGCATTCTTTCATATGCCTCTGGGCTCTTTGTATGTCTTCCTCAGTGAGTTGTCTGTTT